>WEIV01026459.1:54512-96301 GCA_013390005.1 Calyptomena viridis
GCCCGTCTGCCCCGAGGAGGGGATGCTCAGGAGAGCCCCGCGGCCGGGGGGGACCCGCTGGCGGGCGACTGGCCCTGGCCTCGTCCTCTGCCTCCGGGGGTTTGAGGGTGCGCGTCAGCCCTGGGCAAGGACAGGCCGCCCACATCTGCTCTACCCTCTGCGTTATCTGCACCCGGCAGGGAATCGGACACTCACTAGTCCCTGCGGGGACTGCGATATACTTGAACGGCACAGAGAGGAAAAGTGCAATTGTACGTGGTTTTTGTTAATTATAAGTGCGGTGTGTGTGGATCACGAGATACGTATCAGTATTTAAGGTTGTCCTGTGTCATGTCGTGTTCGTATCTTTTTTTTTTTTTTGAAAAATATATTTTATTTTTATACGTTTTATATATATATATTGCATAAGGGCATTTTAAAACATTGTATCCCCTCTATTTTTCATACCGTGAATGTCAAACGTTAAACTCTTTTTCCATACCTTTTTTTATCTTACATTCCAGACTGGTGAAAGATGTAGAGAATGTATCAGCTGTTCTCCATGGGTAATATGTGAAATAAAATAAACACAATTACATAAAACAGTTCTGTTATGTTGTCTTTAGTGGGGGCAGTGGTCAAGATGAATCATTTCTTACTGTGTTCAGTCCTACCCGTGCTAGCCTAGCATGGCAGCTCTGGGACAGACTGAAACTCTTCTGTTGCAGACTTTGTTAGCTGCCACCTTATCTCGTCAAATGGAGTAAATTCCAAGCCAGTATGTATCCTAAAATCCCAGGGCAGGTCTGCCGAGAAGGCTCTAAGGCTCTTTTCTGCCCACATGTTCCAGCCAGGGCTAAAACGTGTCACAGCTTGGATTGATCGTGCAAGTTTATTTTTTGCCCTAATTAATCAGAGAAACAACTGCACACTTCAACATTGCACAACAAAGTAACAGATTTATTGAGGGAGCACGTTCCAAAAATGGTCATGGCAGCTTCCAAGGTTATTTATGTTGAAGGATTTCCTGGGCCACAGTTCAGGTTAAAGTTAAATGGTGACCGGTTCAGTGCATAGAGAACATTTCGGATAAAAGCTTANAAAGTGCAATTGTACGTGGTTTTTGTTAATTATAAGTGCGGGGTGTGTGGATCACGAGATACGTATCAGTATTTAAGGTTGTCCTGTGTCATGTCGTGTTCGTATCTTTTTTTTTGAAAAATATATTTTATTTTTATACGTTTTATATATATATATTGCATAAGGGCATTTTAAAACATTGTATCCCCTCTATTTTTCATACCGTGAATGTCAAACGTTAAACTCTTTTTCCATACCTTTTTTTATCTTACATTCCAGACTGGTGAAAGATGTAGAGAATGTATCAGCTGTTCTCCATGGGTAATATGTGAAATAAAATAAACACAATTACATAAAACAGTTCTGTTATGTTGTCTTTAGTGGGGGCAGTGGTCAAGATGAATCATTTCTTACTGTGTTCAGTCCTACCCGTGCTAGCCTAGCATGGCAGCTCTGGGACAGACTGAAACTCTTCTGTTGCAGACTTTGTTAGCTGCCACCTTATCTCGTCAAATGGAGTAAATTCCAAGCCAGTATGTATCCTAAAATCCCAGGGCAGGTCTGCCGAGAAGGCTCTAAGGCTCTTTTCTGCCCACATGTTCCAGCCAGGGCTAAAACGTGTCACAGCTTGGATTGATCGTGCAAGTTTATTTTTTGCCCTAATTAATCAGAGAAACAACTGCACACTTCAACATTGCACAACAAAGTAACAGATTTATTGAGGGAGCACGTTCCAAAAATGGTCATGGCAGCTTCCAAGGTTATTTATGTTGAAGGATTTCCTGGGCCACAGTTCAGGTTAAAGTTAAATGGTGACCGGTTCAGTGCATAGAGAACATTTCGGATAAAAGCTTAGCATTAGGGATTTTGTTGTTTTGTTCCTTTTTTTTCTGTGTGTGTGTGTTTTGTTCTCTTTTTTTTTTTTTCGAAAACAAATTCCAACCACAGACCAGAAAACAAATGTGAAACTGAACCTTATTAATGCAGCAACAGCACCATCTATTGGTATCTACTTCTTGCACTCCAAGAAAACAAACCTGAAGACTAAAACAAGTGTATTTGAATAACTTCTTGGGTGAAACATGTAATTTCCCCCATTTTACCCTATCTCAGAACATAGTTAGCATATACAGGAGAGGATGGGGGACCAGCTGAACTAAATGCCGCTAGAACAAATGAATTGGGGATTTTTATTTTTTTTTTTACCTAATACTAAATGCCTCAGGAACATGTATTTACAAGAAAAATTCAAAAGAACTGGCAATGATGCCTTTCCAGGAAGACTCCTGCAAAAAAACTTGGGTAGGGATCCAGTGAGTAGATACCTGGCAAGCATTCATAATTTTTCTCCCCAAACTTTGAAGTTCTGCTCAGGATTGTCTATTTTTAGTTCCTTTCATAAACATTTTTAACTCAGAATTTTGAAATCCTTTGAAATCAAGTTTTCCACTTGAAATGTTATTTAAAAAGGAAAAAACCCCACAAATATAATGACACTTGCCACTTTTAATTACTATCTGTTTGTTAACAGCTGGAAGAGAATTTACCTCTCTATTGCCAATGGCCTTTCTGATCCAGATTTTGTAAGATGTAAGGGGTGACAGCAAATGCATGATCTTCACTGCAGAGTATAGCTGCCAGCTGAGAAGCAAGCACGTGGCTATTCTCGAATCATGGAAGACCCCAAAACTGGAATAGTTGCTGTTAAAAGTTTTGAGGTGCTTGCAGTGGGAAATTACAATGTGTAGGTGACACCATGATCATATTCAAAGTACATAGCATGACTGAAAGGATGCCAACAGAATCATCCAATTTAATAGGTACAATGTCTTCCTTACGTATCACACAGTTTGTCATCTAAATTTGGGACAGAAGGATGGATTGGGCCATAGTGTGGTTAAGTATGTACTTGCCAACCAGATACTTTCATTTGTATTAATCTTTTCTTCATTTACTGCCAAAATCCAGTCCCTACTTAAAGAACGTTTTCTTCTCTCCTTTCCCTTTCACTGGTAGGAAACATTTCATTCAAAGCTGAAAGACCCTGTCCTGAACTGGAGAGGGCTAAAACCAGCTGGTGCAGGATGGCACAATTCTGACCTGGCTGGAGTTTAGGAAGTGCAACTTGTGTTTGGAAGGACCAAGAGCACCACCTGCCGCGCTTGTAGGGAGAAGCAGACCTCTGTAGTTGCAATAAATAGCAACTGAAGAAAAGAAAGATTTTTTTTTTAAATAATTCCTTCCATTCCCCACACCAGTCTTTGAAATCATGTCTTTTAAAGCATAAAGAGCTATATTGCTGAACTAGACATGCCAGAAAGCAGTGAGTAACCCTGTGCCTGGAAGATGGCACGTTCTTTGAATGTATAGAGCAGAAAAGGAAACCCTGGAAATACGATGACAGTGTATTTTGGCTAACTTAGACTAGGTAAGCTGGAGGATGATGGAGCAGGCAGGCAGGGACTCCAGATTTTGGGGAATGGGTTTATAAAGGCTACAATTTATCGAGACAGCATTCTCCCTTCTCGTCTAGTCTAACACCAGCCCCAGGTACAAGCTGTCCAGGTGAAAGCTCTTCCTCCTGCCCAAGCAGGGGATGACACTGAAGAACTCTGGCCAAGCATCTTTTCACTATGAACATCCAAAAATGCAAAATACTGGGCATGAATGCTTAAACAGTAGTTGACATCCATACACGAACTGGACTAAAGTCTCTGAGAAGTGTGAGGAGTTTGGATTTCAGAGAGAACAAGACTGAAACAGCCCATTAAAGAAAGCATCCTCTTATAGTTGTACAAGTTCAAGAAGAGCTCTGTGCTTAGATCAAGGCCAGCTTATGCTCTAATGTGACAGATGAGAAGTGGAACGTGTTACCAAATGCTTCCAAAATGAGGAACATCTGTTTACACACCACCTTAGTTAAAATATTCATTCATAAGGACAGTTTGGTGTCCCACAGGACAATATTTCAAAGGCTGCTAAAACATGACTTGAAGTTCAGTTCAAACAAAGTTCTAAATTAAAATTAAGTTTTGCAATGGTTAATATGTATTGGAGCAGGAATTCATCCTTGTCCACCAGTCTGTTCAAGAGTGGATGCCAAAGGAGTGGTCACCATTCTCAGCACAACCTCCACAGTAAGTGTCAGAAGAGTTCACGGAATATTCTTTATGAGTCGTTTTGTTCTGTACCTACCCAAAAGACACCCTGTGGCAGAGAAAAAAAGTACTTCACTACAGACAATTTTTCATTACCAAAATGGATTCCAAAGGCTATTTTTATTCCAGAAAGATTTTTGTTGTTTATTAATTCTATACAGAATGGTGGCAAGGGGCCTAGAATGCTGATCCCATAAAGTCCTAGTGTAAGTGTCCTAACCTGGAAGAGGGAAACAAGTAATTATTTTCATTTCTCCAGTTGGTACCACAAAACTGAATTTAAGCTGCCATGCCACATGGACAACTGCAAAAAGTGTTTCTTCTCCAATGACATCAGAAAGCGGTCAGAGTTCTGTCACTGTTACCTAGAAACAACTTCTACTGTTTCCAAAAAGTAGAGACACTGGTGTACTTTCAGATGATTATCAAAATCTGCAAAGCATCTTGGTCTGTGCTAAGAAGAACTGCAGTCAGGTGCCAGATATAAACGTTTTCCGCAAGTACAATGACAGAAAGGGGAATACTAATGAATACTTTGGCACATATGAAACCTTTTCTGGCTTATTTAGTACCCAAAGGACAGCAAGTCATAATTAAAGCCAATAATGGCAACTCCAGACAGCCATCCAAATAGTTTCCTTGTGCCGTCAATACACCGTTTCTGATTATCTCACATCATACTTAAGTAGTGTAGAGCACACAGGCATCAGGAGAAAATTCCAGCATGCCTGAGTACAACCAATAACTAATCCAATTATGCCTAACTAAAATTTGTTTATTGTGTTCACAAGGGTCTGCTTTTATTATTCAAGTGTTTTTTAAATAACAAGGTTGTGGGTTTTTTTTTCACCAAATAATTTGTGTCACCTTTGAAATTGTTTTAATTTTTAAGTATTTAATTCTTTGGAGTGAGGCCATGTATCCTTCACAAGGAGAAGGAGCATAATTTGTTCATGAGGTAAAGAACTTTGCTATGTAAAAGCCTTTTTACTACAAGCTATATACAAAAGTCAAAATCCTTGATAATGTCTGCAAATGAAAAACAAATGGTCCCATTAAGACTAGAATCAATGTTAATGATTTGATAAGATTGGAGTGTTTGCTTGCAACATTCCCAGCAAATGCAATAGACATGAGGAGGCCAAATGAAATCTTTTGACTATTTTTGATTCTGTGATAACTTTTACAAAACATTTAACTAGACCTCCTTGAGTCTCTCATCCACTTAAAAAATCCTGGGGTTTTCCAAAGTCAGGAAAGATCAACCCACTGAAGGCACATATTTTGTAATAAATTCTGACTATCACGAAAGGTTTGCAAAATAAATATTCTTCCAATACTTTCAGTCAATTTTCAGTTCTTTGCAAATTACATGCAATGTTTTCATCAATCGTGAAAAATCTTTATATTTTCTTCATGCTTTGCTAGCACGGTGTAACAATAAACAAACAAATGTCTGGGTCTTAATCTCTGATGTCCAGTAGTATTGGCAGAAACGGGAGAACAAACAAAAACGGATCTTATCTGTTAGTTCAGGAGCAAACGAAGCAGTTCATCAAACAAACACGCTTATTGTCCTTTCAATAGGTGGTTACTGTAACAGCAGTTACCGTGAGACTGAATCACTCAAAGACCAAAAGGGCACCGTGTAATTCATCCCGGGGCTGTTACAGCAGAGGACGGAAGGGTGGGTGGGTTCCTTCGTTGCCCCCAGCCTGCTGTGGCTCTGCTAGAAAGCAGCAAACTCTCAGAGGCCTCCACACCTTCCCTGCCTGTGCATGAGGGCTCAGCAGATCCCAGCCTGCACACTGGAAGAAGACAGCTGCACCTTGTAAAGTAAGTTTGTTCTCTTTAGAGACAAGGAAAAAGTGATGGATTTCTAAGTCATTTTCTAAGTCACATTTTCTAAGTAATTTTTTTCCTGAGGCTGTGCAGCTCTGCATCTCATTCTGCATAAGGAACACATTCATAGTCTGGCCCTTTATTGATAAACAACACGAAAAATATGCAACTGGCATATATCATTGGTCTCCTTACTGCCTACAGACATCAGACATTCTGGTGTGATGAACTGGTGAGCCAGATAGGAATCTCAGCACCAAATCCCAGGCCTGAGACTGATCCCATCTAATTGAAACAAAACTTCTACTGACTTCAGCAGGAAGAAAATCTAAGCCCCAGCTTTCTTTCAAAAACACGTCTATTTTTATACTGAAAGATTGCATTGTAAATTTTGTTTTATACTTCATTTATTCACAATTTCTGGTTTTGAACACTGAAGAAACTACTAAAAGACGGAAGTAAGGGATGGGATCTCTGTCAAAAAGAAGTAACTCAAATCCAGACTCTCAGTTCAGTCTGAAGTGAGTTCAGCAATGTATGCTTATTGCTGCTGCTCTTAAGTGGATGTGGAGCTGCTGGCAATGACAACTTCAACAAACATACATGTGTCAAGTGCGTCACTAAATGTGTCCATGAGTAGGGATGGAATCCCAGAAACTTCCAGTGTTCTTGTCCAAAACCCAGACTTTGTTTTTTATTTAATGCAGTAGGACTTCTGAGTGTTTTAAACACTAAGACTTTATATAGCAGCATTTCCTCTCTTCTCTTTATGTTTTTTAAAAAAATCTTGCTACCCAGTTTGAAGCATTGGAAAAGGGTGTATCCAGACAACTCAAATCAGAGTGAGCTCACAGCAGAGACAAAGCTCCTGCATCCCTCAAGGTGCACACACTAGCACTTTGTGATATTTGCATGACATAATCAGTATCTGTTTAATGAAGGATATAAAAGGATTTGCACAAATAAGTGAGTCCTACAGAGACAAAGATG
The DNA here is from genome assembly GCA_013390005.1 of Calyptomena viridis. Lineage (NCBI taxonomy): Eukaryota > Metazoa > Chordata > Aves > Passeriformes > Eurylaimidae > Calyptomena > Calyptomena viridis. Next base: position 61,562 of record WEIV01026459.1, read on the forward strand.
ATTTGCTGAGTGATAATACACATCCTCTCACCCCAATCTGATTTCATTAACTTCTGCTAATTGGGGAAAACAACCCCTTACATTACAAGTGCATGAGGGCCATTTAACCTGATTTATTGTCTTAACCTCACTGCAAGACAGACAGAAACAAATGATACGTTTTTTCCATGGAATGTTGTTAGAGTGTGTGCACGAAGATTTTTTTTTTCAACTGGTCTGGCGCATCTGTACAACTTTGCTGCCATCTGCTGCCTCCTGAAGACAAACAAATCACTCCCTAAAATGCGAGCTGGATGCCAGCGGCAGGCGCTGCTGCCAGTGGGGAGGGAAGCCTGGCTTTAAAAGCATTTTATAGCTGGCCTGGGCTGGTTACTCAATATGCTGAGTAAGGCAGGGACTAAAATTTTTCATTCCTCCCGAGTTTTACTCAGAAAAAGCAGGAATAGCACAATACCTTTACATACTCCGAGGCAATGGTGAAAAGAACTATCCTCCTCTTTCTGTCGTGCTGGGCAAGCTCAGGGGTTGCACTTTGCCCAGTGGATGTCTGGATACATCTATCCTGACACCAATCTTGCCACTGAGGGCTACCAAGAGGACAGTGAACATAGCAGCACTTTTTGAGAAAATAATGTTTTCAAGGTGTGACATGAAAGGATCAAAGGAGAACATTAGCTCCTTTGTCACAGGAATGACCTATTTACTGATGAGTAAAAAAGGCTGAAGTTAGAAAAGACCAGTAATGCCTTTTCATGAGAACTCATGATCAGAGAGATGTGCACATGCTCTTTATTTCTAGACACAGAGCTCTTTAAAAGGCAGAAATCAGAACAATGTGCTGAGTCAGACTGACCTGCTTCTCTCATCTATCTAAGGCATAAACAATGCACCATCTCAGTAGTAATTAGACGTGACCTGTCAGCTTCTACAATCACAGAACTGAAGTTCTTCCCTGTTACAAATACAAAGGATTATTTTCTAAAAAGAAAAAAAATACTTTTATGCTGGATTGAAATAACAGTTGCATTTACTTTACATAATTGTGTAAGTTATATGCAGTATAATACAAGTATTCTTATTTTAATAAATGATGTGCTGCAAAATCTTTTCATTATAACACATAATCCAACAACTCTTACACAAGAGGGAAGTATGGCATGAAAGGTTTCGCACTGGTATGAAAGCCTGCTTCAGATTCTACCTGAGGAAGCTGAAGACAGTAGAAACGACTTGTAAAAGATTGTAAAGATCTCTTGGCTTATGTGAAGGATTTTTAAATTTTATTTTTAATCCTCTGAGTAACTCAACCAGGCATTGAAAAATATATTTCTTGTCATCTCTATGACTGTAGAGTTTCTTCAAAAAACTATATTCTATATGATGCTGACATACAACGTTCAACACCTTATTCATAACATGTTTAAAACAAGTAGTTGAAATGGTACATTTTTGCTTTACATTTGGTTTGGAATCAGTGCTGGTTCATTCAGCCCACCCAGTTTACATATCCCATACTTGATAATGAGTGATTGGTTACAAATAGGAGAATGCAAATGTTGCAGGAATGGGGCACACCTGGAGAAAGGATCTGCAGCCAAGAAATTACTGCAGCCTCTGTCTTTGCTTCCTTGCCTCAGGCCAGGCATCAGTCCTGTTCTCAGGCCAGAAAAGCAGTCTCCCTCTGCCCAAAGCTGCAAGGCCCCAGGTAAGGCTGCAATAAGGTGGAGCACCACAACTAACCACTGCCAGTTCAGGTAGAGGAGTGGGAGACGGGGCTGATGAACAGGCTGAACCACCAATACCCAACATCTGAATGCACTCACATATAGGTTATGGAAGCACAGAAACACAGGCAAGTAAACACACCTGCCCAGTAAGGCACAGGCTTGTGAAACTTAGGCCTGATGTCACCTACAGGGCATGTCATTAGCTGACAGAAATGGATGACAGGAATTAAAGTTGTTGCCAGCCCTCTTCCATTAAAGGCTGTTTACTGGAGATCACTGGAAATCACTGCAGGATCACCCCTGCAGGAACCAGCCCAGTGAGAACGTAAAGAACAGCACTGAGCAGCCAGGGCACCCTTCTCCAGTCTTGAAACAAAGGCTTGTGCAAAACCCAGTCTAAACAGTCCTTGTACTGCACAAATACCTGCTAGGGGATGCCAGCTCTCAGTCAAATTAGTACTTTGAAGCAGTAACTTTTATATATATGTATGTCAGAAAGGGTTGCAAAATGATATTTGGAATTCTTTTCTAGATCCAGTTTTGATTTCCAGTTAGGATTCCATTCTGCTTTCTGGTTAAAAACACAGAAGTTTGAAGCCACCATTTGCTAAATTAGACTGGATTTTAACCCTGGCAGCTCTCATGTATTCAAAGTAAATGGGACTGGAGGAAAAAAAATCTATGATGGAGAAAGGGACTAGAAAAGCCTATTCCTTTTAGAAAGAATAGGTGTTGTAGGCCAAATCAGAGATGCTGAGGGGGAAAAGTGATCTTCCAGGTCAGTGTTCATCAGCAGCAAGAAGTCAGTATGCTGGACATCATTGGGAAGGTTACTGAGAATCATTAAGGTGGTTGATAGGGTGAACGCAAAAGTGCCCTTCAATATTGCTGCTGAGGGAGGGGGGCACTCCCTGAAACTAGCAGGAAAATGGTTTAAAACTGATAAAAGAAAATACTGTTTTACACAGCAACTCATGGATTCTTGTTCTTTAAGGCAGTGGAGATAGAAGACATCAGCAAGTCACAAAAGAAAAACAAAAGAAAAAAGGAAGAAAAAAAAGAAAAAAAAAACAGAAGGGAAACTATCTCAAATAAAATATCATAGCAAATACTATAGGCAATAGGCAGAGGTGTGCTCCTTAATCCAATGAAGCTGGAAGAGTATAAGGAGAAGAGACCACAGGAAGTGGCCAGGTTCACACAATGTCCCTAAACAGTATCTCCTTTCACTGCAGGAGACAGTGAGGGCAGCACACTGGCCTAGACAGACTGCTCTTCTAACCCAGCCAGACATTTCTATGTTATTATGAATAAAGCTTCTGTGTTGAGCAATCCCTCCATACAAGAAAAAGCAACTCTACCGTGCTGTACTGGGAATGTGAGTGGTGCCTGTGCTGTAGCAGATGATTGGGAAACTGGCTAATGAGGGCATATAGGTTTAGAAACACACATTTACACCATGACAGATAAAAACAGCATTGTTCAATCTGTGTCCACAAACCCTCCAGCAGCAGACTGAAGCTCTCTAAGACTGAAAGGTTAGAAGAAAGTTATCTCCTCTCTGTGAGGCCTTGCAGTGTAGATAACAGAAGAGAAAGACTCTTCAATCTCTGGAGGCAAAACAACTTGCATTGAAGAGTCAGTAATTGCTACTACTGTCGCAAATACTTGAGAGGATTATAGAACCAACTGACCAGTTTAACTACTTCAAAAGTGCTGCAGAGTAGAATAAAATATATTAATAGGAACTATTTTAACCATATTCTGCTCTCTCTTACTTGCTGCTTATGACCAGTGTTTGAATGCTTTTTCTTCTTGTCAACCACTGTAGCAAGAGAGAAACCACTTCTTTTGGCTTCAGTTGAGAACAGCAGAGGTCTGTGACGTGCTCTATGAGTACAACTGAACTGAATGATATTCAAAAAGAAAAAAATGCCTGGGTAAGAAGCTTATTTTTTGCTTTCACATGTCTTGCATATTTTTGAAAGCACAAGTTTTTGTTGATTAAGGAGTTATATTCCTACCCTGTTTTCTCATCAGCCTGTCTGCCGATGAAAGATGAATAGGGAAAGTGTTGACCTTTCTCTGTATGTTCCAGTTAATAAATACAAATAACACTTTCTTGTATCTGCGCCCAGTTTGGATAAAACACAGTCTGATAGATACTGTATCCCAGATGTTACATCTGATAATTAGGCAGCTTTCAAATGGAACGTAGCTGCATGTTATTAAAAACACTAAAATAAAATTAAACCTTCATCCCTGTCATTTTTTTTTCCTGCATGAAAGCACAGGTTCGCCTGGAAAAGGTCAGTGAAAAGAAGCAGCATAATGATTTAGAGGAAGGTAACTTTAAATTGGAGCTTGTCTGTGTTAAAAACTTTGCATTAAACTGCACATCATTTGCTTATCGTAGGCAAAACAGTCAGTGGGTAAGCTCTGCTGCTTTTGTGTATTCTAACACACTTCCAGTATGATCCAGAAAATCCAGGCAAGAGGTAATATATGTGATCACATGACTTGTTATCTTAAATGGTTTCATATGTGGTATTTGCTCTAGTTATTTGACATGACTCAAGTTGACCTCATTGTTTGTATGCTTGAAAGGGAACAATTATGCAACTACTAAATGGTATGGAAGACAGCAATGCCATATGAGACAGGAAAGAAAATAGGAATGCAATGTCTACCAAGCTGTCAAAATGTCTGACACCAACATAATAAGCTTATTTTCTTTGTATGGTGCTATACTGCAGAACAATTAAAAAGTTAACATTCATGCTGTAAATCTGGATTAATCATGACATCTTGTAGTTCTTGTAGTCACTTGGAACCTACAATTTTTGTGGTTCTCTGTATATTTGCAGAGAAGTTTCACATTTGCCAGAATAACAAAACAGAAAATGATTAAAGGAGACAACAGTGGCACTAAAAATAGCATTTTATGACAACACTGTCAAATGATAACACACATAAAATGATGCATATGTATCTTTAGTTATAAAATCTTTGTACATGCTTAATATGAATTTGGCAACATCTTAAGGAGGACGTTGAATCAAGTACATCTTTAGTTTTATCAGTGGTTTATAAAAATACTGATGAAATAACAGCATTAATTAAAACTGAACAAGACCCAAACACTGTAATTTTCTTGTTAGTACTGACCTCCTTCTTGTGAAGCATTTGTATTAACAAGCTAGGAAATGAAGGATGGAAGAGTCCTGGAAAATTCACTGGTATCTATTTAATCTGATTTTCAAGTTCTTTGTTTTAGATTTCCTGGCACCTATTTCAAGTTTCTGTAAGTGAAAACATTTAATACCTCAAGAAACTGCAAAGCTTCCTCTGAAAACTATTTTGCTAGTTTCAAATCACCTTAAAGTCCTTAGAGGCCTTACAAAACAAAGACATCCCATTGTTCTGAAGCCTCTGACTCCAATCTCACCTACCAGTGAGTGACTGAATGACCAGCACTCAGCTGACCCAGCACAGCAGGCAGTGTGCTGATGCTTCACGAGAGTGAGACCTTTCTGCTGATTCCACAATGAACCAACTTAACAAGGATGGCCACAGACTGCTGAAGGTACTTCAAGACAGTGTTAAACCATGCCACAATTAAGGAGCTTATTAGGCATTTTATAGTGATTCCAGTGCCCTGATTAAAGCTCACACCTGAGGAATTGTACACTGTACTCCCTAGTTCTTCCTCCTATTTCAGTATTTTCTATTCCCCGCTCCACAAGTCTCTGGGGACAATATGCATATTCAATAAAGTGCTCCAGTGAAGTACTGGAGAAAGGAAACTTCAGAAAAAATAGTAAATATCTTTGGCTATCACACAAATGCCTGATAGACAGTTTGTGCTGTTTTGCTACATAGCAGAATAAGCTTTCCTTGTCCTACTAGCAGAATCATTGATGAACAATTAGAGGACAAAAGCCTAGAGAATACATGCGCTGGTTTGGAGCTGAGGTAGAGTTAATTTTCTTCACAGCAGCTGGTATGGGGCTGTGTTTTGGATTTGTGCTGAACACAGGGTTGATAACACAGAGATGTGTTTGTTATTGCTGAGCAGGGCTTGCACAGAGCCAAGGCCTTTTCTGCTTTTCATTCTGCCCTGCTGGCAAGGAGACTGGGAGTCCATGGGAGGTTGGGAGGAGACACAGCCAGGACAGGTGACCTAAACTGACCACTGTATATTCCATACATATGACATCATGCTCAGTATGATGAGGGTAAGAAGGGATGAGAGTAAAGCGAAGGGAAGAAGCAGGAAGATGTGGATGTTTGGAGAGACACTGTTTGTCTTCTCAAGTCTCTGTTAGACACGATGTTGCCCTGCTCTCCTGGAGAAAGCTGAACACCTGCCTGCCCATGGGAAGCTGTGAATTCATTCCTAGTTTCGCTTTGCTTGCGCCCATAGCTTTTGCCTTCCCTATTAAACTGTCTTTATCTCAACCCACGAGCTTTCCAGGTTTTACTCTTCCCATTCTCTCCCTGATCCCGTGGGGGAGTGAGGAGGGTCTATGTGGTTCTTGGTTGCTGACTGGGGTTAAACCACGACAATATGACAAGTGTTCTTTTGGAGCATGGAGGCTACTGCTGCCAGCTCTGAGGGAGGCAGACATTGGTGCCTGAGGATTTATTCAAGTTTTCCCGGGATGCTTGACAACATGATCTTGCCTCCAGATACTGGTTTCTTTCAATATGTGAGTAGGAAGATCAGTTTTAATTAGCATGACTTTAAAGCTGACCAAAGCAAATACCTATTGCTGTCAGTCGGCATGGTGATTACAGCTACACAATGCAACAGAAGAGTGGCTGCTTTATTTATGTGTTGGAAGTGGATGGCAAAGGAAAACAAACTTCATGATTTAGCTCACAGCCTCAGAGTCAAGGGGAGGAGAAAAATATTTTTGCTTATCATGACACATTTAGTGTTTTGTTCTGGATTTCTTGGGACTTCTCTCAAACATTTAGTGTCACAGAAATGAGAGATAAAAACAAATATATCAGATGGCTGAGCAGAGGGCTTTTGTCCCCCAAATAGGTGGGACAGAACTGTACCAAACTGCAGTTTTCAGACCATGGCATACCCTTAGAGCCTTCTGTTCTGTTCAGCATACTCTGGTAGTAACTGTGCTCAGTCATACTCCTCATAGCTGCTCTTTCCCAGTCTGAAAGTGATACTGCATTTTGGAACCACAGCGTTTCCCACGGAGCCCAAAAGCCCACACTGGTCCCCTGAGGGGGTACTGCCTGACAGAGTTATCCTGAGCCAGTAAGCAACTCTGTTTCCAGACACATGCCAGGGCTCTTTCTCTGTGGCAGCAGTGATGTGAGTACCAACACTTCTGCCTGTGTGTAGCACTCATAAGCCCAGGTGTTCCAACCTAATTTCACTGCTATGACATGATCCATTCCTTGTTGTAGGTTTCAAAATTACAATCCCAAGCAGAATGCCTTGAGATGGTTTTCCTGCATGTGTCTAGGTCATTCCGACCTAACCTCTTTCCTGTAATATTGTCAGACAACTGGCTAACTGCAAACATCCTCAATGAATTTTAAATACCATTAGAAAGATTATGCTCTATGTTCAGTACAGATTTTCTCCAACTCCAATTGTTGTAAAAATGCCTGGAATATTTGAATATTGCTTTTATTGTGCAGGTAGAGTAGGATTTTCATTTCTGTTGACTGCTGTCTGAAAAGCTCCTCCAAGCTCTGAGTTATTTTCATCCATCTCTAACTTGGAAGAATTTTGAAACAGCATTTAGGTAGAAAGGAAAGCTGACATAAAAGTGTATGCCAACTTTCCAAATGCTAAATTACAATTACTTTCTTGCCTCATTGCCACCTATGAAGAACGTGGCTACACAAATAACCAAGGAATTGAAGTATCAGTGTTCAATACAGCTGCACCAAATACTTCAGAAATTACAGAAATTACAGAATTAGAAAGCTGAGCTGGTATGATGGCACAGTCTGTGAGCTTGTGGGGACCTTTGTCTCCCTGACTTGTTAAGGTAACTTACCTCTTTTAGCAAAATCTTACTCTTCCTGGGCTTGGAGACAGATTGTTTATTTATTGTTTCTCATACTTCTATGTACCTGACACTCATTCTGTAAAGCAATAGAACTCACTGGGCGAGGTAATAGTTACCAAGGAAACAAGGATACTTTGGGGAGCCTGTGAGTCAGGTGGACACAAAGAGGCTGCACCTTCAGGGATTACAACATCTCCTCCAAGGAGCAATCCCTGGTGCCTGAGCCAAGCAGCTCTAAGTCATTCATGCCCACTCTGCTGTGTTGCCACACAGCGTGGTTGTGTATGTGCTGGGTCTGGCTGGGGAACTGTGACAGTCTGAACTAACAACAGCCAGGGGTCAGCCACTAAATGAGAATAAAAAGATCTAAGAGGTGGAACAGCCTCAGGAGTGGACACTGGGAACAGACAGACCAGCAGAACAAGGCAGGCCAAACATAGCACAGATTAGAGAACACGTGGAAAAACATGTGGTAGAACATGTAGTTCCTTGTGCAACAGAAGTTATCCAGAAACATAAATGCAAATAATAACACACACTAGGTGTAACAGTGCCTAATCCAGAAGATCTAAGAAGTAGTTACATGACATATCTGAGTAAAGACACCTTTAGTTGATAACAAGAATAAATGTATCTAAGAAGTTACAAAATATATAGCATCCCAGAATATCACAATATTTAATATTAAACATACTTAGGTGTGGACTTCTCTGTAACTTTGTGGAATGTTCTGCTAGAGGCATAAATGTCCATCTTCATTTGTTTACTGTCTAAGAATAGTATCTGTGCCCTAACTGGATTCCCAAAGTACATAGTTACTCTGAACTGACCTTTGAAAATTCTAAATGAAATCTGCATTGTGCACGGCAGTGTATATGTGTTACTGTTTAGCTTTACAAAAAAGCTGGTTGGAAGTTTAAGAAAATGGGAAATGCGTCAAGTTAGAATCTATTTTATTAAGGTTTCAGGAGTATCTGTTGGTTATTTTTCCTCTATATACAATTCTTCAAAAAAAATTTTAAAGAGGTTAGGAGGTGCATGCACATATGCCCTTGCTTGGGCAGAAGACTTTTAAATTTAAACCCTCGAAACACAAAGTAGCAAGAGAGTTCAGAAAAACTGTTTTATATTATAACAGAGAGTATTATTTTTAAAAGTTATAGGCTTGTGGTTCACATTGCTGAACTTAACACAATTAACAAAATCAAGCCCAGTTTATCTCCCACAATCTCCAGTTTTCATTCAGAAAAGTGCCTTTTTCTTGCCCTCTTTTGTCCTTCATATGCCATTTGATGGACCCCTTACCTGTCTTTTAGGTTACTAGAAGGCACTGAAAAGAATATTGAAAGGAAAGAAAAGCATTTCCTGGTCTCAAGGCAATACCAAGGCACACTTTAGGCTGGATCAGCAGTGTCAGGGAAGATGCAAACTCTTCACTTCACCTTGAGAGCTGCTCCCCTTGTCACTGGTCACTGGAAAAAGCCCAAGGCTGATACTCCTTTTTCAGGCAACATCACAGTTTATCTCATTACATTTTGCCAAGACAGACACTTTTACTGAAGCAGCAAAGAGAAATGTCTAGTGCCTGCAAGCACCTTTCAGTGACATGTTTTCAAACAGTTAGGGAAAAAAGTATCAGGGAAGACGTGGGTTTTCAGCAGCTGCCAGGCAAGACAAACCACGCGCTTTCTGTGGCTCCAGTGACATGCTTATGTCCTGCTTCTGAAAGCTCTACGGGAAATGAGGAGACAGAAACCAGTTTCTTCTGGCAGAGAGTAGTTAACATTTGGAAGTCTAACTTGTATTTTACAGTAGAGGCTTTGACTAATACGGTACTTTGAGGGAATCTTTGTGAATACAGACACAATGCAGTCAGTTAATTGTCTTTAACAACAACAACATTGACAGACTCTTCTCGGCCATGTACTGGATGTCCCATCTGGGCTCCTGAAGCAGCAACTGAGCTCTCCCTGTCCTTACTCTAGGTCAGAGTTGCAGATATGTAGCTTTCCCCATGTTGGTGTTTCTGGCAATGAAATTGTTACTCTTCCAAGAGTGGAAATGGGAAAACCTGCATTTCTCCAAGCTTGTCTGGATACCCAGGAGTCAGGAGAACTCTTCTAACAGACTGCCAGCTGGACCGAGAATAATGAATTTCCAAGGTTTAAACAGTGGTCTGCTCTGGCCATTCTTGGTGTAAAAAGATACTTTTACTCTCATCCCCTCCTGTTCAGTCCTCCCACTCTTTAATTTTTTGGTTCCCTTTCTTGGACTTGTACAGCTTAAAATCAGAAAACAAACCGCATTCCTTCCCTCACTTTTAAATAACACTTTTTCCTGCTTTTCTTGGCTTAGTGCTCCTTTCATGCTCAGTGGGTATCCTTGGGATATCTCCCAAGACAGGCTCTGGAGAATGGCCCAGCACCAAGAAGCGTGGCTGTCTAGTGCCTGGCAACATTGACATGACCTCGAGTGGCCTAATTTTACAATTGCTGTCTCTTAGATAGTGTGTGAACTCAAACCGATCTCCAAGACTCACATTCACATCACAACCTCCTGAAAGGAGCAGACACTTTCACCGGCCTCAGTTCCCCTTCTGAAGGTTCCAAGATACAGAGCCTGTTTTCCTTGTTTTTCATTCATGGAATTACAGGAAATCCCAGAGAACAGAACAAGTGGGTTCATTGTTTTACAGAACTGGTAACACCTTGATGGCTAATTTGGTTTAGGGCAAATATTACTAAAAGCCACAAAGAAACACTCCCTTTAATGTGCTGTATGTTCTTATTATTAACCCCTACTGCAAACTTGCATTGCTTCAGCAGAGCCAAGATTTCATCTCAAACACGGTATTGGTGCAGATGACCATCCACCACTGCACTGGAGATCTGTGATCCATATTCTTAAATTCTTTCTAAGAGTCTGAAATCAGAGACCGCCTGCCACAAACTTCTGAGTAACATCAATGAGGGGCCACAGTGTTCTAAGGTAGTTGACTTCCTTCACAGTAACAGATTAGATTCATAGTGTAGGTATTTTCTGGATCATACCAGGGATTTAGCTATCTTAGCACTATTTCAAAAGCTGGCAACATGATACTTAAAATCATGTAATTCATGAGTATTAGAGGAGCATATTCTGGTAGCTCCTCCAACTTCTGACCAACAACTGAATAGTTTGGCAAACCTCATTCAGTTCTTAAGACACAAAGGACAAACACAGAATTTAGACAAGAATACACTTCCATTTCTTGGCCTTATCATAATCTTTACAGGTGTAAAAATTCACCCAACCTGAATAAAGTTCATCACAACATTTTCATAACATCTATCAAATAGTGCCGGGGGTTGTACTTGTCTGGCAGCCAGGTGCCCACCACATTGCTCTATCACTCCTCTCCTTAGCACGACAGAGCATGATAGAAAATAAGATGGAAAAGAACTCATGGATCAAGATAAAGGCCGTTTAATAAAGCAAAACCAAAGGCTGTGTGCAAAGGAAAGCCTAAAGATTTATTATCTACTTCCCAACAGCAGGAGATGTCCTGCTACTCCCTCGAAAGTAGGGATTCAGCACACGTAGCAGTTGCTCTGGAAGACAAATGTTGTAATATCGAATGCCATCCTCACAATTCACCTCTCTCTTAGCTTTTACTACTGAAGAGACTTCATATGATATGGAATATCCCATTGATCAGTTTGAGTTAGCTGTCCTAGCTGTGTCCTCTCCCAAGATTTTGCCCACCTCCAGTCTACACGCCTTTGGGGTTGAGGAGGGATGTTGGAGGGGCAGCCTTGAAGCTGTGGGAGTATTGTTCAGCTGTAGCCAAAACTGGTGTAGTATCAATACCTTTCTAGCTACAAATACAAAGCCCAGCACTACGAGGATTGCTATGGGAAAAACTGACCCCATTCCAGCCAGACCCAATACAGATAGGTTTGCCAGTTCTCTTGCCCTTTACAATTTTAGGGACAATGTGCAACACACAACCAAACTTTTGGTTACCAGTATTGATTTGCTACAGACAAGTGACTGCCAGTTGTCATGATAAATATTAGTATTTTCCTTTAAAGTTTGGAATTTGCCCCCTCTGTTCTGTGGAGGTGTTGACTCACAAACAGATTTAACTGATGGTGGCCTTCAGCTGCCTCTCTCTAAGATTGCTTTTGCTCTTTCCCACAACAGGCCAATGGTATCCTAGGGTGCATTAAGAAGAGCAATGCCAGCAGTCCAAAAGAGACGATTCTGCCCCTCTACTCTGACCTAGTGAGGCCTCACCTGGAGTACTGTGTCCAGTTATGGGATTACTACAAGAGAGACATTGTTTTCCTGGATTGGGTCCAGCAAGGGGCTATGAAGATGATTATGGGACTGGAGCATCTTTCTGATGAGGACAGACTGAGAGAACTGGGCCTGTTCAGCCTTGAGAAGAGATGATGGACAAGGCACCTCATCAATGTCTGTCAGTATCTGAAGGTGGGTTTCAAGAAGATGGAGCCAGACACTTCTCGGTGGTGACAAGCAACAAGAAAAGAGACAAGGGCAGAAAATGATGCACAGGAAGTTCCAACCGAACATGAGGAAGAACTTTACCGTGTGGATGACCATGCAATGAAAGAGGTTGCCCAAATAGTGTACAGCCTCCCTCACTGGAGATATTAAAGAACTGTCTCAACACAGTCCTGTGCCATGTGCTCTAGGATGACTCCGCTTGAACAGAGAGGTTGGATCAGATGACCCACTGTGGTCCCTTCCAACCTGACCCATTCCGTGATTCTGTGATGCTGTGAATACCTGCAGATTTCTATTCGTTTTATTTAAGATACTCCAGCCAACATGGATTTATGAAAAGCAGGTCCTCCTTGACCAACCTGACCTCCTCCGTGAGAAAGCGACACACTTAGCAGATGAGGGGAAAGCTGTGGATGTGTCTATCCAGACTTCAGTAAAGTTTTTGACACCATCTCCCACATCATCCTCCTAGAAAAACTGGCTGTTCATGGTTTGGGTGGGTGGACTCTTCAATTGGTAAAGAACTGGCTGGAGGCTAAACCTTAATTACTGTGTCCAGTTCTGGGCCCCTCATTTATAAAAAGGACCTAGAGATAATGGAGCGTGTCCAGCAAAGAGCAACAAGGCTCGTGAAAGGTTCAGAAAACATGTCTTGTTAGGAATGGCTGAGGCAGCTGGGGTTGTTTAGCCCAGAGAAGAGGAGGCTCAGGAGCGACCTCATCCCTTTCNCCCCTACTGCAAACTTGCATTGCTTCAGCAGAGCCAAGATTTCATCTCAAACACGGTATTGGTGCAGATGACCATCCACCACTGCACTGGAGATCTGTGATCCATATTCTTAAATTCTTTCTAAGAGTCTGAAATCAGAGACCGCCTGCCACAAACTTCTGAGTAACATCAATGAGGGGCCACAGTGTTCTAAGGTAGTTGACTTCCTTCACAGTAACAGATTAGATTCATAGTGTAGGTATTTTCTGGATCATACCAGGGATTTAGCTATCTTAGCACTATTTCAAAAGCTGGCAACATGATACTTAAAATCATGTAATTCATGAGTATTAGAGGAGCATATTCTGGTAGCTCCTCCAACTTCTGACCAACAACTGAATAGTTTGGCAAACCTCATTCAGTTCTTAAGACACAAAGGACAAACACAGAATTTAGACAAGAATACACTTCCATTTCTTGGCCTTATCATAATCTTTACAGGTGTAAAAATTCACCCAACCTGAATAAAGTTCATCACAACATTTTCATAACATCTATCAAATAGTGCCGGGGGTTGTACTTGTCTGGCAGCCAGGTGCCCACCACATTGCTCTATCACTCCTCTCCTTAGCACGACAGAGCATGATAGAAAATAAGATGGAAAAGAACTCATGGATCAAGATAAAGGCCGTTTAATAAAGCAAAACCAAAGGCTGTGTGCAAAGGAAAGCCTAAAGATTTATTATCTACTTCCCAACAGCAGGAGATGTCCTGCTACTCCCTCGAAAGTAGGGATTCAGCACACGTAGCAGTTGCTCTGGAAGACAAATGTTGTAATATCGAATGCCATCCTCACAATTCACCTCTCTCTTAGCTTTTACTACTGAAGAGACTTCATATGATATGGAATATCCCATTGATCAGTTTGAGTTAGCTGTCCTAGCTGTGTCCTCTCCCAAGATTTTGCCCACCTCCAGTCTACACGCCTTTGGGGTTGAGGAGGGATGTTGGAGGGGCAGCCTTGAAGCTGTGGGAGTATTGTTCAGCTGTAGCCAAAACTGGTGTAGTATCAATACCTTTCTAGCTACAAATACAAAGCCCAGCACTACGAGGATTGCTATGGGAAAAACTGACCCCATTCCAGCCAGACCCAATACAGATAGGTTTGCCAGTTCTCTTGCCCTTTACAATTTTAGGGACAATGTGCAACACACAACCAAACTTTTGGTTACCAGTATTGATTTGCTACAGACAAGTGACTGCCAGTTGTCATGATAAATATTAGTATTTTCCTTTAAAGTTTGGAATTTGCCCCCTCTGTTCTGTGGAGGTGTTGACTCACAAACAGATTTAACTGATGGTGGCCTTCAGCTGCCTCTCTCTAAGATTGCTTTTGCTCTTTCCCACAACAGGCCAATGGTATCCTAGGGTGCATTAAGAAGAGCAATGCCAGCAGTCCAAAAGAGACGATTCTGCCCCTCTACTCTGACCTAGTGAGGCCTCACCTGGAGTACTGTGTCCAGTTATGGGATTACTACAAGAGAGACATTGTTTTCCTGGATTGGGTCCAGCAAGGGGCTATGAAGATGATTATGGGACTGGAGCATCTTTCTGATGAGGACAGACTGAGAGAACTGGGCCTGTTCAGCCTTGAGAAGAGATGATGGACAAGGCACCTCATCAATGTCTGTCAGTATCTTAAGGTGGGTTTCAAGAAGATGGAGCCAGACACTTCTCGGTGGTGACAAGCAACAAGAAAAGAGACAAGGGCAGAAAATGATGCACAGGAAGTTCCAACCGAACATGAGGAAGAACTTTACCGTGTGGATGACCATGCAATGAAAGAGGTTGCCCAAATAGTGTACAGCCTCCCTCACTGGAGATATTAAAGAACTGTCTCAACACAGTCCTGTGCCATGTGCTCTAGGATGACTCCGCTTGAACAGAGAGGTTGGATCAGATGACCCACTGTGGTCCCTTCCAACCTGACCCATTCCGTGATTCTGTGATGCTGTGAATACCTGCAGATTTCTATTCGTTTTATTTAAGATACTCCAGCCAACATGGATTTATGAAAAGCAGGTCCTCCTTGACCAACCTGACCTCCTCCGTGAGAAAGCGACACACTTAGCAGATGAGGGGAAAGCTGTGGATGTGTCTATCCAGACTTCAGTAAAGTTTTTGACACCATCTCCCACATCATCCTCCTAGAAAAACTGGCTGTTCATGGTTTGGGTGGGTGGACTCTTCAATTGGTAAAGAACTGGCTGGAGGCTAAACCTTAATTACTGTGTCCAGTTCTGGGCCCCTCATTTATAAAAAGGACCTAGAGATAATGGAGCGTGTCCAGCAAAGAGCAACAAGGCTCGTGAAAGGTTCAGAAAACATGTCTTGTTAGGAATGGCTGAGGCAGCTGGGGTTGTTTAGCCCAGAGAAGAGGAGGCTCAGGAGTGACCTCATCCCTTTCCACAACCACCTGAAAGGAGGGTGCAGTGAGGAGGGGCCTGCAGTGAGAGGGCCTGCCGTGCCTGCAGTGAGAGGGCCAGAGGAAATGGCCTTAAGCTGAGACGGGGGAGATTCAGGTTAGATATTAGAAAACAAGTTCACTGTTAGGGTGGTCATTGGAATGGGCTGTCCAGGGAGGTGGTGGAGTCACCGTCCCTGGAGGTGTTCAAGGGGCATCTGGATATAGTGCTTGGAGTGTGGTTTAGAGGTTACAGTGGTGGTGCTGGGTCAGCGTCTGGACTCGATGATCTTAAAGGNCATGGTTTGGGTGGGTGGACTCTTCAATTGGTAAAGAACTGGCTGGAGGCTAAACCTTAATTACTGTGTCCAGTTCTGGGCCCCTCATTTATAAAAAGGACCTAGAGATAACGGAGCGTGTCCAGCAAAGAGCAACAAGGCTCGTGAAAGGTTCAGAAAACGTCTTATTAGGAATGGCTGAGGCAGCTGGGGTTGTTTAGCCCAGAGAAGAGGAGGCTCAGGAGTGACCTCATCCCTTTCCACAACCACCTGAAAGGAGGGTGTAGTGAGGAGGGGCCCAGTCTCTTCTGCCGTGCCTGCAGTGAGAGAGCCAGAGGAAATGGCCTTAAGCTGAGACGGGGGAGACTCAGGTTAGATATCAGAAAACAAGTTCGCTGTTAGGGTGGTCATTGGAATAGGTTGTCCAGAGAGGTGGTGGAGTCACCATCCCTGGAGGTGTTCAAGAGGCATCTGGATATAGTGCTTGGAGTGTGGTTTAGAGGTTACAGTGGTGGTGCTGGGTCAGCGTCTGGACTCGATGATCTTAAAGGTCTCTTCTAACCTTGATGATTCCATGATTCTATGATTCTAAGATTAGGGAATGTGTGTGCTCGATTAACATTCCAACTTAATAAAAGCCCAGTGAGTTCCCCACAAGTTATGTTAGAGCAGTTTTAAAGTATTTCATGAAATTAATTATTTTCTGGTAAAGAAACTGGGACAGTTCTGAATGCTTCCATATGCTAAGGAGCTAAAAATATTTTACCATAGGAATCACATAACTTATACTCAATATTCATTAATTCAACATTATTTCCTCAGTAAAATATGTCATTCCCAATTATTCCATAAATGTACTATTAATTTTCACAACACAAAATACATACTTGGAAGTAAACTGTAATTACGTTGTGTTCTTCAGCATTTTGTTGAAGGTGGACTATTTTATTGCTTTCATTGTTCACGAGGTTATTTTAACTCAATTTTCCTAACACAGATAAATGTATCTATATTTCTTTTTTCTATTCAGATATTGAAGTCATGGGAATTAATCTTCCATAATCACATTTAAAGGAGGTTTACTCACATCTGCAGAGATAATAAAAGTGACTGTAGCCATTCCCAATGCCATTGCATAGTGTCTGGTCCACCTCAGCCACAGGGCTTACGGCTTCAATAGGAATGGCTGAACTAAATGCATATCCACTCCTTCAGCAGTCTCAAACTGAAGATTGATCCTTCCAAAGATAAAACTAGAGGCAGCTCTTGCTAATAGACTTATCTGTAGCTGAAATAGAGAACTCTACCTCCATTGTGCACTTTCTGCTCTAGGGGCTGTAAACTTCAAGAGAGGAAATGCACAGAATAGGCCATTCTTGGAAAGTTTTTACAAGCAACCTGGGGGAGTTACGACAACTGAGGTACCCCTGTAAATTACTGTCACTGTCTGTAGCAGCTGATAAGCAGCAGTAACTCAGTACCTGGTCCAGTCTCTAGATCTCTCTCGGTTCCCTCACATCTCTGAATTCCTGTCAGCACCATCTTAGAAATGCTTCCCTCTAAGGGATGTTTTGTTCTGAGTGATCTTTGCTGCTCTCCTGGCAGCCTTGTCATCCCCTACAGCTCATTCCCTTTCCCTCTGTTCCAGAATCACTCTCCAGGTTAACCCTTTTCATGCTGAATGGAGCTTGCAAACTCCCTACACCACGCTGTGACAACCAAATCCACTTAGGACCATGAGTCAGATACATCCCACAGTATGCAGTTCCATTATTGCTTCATGTATCAGACATGTCCCTCCTGAACTGCAAGAGCAAGAGACTTAATTGATTCAATTTTAATTTGGAATTTTCTTTATAATCTAATTTTAAAAGGTCGTATTAAAAAAATCAAAGATATGACTGGTATTATGTAATGTTGTATGTTTGCTTCTCTCTCCTAAATAGACTTTTAATTTGGTTGGAATTAGTTACATAAAGCAAGCTGGATTTAGCTCAAGTTCTTTCTGTGGATTTTTAGCTCTAGATTAGATATCTTGTGATTATTTTCCAGTGAGTATGAATATGAAAGATTTCATGTATGAGTTATTGAAGATACTTCAGCAAGATCAGTTAGATGGCAGGTAAATGTTGAGTTGAACAGGAAGAACTTATTGTGAAGTGGTAAACTGAGGAATTGTTTCTCAGAGGATGGAGTAGAGCTCTGTTCTTGGTATTTCTAAAAGTAGTTTCAATGCAGGAGCGTGAGATTAAGGGGGTCTCAGTAGTTAGGACAACATTACACATTTTTTGGAGCAAAGTTCTAGCATATTCTGTTATTTATGTCAAATGCTATTTGCTCTCTTAGTTTCATGATAATTAGTTTTATTTAATGGCAAATAAAATGATCTATGTTGCTTTGTTAGTTTTGCCATAGTTCTGTAATTGATTCGTTTGCTAAAATGGTGTTGTGTTCAGGTATCAGTGAGATCTGAACTGTGTTGCTTCAAACAGAAGGGGCACTGCTCACCCTCTCATGATGTGGTTTGCATTATGAAGAAAATTATTTCAGGAGGGATAAGATGACCTTGCCTCTTCTATTTTTAGAGGCCCATTCTATTTTTATTTTTCTTGTTATTTTTATTTACTTGGGACCTTTTGTAACGTGTTCTCTCCTGCAACAGATTTGGACATACCTCTAGCATTCACAGACCTTATTCCCTTTACTTTTTACTTTCTCTAGTGAGATCAATGTTCTGATGTGATTTGTGGAACTACATGGGTACAAAAACAGTTTGAGAGAGGTGTCTCATGGGAGCTGAAGGAAGGAAAATGCCCAATTTGATCAAAACCCTATGAGAGTGCAGTGGTTAGATCCTGGCTGGATGCCAGGTACTCACTGAATCCTCTCTCTCACTCCCCTCTGCAAACGGGCAGAGGAGAAAAAATATAACAAAGGGTTCATGAGTTGAGATAAGGATGGGGAGAGATCCCTTACTGATCACCACCATGAGCAAAACAGACTCCAAGTGGGGATATTAATTAAATTCGTTACTAACAGAATCAGATCTTGAGAATGAGAAGTAAAACAAATCTTAGACACCTTCCCCCCCCTCCTCGTTCCAAGTTTTACCTCCTCACACTCCCAGTGGTGCAGGGAGATGGGAATAGGGGTTATGGTCTATTGTTGTTTCTGCCACTGCTCAGAGAGAGGATCCTTCCCCTGCTTTCTGTGGCATCCCTCCCATGGTAGACAGTCCTNTGCAGGGGAACCTCAGCTCCGGCACCTGGAGCACCTCCTGCCCCTCCTTCTGCACCGACCTGGGTGTCTGCATTGCTGTTCACATGTTCTCACTCTGCTCTTCTCTGACTCCCATCTTCATCTGCCCAACTTTTTTTTTCTCCTTCTTAAATATGTTACCACAGAGGTGTTACTGTCAGTCCTGACTGGCCCAGCCTTGGCCAGCAGCAGGTCTGGCCTGGAGCCGACTGGCATTGGCTCTGCTGGACATGGGGAAAGCTTTTGTCAGCTTCTCCAAGAAGCCCCCCCTGTAACCCCCTTCGACCAAAACCTGCCCACACAAACACAATACAGACAGCTAAGCCTCAGCCTTTGGTCCTGCTGTTGTTGACTTTTTGTGGTTTATTCCTTCAGAAAAGAAGGAGTGGTGGATGGGAAGCAGAAGGATTCAGATATGACCTCTATTTCACAAAGTGATCACCAGAATTTGGGAAGATATGTAGAGAAAGGGTGACTCAATACCTGTCTTATCCTTATGCACTTTATGTAAGCACCCATCAGTTTTGCTTTAGTCACTGCGATGTACAATAAGTATATAATAATGTTGTTCAATGCTTATGAGACCAGTTCAGTAGTTTTTATGATAAACTATTTTGATATTAATCTAAAACTAGAGTATAAATCCATAAACAATGTAAAATTCACAATCATTTTCATTTGCAGAAGTATTCACTGGACCACAGAAACCAATGTGAAACCCTTAGGCATGACCTTCCCAAAGTGATTTTGCAGGATAAAAGAAGAAAAAAAGCCAAACCAGCATATAGGACAATTAAAATCTTGCACATACATCATATGGACCCATACAGACCTCAGGAACCTATTTTTGTGCAGAATCCTGTACCTGTGCACAGCACAGGGCCCTGTGACCTGATTTTTGGAAGCCTGTGTCTGAGGTGTGTGATTTGCTCTGCAAATAATAATTGAGCTGCTATTTTTAAGAGAGATTTTCCTGAGGATGCCTCAGGAGAATTTTAGCATTGGGCTTACCAGCATTTTTGCAGGACTGGTGGAGCTGCACTACTCTCCTGCAGAACTGGAGTGATTAGTGGAAGGAATCACTATTCTGTTGGGCAAAAGAGTCACCAGATATCCAAGTCCTCTGTTCCACCCCCTCTGAGACCATATCTTTCCTTCACCATTCCCTCCAAATCATTATTTTTCTCTTCAAGGACTGAATCATGGCGCCCTGCCTGCGTCCTTGTTAAGATCTCAGCTAGCAAAATGCTTTTGCTTAAGAAAATAACATCATAGAAAAGGCCATGGCAACACAAACACTTGTTTTGCCAGAACACATTTATACTGGATGGGTGGGTAGTTCAGATGGCCATGAACACTCAATAAAGATCATTTTTCTAGTAATTCCCCAAGGCACTTCCTTCAAAAAAACTATTATAGAGAGACAGGCATTCCAGTGCAAACTGCCAGACTTAAAACAAATACGATTACCTTCTTTTCATAGTTTTTTCCTGTCACCTTAGCAATCTAGGGAAGGCAATTTCTAGTCTAAATAAATTAGATTGTATGATGCCTTTTCAAATCTTCAGTCTAAGTTTTATTTTTGCATCCAAAATCCTAATAACAGCCTGTAACACATTTACATTCCTGCATTCTTGCATTCTTGCCTCTGTTTTGTTGGGTACAGAGTATTCCTTCTTTTTTTTTTTTTCCCCTCTCTCTCCCCTTGGTAATACGACCATTCTGCATTTTTCCAGATTTGGAAAATCAGGGATGTTTTCAGCCTTCAGTTAGCATTTAAGGAACAATAAAAAAAAACCACCTCTGGCCTTCAGGCATGAATTTAAAACATTAAGCTACATGCAGAAAGAAGTAATACAAAATCTAGGATGAGGAAGTCAAAACTGTCTAAGAAATTTCACAGATTGAGAGAATTTAAGGCCAGGATGAAACAACAGTTCTCTTGGTTTGACTCCCATTTGTCAGAGCAATTACATTTTACCCATGTATTACTGTACTGAGATTCACAATTCTATTGAGCCAAAGCATTGCTTCCAGAAAGGGACACTGCTTTGAGGTGAGAACATCAAGAGGTAGAAAATGAGCAACTTCATTGACACCTATTAATCATAAATAGCACGTGTAGCTTCTCATTTGACTTCACTGGTTTCCCCCTACTGCCCTTGGTTCTCATTTTTCCCTCTTTCTGCAATACTCAAGGGTCCTTATGTTGTGATAACTTCACACAAAGAAATTATTTGTGGAGTAATCTACTCACCCTTAGTCTCTAGATCTGTTCAAACTGCACTAGTGTGTGCTCCCCAAACTGCTGTGCTGGATTTCATGCCACTTGTAGCACCAAGCTTTTCTTAGGAGGCTACAGCATTACTCTTCCATCAGCCCTCACAGTACTTGCATTTCCTGGACACAAGTGCTCTGGTCCCCTTCACAGAAATAGGCCAAACAACAGATCTGTTTCCAGTTTTCAGAATCCCAAGGGACTCTCAAGGCATTCCCTGCAAAGCTATAGTTGAAATTACATTTTACACCTTTGGAAGTACCCAAGGTGGAGAGTATACACACATTAAAACATTACCACTCTTCATTTGGATAACCTAAGAAATACAGTGTGTATTTTCTTGACATATCCTAAATGACTTGGTATAAGTAGACACCATATTTTCTGGAGTTGCCTAGAACCCTGCTCTGAAAGCTCCAGCCAAAGTCTCTCCTGTCCAGCTCACTTGTTCAAGTCGCACTTCCTGCAGCTAATTCAGACCTCCTGTCCTGTGTTTTTAGTTCCATCTTATATGAAGTCCTTTCATTTCTTTCTCTAGTACTTTTATGTGCTTGAGACTTTTCCACTTTATATATTCACTTACAGAACTTCACTTCTTTGGATTTTCATTGAAGTTTCACTCCCCTGCAGAAACATTTGGAGTAAAATGTTCATCTAACTTCCTTGCCTAATTGCTCGGTCAAACTCTAAGATTTAAAACAAAGGATTCCCTTTCATTCCTAGTCTCAGACAGAAAAGCTTTCTTAGCAAATGTGGATACACTTTCATGCACAGGTATTAAAAACACACCTAAACATTAAAAACTGGGCAAAAAAATTTCCATTGCATAGATAACATCTCTTCAAATACCACAACTATGATTACATTTTTTGATCAAGGTAACCTTTTATCAGCTCCTGAATTATGAAAATAGAAGCAGCAACATTTCTGTAAAATCACTTCAGCTCCTAATCCTGCAAGGATGTGCAAAACCTGTCCATGACTGTGTGGGAAGCTGATAGACTGGGGCACACCACCTCAGACAGGTCTGACAAAGGAGGCACTGCTGCCCTATTCTGTCCCAGTTGGCTCTTGTTGCACAGAGTGGGTCCTTGTCATTTCACCTGCTTGTGCCACATGTCTGGAAACATTTTTCCTTCTATCTGTCACACTATTGAAGTCTTCTAGGAAGAGAGAAGTGTCTGCCACAGGGATAAAAACAAACAGCGAGTTGCTATGTCCTGTTCAAAACAGATTAAAAAATCCCAGTTCTTTTAAAAGATACTCAGATTGAAATGTCACAGAGTCAGGCTTTGACATACTGTGAGTAAAAGAACCAAGCAATGAAAAGGCTGGCAGAACAAACATGGGCATGCAGGAGAAAATATCTTGGCATGGGGGATGTGAAAAGTCATTCAGCAGGGAAGGCCAAATTCCATGTTTAATGACTGCTTGTCTGCATTTAGGACTATATGATACACTTAATGAACAACAAGATGCACACTGCTATCAGTGGGGTACAGGCATAAAGCCCTAGAGGATATCCTGTCCTTTTGTACTGTGGTAGCTGACTCAAGCTTAGGACCATGATTATTTCTCAGTTGAGGAAACATTCACATCTTGACTTCCACTGTTATTTCTGCACTTTGATTTTCTTCTTTACAGTTTTCCTTTGGTTGCTATTCATTCCCTTTCCTTTTCTGTCTTTCTCTTCCCTTCCCCTGGAGTTTTCCTCCCTTAAAGTAATAATTTCCCTTTCTTCTTATGCTTAATTCTAATTGCCTCCAACCAAAGTTTTGGATTTGTCATTAGATTTTAGAGTTTAGTTGTCATTAGATTTTAGAGTTACCTGTCATTAGATGTCATTAGATTTTAGAGTTAACTGTTCAAAGACAACTGATGTCATTCAGAACATTATTTCAGGTTGCCTACTTTGCAAAGTCCAGAAGAAAATGCTGCAAAAATTTACAATGAGTTCATGTTTAGAATATTGTAATGGATTTTCTTCTCTCCAGGGAAAGTGATGGGTGTAACCAGTGTAGCATAAGCTATTCCACAATCGTTGCTCTTAAATGACTAGTTGCAGCTTTCAGAATAGCTCAGAAATTGCTTGTGCCATGTGTCAGTCACTTTCCTTGTGTGACAAAAGCTCTCTAAACAGGACAGCTTGGCACATGATGTTTTACTGTAAACTTAAATTCTGGAGCAACTGGACATAGTATGGGTTTGTGCAGTACATCAGCTGGGGAAAATGGAAACACTCCACAGACTTAGACAGGTCTTTTCTGGTGTCTGTTTTCTGTGAACCACATTGTTGGCTCTCCTCTGTCCCTAATTGCTGTATTATGATCTTTCTGGCCTCCAGCTTTTGTTCTAATGATTAAACAAGACTAACATTTTTTTGAGGTCATAGTGATAATATGATATTCCCTTTGAAGGCATTCAGTAAACATAGTACGTTAGTAATACACTGTGATATTATCAGAACCTTAATTTTGACTTTTGGCAATATTATCACTGATGAAACTCCAACTGTTTTACAAAGCTTTAAATATATAGTGGGCAGAACTACCAATGATAATCAAAACAGGTTTATGAAGCACAAGACTCACTCAGTTTCCTTTCTTGAGCACACTAGGCAACTACTAAAAGGAGTCCAGCTGTTAAGAGACTCTCAGAACCATAGTCCCTCCTGTCTAAGGTGGCCATCCAGAAGTAGCTTCCAAAAGAACTAAGATAATTCTGACTCACTCTGAGATTCCTGGTGAGCAACTGACTTTTAGTAGTTACTGCTGGCCATGTGGGATTGACTCCAGCATTCTTAGGCACCTCTGCAGAGATCGAAATAAACCATTTTTTTTGACATCTCATGGACTATAAAGAATCTTAAAACACCAGCTTAGATTTAGTCAACTTTCTTTCCAACTTCTAAAGTTAGGTCAGAGCAGTTCTCATGCCCAAAGCCTGCCCTACCTTTGAATTCCACATACACTAGATTGCTAAATGGACATTAGGATTTAAATGAATCACTGGTCTAATCCATATGATTAGACCAGACTTGGACAAGGAGATAAAAAAAGAAAAAAAAGAACGATTATGAGACAGTGACTTGTGACATGGACCCAGGAAGAGGTGGTTTGTCTCAGAAACATCAGTGGCTCTTCCTAGTGTGACACTTTGTGCCCTCTGTCCTGCATCTCCCATGCCAACAGAAGCTGTTAGGTTGGCTCAGTCATGGTCCCAGCTTGGCTTTAACCCCTGTTTTTTCTCCATAGGGCAGAAAAACTATTTTGCCTGTTTGCTGAGGAGTCATCAGTTGATCTGCACCCACTTTCCAAGGTTACACTAGGAGAACAAAGCCAGCCCAATTAAACAGTAACTATAAAAATCGTGTCTCTTTTTCTCTAGAAGTTATCCATAGATGCAGAAAATAACAATGCCAGTATCTGACAGGAGGAAATGACTGCAGATGACAAATATTGAACAATCACATCTGAGCTCAGCATGAGAAATTATGAGGAAAAATCCCAGTGTAAACTGTGTGCATGTCTTGTGTGCCTGCCTGCACGCTGATTGCTGGGGAGGGAGATAACAGCCACTGAAACTTGCTGCAGGATTTTGAGGAAAAACGTATGAAACGTGCAAGGTGGCCTCTTCCCAGCTTTCTGCCCAATCCCAGAGAACTGCATTAAGTTTGATATGCCAGAGTGTCAAAAGGACAGTTCACAGAAGGAAGGTCACGCTGCAGAAACCACCTGATTAAGTATATGCCCTGAGGCAGAAGGCAATGAAGCAGCACAGGCATGGAAAGGATTTAAATGCCAAGCAGAAATGAAAATACATGACTAAAAATGATAATAGGAAAGTGTCTGAGGATAAATACCAGAAAAATTTTTTGTCTCGTCTTGGGTGTCTCTAGTGAAGTAATGGAAATCTCCATGCACAATTTAGCACTGTTAATTCTAGCACAACGACTGAACAGTTTGTAAGAATCAAGAGCTGTCAGGGACTAATATGAAACTCTGTGAGCTGTTTTTCCTCTCTGACTGTTGAGATCCCACCTAGGTCTTGCTCTTACACATAGAAGTCCAAAACAGATAGAACTGTAATTTTTAAATTTATACACTAGATGGCTCTGTTGGCTTTTTAAATACAGCATTTCCCAAGCCTGCACGAGTTTTGAAAAGTAAATACCATTCAGAGCTGTCCATTGACAGTCACTAAGAGCGATGTAACTTTTCTAGAAAAGCCTCTATTGTAAGTGATCACAAGGAAACACAGATATTATTCAAAAAAGCCTTTGACCAACGTGGAACTGATAATCAGTGCCAGGGGCAAAAAGGCTTTCAGTTTCTCCACTGTGCTTTACTGAATTTTCATATTTAATTGTGCCCATGGGATGCCTGTGTAATGAGTAAGAATGGAAAATGAAGGCTATGGATTTTGGCCCCTTGCATGAAAGAAGTTGGCAAAAGTAGTTTTAAGCTGTTGATATGGTCCTCCAACTCTTTGCACCAGTCTGTGTCCCACTGGCATAAGGAAAACTCATGGAAGCTCCTGTTCCTTCAAACTGCAGTGCAAAATGCTGAAAAATTGTGCTGAGGGTTTATCCTTGGATTCTGTTCTTCCAAAGTCACCATCCCAGAGCTGGCTGAGTGGACCAACAGTCAGATAGCTTCTTTTCAAAAGAAGGGACCCAAACCAGCCTTTATTTGGGGGAGAACTGATTCCACATTACCAATGAGCAAAATTAATGACTAATTTTATTTGGGACTGTGAAAACATTTTCTATGTCTTTCAGAGGTGTTGCAGATCAATGCTTTCTTCTCTAGTCTTCTGCCACAATTAACATACTTCCTCATGTCAGAAAAGAAATGGATGCATTTTTTCCTTAGCAACTCTGGACATATCCATAATGGAATCTTTTTCTTCTTCCCTGGAGTACTATTTTCACCTGTAGAATTCACCACTGGAGTAGTCCTTGCAGAGCATTTTGGCAAGCAACAACAGCTATATTTTGTATGAACATATTCAGTACATTATGAACTGTTAAAGCACATCTGGAAATGCAAGGAGATGGAATATACGTGAAGCTTACTCTTGCTCTTTCACCAAATATCCAGTTTCAGTACCAGATTACTGAATTAATGTTTGCCTACAGCAAATTTACCTTTTCCCATTGTTTTAGGGTAGCATATATATTTTAAAATTTAGATTTCATTTATATGAGTTTTGAAGAAAGACTAAATGGAATTGAAAAAGAAGAAAGTTGAAGAAATACCAGTGTGATGGTCTCTTTTTTTAATTATCTACTAAAGTTTTAGAATCCTCTGATATTTCTGTTTTGTAAAAAAAGGTTGTTCAAACTCAGAAACTAAATAATAGGGAAGGCAGGCACTGAGTTTAACAGCTCTTTTTTTCTTCCACTTTTGCCCAGAATTGAGAAGACTGGCTGTTTCCCTACTCTCTGCTTATGCCCACTGGATTGTAGAGGAGATGACAGGAATAAGCCACTCAAACAGCTGACTAATCCAGCAGGTCACTTTTCATTTCAAACCTTCTTTCATCCACTCCTGAGTCTCAAAGAGATTTGCCCATGTTGGAGCTACTCCTTGTGGAACTCACTTCTTTTCAGCCACACGATCCAGCAGAGAGTTTATTGAGTGCAGAGACCCTTCCCACAGCAGCACAATATACCTGAGCAGGGTAACCTGTGGCACATTCTTTTGGCTCCAGGATTATAAAGCAATACAGTGAGGCACAACAGGAAAAGCTTGCTCTGTCTTTGACAATACCTATTTGTTATTGTTTCTGTTCATATGGGACCTTCCTGGTAGGGCTGGCTGGGCATTAGCAACAAATGAAAAAGGGAAGGGGTATGAAGGTGTATGGTCAAAAATGTCCAAGCATAGAACCAGAGCAAAGCCCTGAGCAGAGTACTCCTGTAGACCAATCCTTCAGGGTGCCCACGGAATTCAAGGCCTTTCCATGGAGAAAAGAGGCTAAAGAAAAGGAAAAAACCCAAACCAACAAAACTCCAACCAATTAAAATCCAACCAATTAAATCACTCACCCAGCCCAACTTTGCAGGGTCACTAAATCAAGTAAGAAAAGTTGTGCAAAGTTGCAGGATCAGAAATCAGAAGAGAGGGAATTGAGTGAGGTATCAAGCACAGAAGCCCTGACAGCATGTACTACTCCATGAAATTATCCCAATTGTACACAACCTGATGAAGCTCCGCCTGCACACAAGAGGGCAAGCAAACAGGAACAGCCCCCACCATCTCCAGAATCTCTACTAATATCTCCTAGAGACAGAGTTCTGAGCTGTGGGGTCTTTTTTCTAGCCTTGATGACACTTAAGCGACTTGGAAACCTTTCTTTGCACACAGGCATTGGAATCAGGTACTCTGATTATGACAGCGGCCGAAACACAGAGCTTGAGATACACAGAATTTTGTAATTTCCCTTTGTCCACAGTGGATTAACTTCACTCTGCGCAATAACTAGGAGTCAATTAAGTCTTTCTTACACCCCCAGAAAAGGGCACAAGTACGACTTAGGTATGTGTGCTGTTTATTTTAATGGAAGGGAATGTCCTCCAGGTTAAGGAAGAGGCGGGAGTTTCCCGAAACTGCACGAGGGAAAAAAAGCCAGCAAACAGGTCACTTCGGAGGCAGACAGAGATCTCAACGCGAACACCGCTTGTCCCTCCTTTAACGCATAGGCACTGATGGCATCCACAGAGAAGGCTCCGACAGGAGCGGGCTGTTACGTAAGGTGAAATCTGCATCCCTTGCGTAACGCGGCTCTTTACATAACCCCGGCCCCGGCCCGGCCGCGGGGAGGGCGGCGAGCGGCCCCCGCGCAGCGCACGGAGCATCCCGGCACGGCCCGCCCGGAGATCGCCCCGCCGGGACAAAACCTGCTGCTTTCCGTCTGCAGACCAGGGGGAAAAATGTCACAGGCTGCAGATCCCCACCGCGGCCGGTTTAGACGCGCTTTGTAGGTCATCTGGCACGTAGAAGCATAGAGTCATCAAGGTTAGAAGACACCTTTAAGATCATTAAGTCCAACCATCCACCCAGCACCGCCACTGTAAACCCTAAACCATTAAATCCACGTGGCCCAGTGGTGATTCCACCACTTCCCCAGGCAACCTATTGCAACATCTGGCGATCCTAACAATGGAAAAATAAATATAAGCGCAGGCCTGGCTACAGCGTTTTTTACACAGGCAGATTGGATAAAATAANCCCAGAAAAGGGCACAAGTACGACTTAGGTATGTGTGCTGTTTATTTTAATGGAAGGGAATGTCCTCCAGGTTAAGGAAGAGGCGGGAGTTTCCCGAAACTGCACGAGGGAAAAAAAGCCAGCAAACAGGTCACTTCGGAGGCAGACAGAGATCTCAACGCGAACACCGCTTGTCCCTCCTTTAACGCATAGGCACTGATGGCATCCACAGAGAAGGCTCCGACAGGAGCGGGCTGTTACGTAAGGTGAAATCTGCATCCCTTGCGTAACGCGGCTCTTTACATAACCCCGGCCCCGGCCCGGCCGCGGGGAGGGCGGCGAGCGGCCCCCGCGCAGCGCACGGAGCATCCCGGCACGGCCCGCCCGGAGATCGCCCCGCCGGGACAAAACCTGCTGCTTTCCGTCTGCAGACCAGGGGGAAAAATGTCACAGGCTGCAGATCCCCACCGCGGCCGGTTTAGACGCGCTTTGTAGGTCATCTGGCACGTAGAAGCATAGAGTCATCAAGGTTAGAAGACACCTTTAAGATCATTAAGTCCAACCATCCACCCAGCACCGCCACTGTAAACCCTAAACCATTAAATCCACGTGGCCCAGTGGTGATTCCACCACTTCCCCAGGCAACCTATTCCAACATCTGGCGATCCTAACAATGGAAAAATAAATATAAGCGCAGGCCTGGCTACAGCGTTTTTTACACAGGCAGATTGGATAAAATAAAGCAATTCTCACCCTCTGGTGAAAGGCTAAGTTTCTACCTGAGACTACGAAAATTTGGTGTTGGATTGTTTGCCAGCTTTGCCCGCTGAGCGCTACAAAAGCAACACAGAGAGGGTTTATTTGGGCTGTAAGTGGTCACTAGGAATCCCCAGGTACAGAAGAATTCCTGGGTTGGAGGCTGCAGAGTTTCACTCACACTTGTGCAAGGAGAGACTTGGAAAACACACTTGTAAAACGAAGAAAAGATGTGGGACACTGGGGACAGGGAAAACTGCGGCTCAGCTACACGTAGCCTGGAGTTCATTCCAGTTCATTCCACGACCTTTGTGTAATGTCATGTCTAAACCATATCTTGCACTTCCCAGTTGCTGGGCAGTTATGTCCTCCATCTGCATCACACAGATATCTGTTATTCGAGAGGGAAACTTGCAACACGAGGGCCAAAGAATCCAGATGCAAACCCTTAGCACAAACGATCACAAAACACTTAATGTGTGGCCTACACTTCTCATCATTCCCCTGCTCTGGGACGACCCAGCATCTACAACAATGGCCATCTAAAAGTAATACAAATGCAGAAATGAGTAGAACTTAATGGAACTATTTGCATTTCCACCGCAAAAATAATATGCAAATCAATTATAAATGTTCAGGTTGGATTCCAGTAGGAATTTTTGCAGAAATCAACTAATTCAGAATATTCTTTATTTTAGGGGTTTCCAAAATAGATCACAGAGTTCCCCTTTGTGATCTGTAATTACACTGTTTCATTATTTCTCTTGCACTGGCAGTGTCTAATTTATTAGACTGTTGCTTGCTGAATATTTCATTTTATGGACATTTCGAGCAAATAAAATTCCTCTTAAAACAAAGCTGAGTGAAACAGCATTATACATCAGTGTGGTGGTTAAAAAGTATTTCTACTGCATTGCATGTAACAGACACAAAATGTAACTTTCAGAAAATTCTCTGCTTTATAAATCAGATTTAAGGTTGTTCAGCTACACATACAGGTTTGTCTAAGGCAGTCAGATATCTCCTTCTCTGAACAACACCAGAATTTCAGATAAATTATTTATAAAGTCAGAGCAAGGCAGTCTTCCATCAAGGGTAACTACTTGCAAAGTCCAAGCTAAGTAGGTTTCAGAGGAGCTGGTTTTAAACCACCATTTTACAAGGCTGTTGGGACAAAGGCAAGGCAGTTAGAAGATGCCAGCAAATAATTTGCCAAGTGGCTGGAAAGAAAGCTTTCCAAATATCCAAATCACAGCTTACAATTCCAAACACACCAAAACGTCCCATCTTGCTTGTAAACCTTTCTTGTGCAGCAAAGTATTACAGTAAATTCCATTTATAAACTCCTGGAAAATGAACATGTTGTTTCAGGGTCTGATTACTAGGTCTGTACAGATACTTTCCCAGTTTATTTTTAAAGCAGTGGCTGAACAGTCACATCCTTTTATAATTTCTATGGTTCCCACTTCCATTTCTGGTTTTAAACAAACAGATTTGCATACTATATGTATTTTGTTTTATAATAACATACTACAGGACAATTATACTCACGGAAATCCTTTCAGAGAGGAGAATGTCACTTGACTGAAACACCCCAAGAAACTGGATTCCAAACCTACCCTCAGTTCTAATGTCAGTGCAAGTGATTTTAAAAACATTTTGCATTTTACATAAGCATAGCTGTATCATGTATGTACATATTCCAAACACGACAACTACAAAGGTGGAGTTTATGAAAAATTGGCCTAATCAAAGTTTCTCCTCCGTGTTGCTCCTCTCACATACCTTCTGGAATGGCCTTGAGCAATCTCCAAAACAGAGAAAATGTGCTGCTTGTATTTAGAGTAGGAACCAAACTTCTAGATTATCAAATTCCTCTTTAACTCAATACTGAGAAAGCCCCAATCATCTGTATGAAGAGCTCTTAAGTGCTCTAATTCAATTACAGGACTGAATACTCATGTCCAGTTAATTTCTATAAGCTTTATGAAAAGCAGAGGATAAGAAAGATGATGCTTTTTGATTTGTTGACTTTATAAAACAGAGAGATACGATCATTTCAATCATTCAGCAGAGTAATTTTCTCTCTTTTTGAATTATTACAATTTTCTATATTATTTTGTTTAAAAAGTTAAATTATTCTTCCTTTATAGTAGAGAGTATTTCATAATAGGATTCAACTACATTTCACATTTGGTACAAACTTCCCCTCTGGCTTTTGGAGATAACTTCATTTAACCATGTTTTTTTTGCTGTAGGAATATCAGTAAGTCTAGAGTAAGTAAATGTATGTGCTCCAAGCATATCATTAACTGGGCTGACTGAAGATCAGAAAAGCAAGTACTAGGTATAATATTGCCTAGGTGCCACTAAGGGGTATGTTATAGACTGAAATATTTCATTTGCTCCATTAGTTGTTTTGTCGTTATCAGTATCACAGTCAGTTATATGAATCTATTTACAAAATTAATCTAAACTCCATCAGCTTTTAAGGCACTATTCAAATGAAAGCAGTATGTAATTACAGCTGAAACAATTTCAAGTGAAGATGAAAGATCATTTTGATGAATATACATTCCAGCTTTAATCATCTCCCAGACAAGATCTGTCTCTTTTTAAAAATAGTTGTTAATAATACAGATATATATTTTGGGCTTTTTATTATTTATTCCATTCCCCAGTAAATGTTGACATTTAAAACTTCTATTGCATTTCTTTTTGTTAAAATAGACTGAATGGAAAAGACCAGTCCAATATCACGTGCACTGGAATAATGATAATGTCACCAAAAGAATAGTCTCTAAACTAAGGCTTAAAACAAGTTGAAGACATAATAGAAATACAGAATCTTTTAAAAAATATATAAATAAATGTGATCAGCTGTAACTTTGTGGTAAAAGGAAGTGAATAACTTTTTCTTGTGTAGCAAGATTAAAAAGATGAAAATAAAAATACATTTTTCCACAGAGCAAAATTTACCTGAGAGAACTGCTGCTTGGTACACAAAAGAAGTGAACTAAAATCCAGAGGGCTTCAGAAAGTACTGACATTTTACAAGGGAAATCACAACATTTAAAATAACTCTGGAGACACTTGTGCTGGTTTCAGAGTGGTGTATAAAAGCATCACATACCCACAAACAGGACTGGCAGAAAGGTTCCTTCCTAGGGCAGACAGCACTGCTGCTGTCCAGACAAGCTGCTGACCAGAATCACGGAGGTGTTTTAAGTCTGGATGCAAAGTTCAATGCTTTATGTTTTGCAGGTGCCAATGGAAGAGTACCACTACATCTGCACTGAAAGTATGCTATTTTACTGTTGTCAGCTTAGTGTTACTTCCATTCCCCAAAGATACATGTGAATTGTTCACAATGAGAGCAGAGATGGGACAGGAAACTGGACCCACCAGTCAAACATATGTACTGAACACAGCTGGTAAAATAATCATAGTAACTGCTGCTGCAAAATGTGAAGTATTTCCCTGTTAATTTATTACCATTAGCTTATTCTTATAACCTGCTCTTATCATAAATCTTGGAATTGTATTTTCTTAATGCTTCAATTACTATAGATGCATTTACTAAGTTATTATCTCAGTTTGCCTTTGAAAGTTTCCAGCTTGTTAAGAAAGGAAAGTTCATTTAACTTTCCTTTTCATGGTTACCTAGAGTAAGTGTCCTATGTCCTTACGGATTTGTACTTCAGTGCTCATAGAAGCCTTTTCTTTATTAAGGCATTTTTAAGGTCTCCTTTCTGTGTGAATTCTCTGGCTTCCATAATAGGTGAACTCACACCATAAAATTTTCTTCACTTGGGACACACAGAGCTGCCTGTTTCCATGAAAGAAAACTGTAGAAATGCAGTTATCTTCAAGACCGTTATTTTTTGACTGCAGTTGGCAGGAAGTCAGCACAACAGGGAACTATTCCAGGCTCTTGCATCCCACAGAAGACAGATTAAATCAAGTATGGAGGCACGACCCATACAATGAGGAATCCAATAGGGATACCAGAGCCCAGCAGGCAGGGCACAATTAAGATCACAGGGACACCGAGGAGCCTAAACTGCCAGGCAAACTGCCAGGATAGCAGGCAAGTTTGGGCAAGTTCAGGCAGGTGGTTGGGAGAAAGGCAGTCGCACTAACAGACCAGCAATCAAGGGGTGTGCTGAAGGGCCAGCAGCAACAGATGTTCTTTACTCACATATCAGGTGGGCAGGGCAGCCCTGAGTCAGACGAACAGACACTTACAGTATGCACTTTCCTGGGGAGTAGAGGGCTTGTCTGGGTGTAGCCGGCAGCAGCTGAAGGCATTCGGAGTTACTGTGGGAGAAACGTGTACACACAGCATAAGTCTTTTTCCAAGTTAAGAAACAATGCCTATTTTTGTAGCACTAATACTAGTTTAAAATATATTTTTTTATTATTATGGCTGACTCATTTTCAAATGCTTTGGATTGGTACATGTCTCATACAACAGCTGTGGCCATAAACCTTAGTCTTTTTTACAAGCACATGATGGTGATACCAGTGTAAGAGTCAGGGTCAGGTTTTCTTTGCCACTCAGACTTGGTATGACCACCTCCTTTCCTTTCACTTCCACTTCTTCACCAGTTGTGTGAAGGAGTGTCCGAAGAACCCCCTGAGGTTTATGAATGGTGTGTTTCTGTGCTTACCAAGCTGGGGGGGCACAGAACTACCACAGAACTACCTGATTCCTCATGGTTTAGGAGCCCTACCTCTACCCTGACTATCTTTTTACAGGAAGTACAATGTTCTTCAAGGTACTTGCTCCCAGTTCTTCCCTCCATTATAAAGATACTTTTTTATCGAAATGGTCTCTGATTGGACTCCAAGTATTGTAACCCAAGCTTAACAAAGATGTCCCAAAAATTTTCAGCTTCGGGGCCTGGAGCCTCTCAAAATAAGGTAAAAATATTTCACATTAATATCCTCATTCCTGCGGAGTCACGCTTGTTTTGGGCTTCAGTTGTTTTCCTGGGGATATTTACCCAGGAAGTTTTTGGGGTCTGAGTTTGGTGGGGGGTTTTTTGTGGTTTTATTTTATTAATATAGGCGAGCACCTGAACCTCGTTGCTTTGCTGAAGGGCGGGCACTGTTGAAAACACTCCTGATAGGGACACACTGCCGGCACAGTTACTTACTTGTCGGCTGTCACCTCTGCACCAACCTCGCGACGTTCTCCTCTCGAAACAAAGTTTTTCTACATTAAAGCGCTTTCTGAGGAGTTTTGAAAGAGGCGCCGTTGAAGGCGGCAGCGCTGAGGCGAGTCCCGGCGGGCTGAGGTGGGCCGGGCGGCAGCTCCCTGCCTCCCTCCCTCCCTCCCTTCCTTCCTCCCCCCTCCCTCCACCCCCGCCGAGCCGGCCAGGGGACATGTGACAGCGCAACTTCTGCTTTGAAGACACGCTTCTGCCTCGAAGCCGCCGAAGGGGAAGGGGCCAGACTTCCCCCTGCTCCTCCGGCTCCCGCTGAGGCCG
>WEIV01026459.1:96529-142499 GCA_013390005.1 Calyptomena viridis
GTCCGCGGGGGCTCGGGGGCGGCGGCCGCTCGGTGTGTGTTCGAGCCCAGTGAATTCCTGATCGATAACTGCCTTTTAAATAACCACTCCTTTTTGGGTTTTTAATGCAGCATGTTTCGAGAGAAATAGCTTTCTTTTCTTCTGCAAAGGTGCAGAGCTAAAGGGCACCCAAAGCAGCCTTTCTGTAAGACCGAGATATTTATGGAAAGAGCATTTACTGGATGTCACTCCTACCCTTACCCATCCTATTAAGATGTTGTCACTCACCTTGGGCAAAGGACAGCACTTGTACGGAAGGATACTGGACGCAAGAGTTTTATCCCTCTTCCAGTTCATGCACAGCTTGCACGAGTGTTGCATGAAGTGCCTCATGACTATTTTAGGTTTATTAGACTCATTTCAGTGACATGACGTGGCAGTGATGTGGCTGAACCTCATTTCAAACTCTTTCATGCCTTAGTCTCTCATGCTTGAATGGAGAACAGGAGATTGGGTTCTGTAACAAAGAAGAAAAACTTTGGACTCTGTGTAGGTTTGTACTTAGTGAAGAGGCAAAAAGTATAGATCTATCTTACTGTAAGGTTTTAAAATACAAGATGGTTTCTTATGCAATGTACTTTCTACTGCATTTCTGGTTCTGATCACAATTCTCTAGAAAAAAGTTCGTTTAGGCTAGAAAAATATTCAGCCATGGATAAACATACTATTGTTTGGGATTTTTTTCTCCAGCAGAATAACCATTATTTCACATTGTACTTGTATTGCTAGAACTCCTACTGTAATTCAGTAGCCACAAAAACAGCTTTTGCCTGGCTGAAGTGGTCCAAAAGGCCCTTGCTGGCAGCTGTACACATGGCAGGTACTGTCGCTGACAGCTGTGTCCATTGGGTCAGTGGAAAGACTCCCATGACTTCATTGAGGGCTGAAATTGAGAAATTGAATCTAAGTTTGGATGCTTCTAAGACATTGTAGTGCGTTGTCATCATTCAGCTATATGTGTATGTATTTTTAAATTTATTATGTAGTTATACTTTATGTGTATTATATTTTATGAAGACTTAATGCTAATTGCAAAACCAGCATAGAGTCAGATTCACAGTTCTTTTAAAACCAGTGATGTTTTTTCACTGGGCAGTGAATTCATTCTTATAAAATAAGAATGCACAGTAATGCAAGTAATCACTAAATTGCCATGTTATGGTCCAGTATAATGCTTGTCACCTTTTCATACTGTATTTGCTTTTAGAATAAAAGCAAAAATATTCTCAAACCCACTGTGAAAACAGGTGGACATTAGAGTCTTTTAGGCTGAAAACAACAGGATCATGTATGGAAAGTATCACATGTCAACATATGAAACCTGCAGTATGCCTACAGAAAAACTGTAAGGGGGACCCTGATAAGTTCTGCCTGGAGTGATAAAAACGTGCCAAGCTCCACATGGACTTCCAGCATATGTCATTATTTAAATGAATACTCTCTTAAAATATGTATTTGCTTTTTTGTAACCAAAAAGGATTCTGAAATGCCAGTTTTGAACCCAGACTTCACATTCTGGCAGTGCTTGGATCCGTTTATTGTGACATTTGTTGCTATTTTTAACTCATGTAATAAGATTTTAATCTTATTTGTTACAAACTCCATCATACTGAAGGCACTTGGAAAGCTTTACAGTACCTAATAAATAATGATGGTCAGTTGCTTACCAGCATTGTATTTTTCCCCTTTGGAATGCTACTAGGTATGTCAAAATTCACATTCTGGATTGTATGAAAATGAAATAAAAATAAAGCCAGGAAACCACAGAAGAAACTCTAAAGATGGCATTTCAGCAGTGATGCTAGAACAAAATGGAAATGTTTTCTGATAACTTTAAAATTGAAAATATAAAACATTTTCTTTTTGAAAAATAATAATTGAATGCCAAGTAGAAATGAAAGTCCATATGTTTTCTGCTTCCCATACACATTCAAAAGCAGGTTATGAACTACTGAAAACAAATGGGAAAAGGAGTCAGTTAACTACACCATATTTGCTCCTCATGTGCAACTATTTTACTTCACAGCTGATCTGTGACTTCCTGATTTGTGGAAGGGATGGGGTGAGGTAGAAATGTACAACATTCCTTTCTAACTTGCCTGTTGGTTTGAAGCCCGTGAGCAAAGAAGACAAACATCTGAGTGAGTGTGATTTCCAATCTCAGTGCAAGTACATACAGCTGAGTGTGTGTTATGTCACAAATAACTGTCTGATTGTGCAAGGAAGTGGAATCTACTGGCAAATCTCTACATACATTCCTTAGGAATTTTTGTGGCTATACCAAGCAGTTGCACAAATTACCATGGCTCCAACAGCAGAGATGCTCAGAGGATACCTGTGGTTCTTGCGTACTGCGGGCTAGTTTAAATTCTGCATAGCTGTTCTACTTATCCTACTTTTGCCCTAAGCTCTGCATTTCCATAGACAGACCAACAACAAACCCCGGGGCTCTCGCGTATCTTCATTTTGCTTGTAGTTACAACTTTGTCCACTGTCTCCCTCACCAGCCGAGATGCCCCGACAGTTTCCAAAGCTGAACATCTCGGAGGTTGACGAGCACGTGCGACTTCTGGCAGAGAAGGTGTTTGCTAAAGTTCTCCGGGAAGAAGACAGCAAAGATGCATTGTCACTCTTCACTGTGCCTGAAGACTGCCCTATTGGGCAGAAAGAGGCCAAGGAAAGGGAGCTGCAGAAGGAGCTGGCAGAACAGCAGTCCCTGGAAACGGCTAAAAGGTTTGTTCGGTAGTTGCTATTTAGTGGGAAATAGGGGTTTTTTAAGGAATTTTGAGTTAATTTTGAAGTATCTGGCAAATAACATCTTGCCTGGTACTACTTCAGGAGGCAGGTTGACAGCAGGTACTGGGGCACCTGTGTGTTGTCCTTCCCTCCTCGGGAGGAGGTGTGGGAAGGGGCCCTGGGGAGCTTGGACTGGTGAGGTTGTCTCAGCTGTGTTTCCAGCAATAGCACAGGTATTGGTTATGCAAGTTTAATAAACAGCATAGCTGGGTAGAAATGAACACAATCCTGATTCTTTAATGTAAGAAGAGTCAGAAAAAGCAACACTCCCTCCCCTTATTCTAGTTTCATTAGGAGGAAGGGAAAGTTTTAAAACAGAGTAAATGACAGTGGCATGGCAACTCATTTAGTTTCCATAAAAATAGATGAAAGCTAAGACTTTATGTTTAAGATCAAGGGAGAAAGTGAAAAGTGGTATTGGCATAATGAGGTTATTAGTATGTTTCCTTTACTCAGAGATAAAATCTAACCACTGTCAGCCATAAAAGTGCACATTTAAAAAAAAAAATATTGCATTCTACCTTTAGTTTACCCATGACTCCAGTGCAGCCAAACTTGCTTTGGTTTCTGATTTTCCTCTGTGAGAGAGGCAGCCTTACCCTGATGTCAGGCTGTTCGTGTCTTGCCTTCAGAGGACTGCTGGGCTGTTGTGGAGTCACATGAGCAGCCTGACATCAAATGGGTTGGACGTGTGCAGACTCTTCAAAAAGCAGGCAAACAAGAAAGCCTTTGGAAGTGATACTAAACACATGTACCTGGTTAGCTGCAGTCAGTTGGGCAACACTTGGAATCGTATTTCTGGAACAGAAGGGAGAAGAGTCAATTTAGTTAATTTAAGGTATGACTCACTGATGACACAGGCTGAGACTTTTGGTTTTGAATTGTGCAAGTGGTTTTCCCAGTTGGCGTGTTCATAAACAGGCACAGAAGGGAAAAGCAGATGTTTTCATTCAAACAAATGTTTGGTGTATCTTTCCTCCTGAACTAGTAAGTTTCATTTTAATTTGGGAAATCGTCTCATGGAAATATGTTCTGTCAAACTCGAGTTTTGCACAAGTTTAACTGTGGGAAGAGAGATATGTGTGTTGTTTACCTGTGGGAACAGGACAAGTGTTCATCCCTGGCCTGCAGGACTGATGCATGCTCAAGGACAGTGACACCAGTACAGCTTGGGTTGTTTTCAGTTGCAGTTAATCAATATTACCTTCTGAGAATTTCATACTGGTTTCCAAGTACTGAAGAGGATGGAATTTGGTTATAGGCTGTTAATTGTACCAGCACTGCATGTTCTTATTCTTAAGAATGTCACAGAAGTAATATGCCACTTTCAGAGAGTATTTCAGTGTTTCTTTTTCTTTGTTAGTGGCTCTCACTAACATTTTAAGGTTTTAGTATCTAATTTATAAAATTAGGGGCTATTTCCACAGTGTAAAAGAAACTGATATCACAGGTAGTTTATAATGTTACATTTATTTATCATATGAATATTTAAGATACATGTAAAGGAGTAAGGAGAATAAAACTCCAGTTGGGGTATTACAGTTGCTTCACTGAAAAATACTGCATTCTTTTTTAGCTAGTTTATCTAAGGTGCACATCTACCACAGTTTTGCTGAGAAAGGACAACATTTTCAAATTTATGGAAGTTCCTCCTGAGGGGAGGAATGCACTCACATACTGTGTTATCACTCTGATAACAACATCAGCCTTCTGCTCAAATCTCAGCAAACACTGCCTAAGGAATAAGTAGGTGCTCCTCATTTTTCTTACAGGTTTAATTGAATGACTATATGTGAAATTTTGATGCATAGTCTTGTCTGACAACTAGATGAGATTTAAGTCTTGCATGTTTTGGGAACAATGAGAAGTGTGTGTAACAACATGGTAGCTTACAACAATTAACCATGCATAACATTCACTTGTTTCTGTCAAATTCTGATGCTGCCAGTCTCTAGGAATTGACTCTTACTAAAGTGAGCACAGTGATCGCATTCTCCTTCTGCTCAAACTGAATTTGTAAGAAGTGAAACAAACCTTAGAGCATCTTTGACTGTAAATTATGACATATTGCATTCATGTGGAGTGCAAGTTCAATTGTGTGTAGCCTATATAATGTGAAATGTCAATAGAAAAAAGCTGAAAGCACAAAGACTTCATGACCAACATTGTGTCTGTGGTATGAGAGATTTCTTTTGTAAAATTTTCTAGGTGGTGATTTCTTTGCTGTAGTCAGTTTTTCAGAGTATTTAGTGTTTTATACCATGGCGTATTTTATGTTTTTTACCATGACTTCATAGGAAGAAAAGTTTCAAGATGATTCGATCCCAGTCTTTGTCATTACAAATTCCATCTCAGGAATGGAAAGCACCACCGGCCAATCCTGTCCTGTCTCCTACAACACCAGTTCTTCCAAGTGCTTTTGTGCCAGTCCAAGTGCCATATGATGTGCCAGAATTTCAGAGAGTTTCAATTAGTGGGGACTACTGTGCAGGGGTAAGAAGTCATTTTTTCCCCCTTTCTGTGTCCAGAGGGGAAAAAAGTATCCCATATATGTATATAAAGTGTAAAATGCTAATATGTTATGGTTCTCTGCAACAAACTCTAAATTGGTTTATGGACGTGCTGATTTATAAAACAGTTAAGATTGGATTGTTTTATACTCTTTATCATAATAAAGTGGATACAAACTTAATTAGGTGCTCAATAAATGAGTTTGGAGGAAAAAAAATTGTTGTGTGTGTTTTGCATATGGTATTTGGATTCTGCCTTTGGCTTCCTGACACCTTGGGCATGATCCTTATGGTCAAGCCCCATACACTTACATTTCTGGAAGTTCGGCCTCCTTGTTACCGATGTGGATTCAGTTTGTTGCCATTCCTGCTGTCTTATTTTTGTCAGTATTTATGCAGGTTCTCCTTTCAGGTTACAGTTGATGATTATGAACAGGCTGCCAAGAGCCTGGTGAAAGCTCTTCTCATCCGAGAAAAGTATTCCCGCCTGGCCTACCATCGCTTCCCCAGGACGACGTCGCAGTACTTGTGCAGCATGCGCGATCAGAAGTGGAAGGTTGAGGATGAAGTGTATCCAGGTGAACGTCCTTCTTAAAATACTGAATTACGTTCTGAACGTTTAAAAATGATTTTGAAACACAGCTTTAATCCCGTGCACTGCTGTAGTAAAGGGAAGTTGGATTTCTGTGGTGATCTGAGTGTCTTTGCCTCTGTAATTTATTCTGTTAGTGAGTGGAGAATCATGGGCGGACCCAAGTTGTAAATCCTGTGTCTGGTCTGAAACTCTGAAGCTGTCAAAACCCCAGACCCCATACTAGACTCACTGATTTTTTTTTTTTGCAGCAAATGGGATGTTAAGTGGTACACTTGAGTTCCCCCAGGAAAAAGCTGTATGAGGATGGTTTAGAGTGAAAAGTCATTCCTCCTCATCTTGGCATACAGAACTAAAAGGGATGATGAGCTCATCTCCATCATAAATTGAAGCATGATCCAGACATGCCAGTTAGCAGGCCCTGAGTCAGGAATTTTACAGGCACGGTACAATTGCCAGGTCAAGACTGGAAGCTGTGTAGTCATATTTGTTGGGCATTCTGCCTGGATAAATAAACTCTGATCTCTCAACAAGGCTTATTAGGTTGAACATATTCCCCCACTATATGTCACAAATTATATTTGTCACTTAGGCAGGTTGTGTCTTGAGAGCTTTGCTTGTGGATTCAACTGTTTGCACTGCTCATTTTTGGATTAGCCTGTGAGGAGCAACCTTTGGTCTGCACAGATGTGCCACTACAGATGTGTCCATATTGTTGGCAATGTATTCTCAGCCATGCAGTGACATTTTAAGTCAGCTACCCTCTGGCTCAGTGTTTGAAAGAAGGTCAATGAATGTGTATTCGAGCATTTTTTTATCCAGGAAGAGTGTAAAGAGGACAGTATACTGAATATTCAAGACAGGAAAGATATTTTGGAACAGCTGCCAGGGAGATATTTCCTAGCTATTATTAGGTTAATAACTTTTTTACAGCTATGATTTCAAACTTGAAACACAAATCTCATTACACAATGTCTTCATTAGCACAAGTTTGAGCTAGGTAGTTAGGAAGATTAGAGATAAGAATGGTATGAGTTTATAACAGATTCAGGTGCTCTAGGTCAATAAAAGGACTGGTTAATTACTTTTCTATCTTGGCTTAACTGAACAGGTAAAAGGAGAAATTTCTGATAAGACTGAGCCAAAGAATGTAGTTCAGGTGATGTAAATGTAGTCAAGACACTTTGTGCTAGCTGCTTTGTGCTATAATATTAGTAAGATATTAGAAAAGAAGTGATGGATGTTCATTAACGTGAGTGATAATACTTCAGGTCACAAACTGAATCTCCTAGAAGTACTTGTGTTTACCTGATTCTCAGGGGAAAAAATTGTAATTTTGTAAAGGCATT
This sequence comes from Calyptomena viridis, assembly GCA_013390005.1. Classification (NCBI taxonomy): domain Eukaryota; kingdom Metazoa; phylum Chordata; class Aves; order Passeriformes; family Eurylaimidae; genus Calyptomena; species Calyptomena viridis. The sequence goes on from WEIV01026459.1 coordinate 103,816, forward strand.
ATAAAACTGTACTGAACAAATCCTAACTAACACATCCTCATCTGGTACTGTCTGGTTTTGGTCATGAAGAGAAGGCCAAGGGAACAACTAGAGTTGTGTTGTACTATTTTTGATTTCAGTGCTTGTTTCTAGTTTCTATTCAAAAGCAATTAATAATTCAAAAAAAATTAAATAAAAGAACCCAACTCAAACAAAACCATTGCCACAAAAAAAGCCCACCACAAAACCAGGCACAAACCTCCACAAACTGAAAAACTCCAATCAAAACACAGCAGAAACAACTCCCCCAAAACCCTAAAACCAACCACAACTTGATCAGAGTGACAAGTCCCAAATGTTTTAATTATTTCATTCTCAACCAGGAGTGAAGTAGTATTAAGTGGGAACAGTTCTAGCACAGATGCAGTAGTCCAGTAAGGCACAGCTTGTTCCTTCCTGCCTGATGATGTTTCAATATGAGAACAGTTGCATTGCTGTGTGCTTAAATACAAACTTCCAAAAGTGCTACAGTGAGTCAGAAGGCAAAAAGAAAATAATGAAGGATTTATGAAGTCAACAACTTTCAGCCATCCTAATTTAAATACTTCTATGAACTCATTTTGATACTTGTGGCATCATGCATTAATGAGGAATAGTATTACATCTGTGTATACATTGGTTTAGAGAACTCTAATAATGTGTAACGTTGGAATTAAGATAGGCACTTAATTTAGAGACTGCAATTCAAGCCTGTCAAAATCAAGCTGTGTTGTAACAGCAGATCTTTTATAATAACTGAAAATGTGATTTTAATAAAAGCATGAAGATCTGCAGGAAATGAAGCATCATAGAACGAGAAAGATCTTGTAATTATTTTGCCTTTTATGTTAAATGTAATGGAAATTTATTTTCAGATTTCCATTCACCCCCAGAAGAAAATGAAGATCCTTACAATCTTGATGATGCTCCAGACAATTTGGATTATGTTATCAAGCTAAAAGGTGGCATTCCCTTTGTTTATGATAACAAAGAAATGATGGAACTCAATGAGCCTCGGAGTTTGCCATATCCTGACCTGCAGACCTACACCCTTGACCTGAGCCACGTTCTGGCTCTGATTGCAGATGGTCCAACGTAAGTTTCTCTTGTGTTGTTCTCTGCTGCTTACATTTAGTTTAGTACTTCTCACTTATGCTGAGGAATTAAAGATCACAAAATCATTCTACAGTGATGTTTTGTTTTGCCTTTCTCAAGCAGTAGTGCATCACAGAACAGAAGACTTAAAAGGAAAAAATAACAATGCCACATATGGCTGTATTTCGTTTCTTTAGTTTCTTTGCATCAACCTTGGCAAAATAGAAAGCAGTTAACAGCAAAAAATTGACCAAATGCTTCCATTCAAGTCAAATCTGACCCAAACTTCTTGAAGCATGGGAACTGAAACTTGAACCTCAAATTTTTTTTTTATTTTATTTTGACCAATGCTGAATTTGAGGTTTTTGAACAGTTGTCTGGCCTTTCTTCATGTCTGTTCTGCTCTTGCTGCATGAAGGGAAACCCTGCACATGCAACAAATACTCAAATCTGATTTGTTCTGGATGTGAGTTAACTGCTCATGTGCTGTCGTGCTGACCCATGCAGGCACAACCAAAATAAGTCTGACATTTCTCAGAACCAGCAAATTCCTGGGAAGGCTCTAAAAACCAGAAATTACCACATCTGGTACAGTCACTGACACACTCATGATGAAGCAGTGTCCTTGCCCAGTGCACGATGAAAATATGTGCATCCAGTTTTTAAGTTTACTTCCCAGCTGAGGGTTGGAAACAGCAAGGTCTCTCATGGATTCAGCACCAGGAAAGGAAAAGAATCCACTTTAGGATGGAACTAAGCAGGAACCCTGACTGTTCTGGGCTGTTTGCCCTGTCTGCCAGCATTGCACTCCTCATCCCTCTGCCTTGGAGGGGTCCCACTGACCAGCTGGTCACACCTGGTGCATTCTTTCCCCCGGTGTGTGTCTGACACCTGTGGCTGTGTGTCTGCCTTGTGCATTGATAGTGGCAGAGCACGTGGGACTGGACACACCTGTCCCATTCCCTAAGCCTGTTTCCAAGAGCAAACCAGTGCTTCTGCCAGGTTATCAGCACTCCTGCTCCAAATGAGTGCTGCATTGAGGAGGCTTTGCTTACAGCATGCAAATGGGTAAATGCATTTACAGTTCCAGTGTGTTATATTCCAAGGGACAGATAATGAGGAGATTAAAGGACAAAGAGGAAACATTTGAAACAAAGGTCATGCTGAAGACCATTCTTTTTGCGGCTTTAATTTAACTCATCTCTTAAACCTTAGACTGTTAACAGTCTTAACAGGAAGCCATAAGTAAGAAGGGCCTAGGTAGGACCAGTTGGAACCTTTGTGAATGTAGGAGCAATCATCTCATTTCATTTCTTCAGAGTAAGCTTTTGCAGGCTGATTCACACTCTGATAAATATGCACAAACCAAAAGAAAAAGGTCTTTCCAGTAATCCTGTTGCATAATCTCTTCTTATGGTATTGTTTCCCAGCAAGTGCTTTCCTGTCATTTATGCCCATCAATCAAGAACCATTGTTCTTTAATCTTTGCTGCTCCTAAACTGGTGACATCTCACCCCTACTCCTCAGGCTTCTGGTCTCTTGGATAATAATATAACCCAACAAAGTCTTCCTGCAGTGGGCAAACAGGTCTTGATCAGTGTCAGACACAGCGAGACTGTGTTTGAATCGGACTTTCAAAACCATAATGGGATTTGTGTCCCACTGAGGAGAGATTGTCAACAATAATGCGGGAAAACAAAGGCTGTTATATTAATAGTGCTACCAAAATATTGTAGAGTCAATAAGAATTGACAGATGGTAAAGAGAAAAACCATGTCATTGGTTAAAAATAGAATGAGAAACATGACAGAAGATGAAAGTGAAGGCAGAGCTCTGAGTAGGCAAGCAGGAACAAAAAAAGCATGATTTTCCAAAAAGGGCATAAGGAATTATTGTGGGAAAAAAGTATTTCTGCACAATATATGTTCTTAAGGCATAAAAAAAAGAAAGTATATTGGATCTTATCTTGGCTTCTCATATTCAATTCAAAACACAAATAAGTTTTGGGAATTTTTAAAACAATTTTCATAGTAAGTCCAGATTACAGGTTGTTTCTGCTATATACGAGGTGGTTGTTCTTTTGGAGGTATCAGTTTAGAGTAGTAACAATTGGCATCACAGTTGATTATAGGTTTTATGCTTTCTCTGGTAATCATTGGTAAAAGGACTGCAGTTTATGCACAATTACAGTGATGAATACAGGGACAACCTGAAGGACATAACATGGGTATGTAGAGTTCTGTTTCACTAGTAAATTTGGTCTGAAATAATATTGGATATTGACTTACATACTTGTTAACCAGCAGGATAAAAAGAATAGATTTATCTTGTTCTTCGAAAAATTTATTTGTTTTTACTGTTGAAACTTCTGTTCTTCTTTCTCAACTTAACATACAAGTAGTTTTAAGTTAGTTAATTTTTGTATTTTCTTTTACAGAAAAACATACTGTCATCGGAGGCTTAACTTTTTAGAATCTAAATTTAGTTTACATGAGATGTTAAATGAAATGTCAGAATTTAAAGAACTAAAGAGTAATCCCCATCGAGACTTTTACAACGTGAGAAAGGTAAGTGTGAAAAGGATGACTTTGTTTTTAGTAGGAGTTCCAGCAATTTTGCTTTCCTTGTGGGAAGTCTGGATGATATGCATGAAGTGGTGTGTTTGTACCATTCAATTGAATTAAGTTATTTTAATATTCTTAACATTTTTCTAAATTGAAAGACTCCAGGAAAATTAACTTGAATGTAAATGGGTTAAATGGATTATGGTAAACTGATTTGTTTATTTATTCAGAATCAAAGGGGCTTAATTGTATGTAGATTGCTTTGGAGGAGTGAAACAGAGTTAATCAAATGAAGCTCCCTTGGATTATGTATAAAAATATCCACATGGAGGTTTTAATTAATTTTAATGAACTTGCTTAAAGACAGTCAAGTGCATTTTTTTGCATTCATGTAGGTAAGTCTTAGTAGACTGTAGTAGGAACAGCTGTATAGATTTTAGATAATAATTGCACTTCATATTGAAAATAGATGTTTAAATACATGTCAAAAGACCTCCCACAGCAACTGAACTGAGGGTTCATGCTGCCATCAGTATCTGGTAAAAAAAGTCTGTGAAATATTAAGTAAAAAGATTATTTGAGTTAGTCTTGGCTGCCTCCGAGATACACGGGGATGTAATTAGGAGACAGGTAGGGGAATCAAGGAGCTGATTTAATTTCCTGACATATTCACACCCAAGGGAGCTGTGATCTCATGGAAGCAGCAGTGTTAGGCTGCTTCATTTGCTTCCCTTCCCTGAAATGAAGAGGAGCTTACTGGAGAGATAATGCTTTGGTTTGGTAGGTGAGAAGTCTTCACAAAGCAGTAATTGTTGCTGGTGTTTTTAACCACTTCAGGTCCATTTTGCACTGTCTCTACATGCAACTGGAAGAGGTAATACTTATTTTGAAACTTTAGGGTTTACTAGTCCTTCTTGTTAGGTTTTGGTTCGGGCTAGTACATCAAAAAATCTGCTAAACAAAAGTGTTTGATGGCTGTGCCAGTGCCCATCACAGGAGTAGAAGCAGATGAGTTATTATTCACACTTGCATCTGTCAACTAATTCACTCAAGCAAGACTCCAATGACAGGGACTCAGCTCCTAACTTGAGAGTTCCCTTGCATGACCCTGGACAAGATACTTCCTCCATGCCACATTCAGATAAAACACTTTACTGGCTGACAGAGACTGATGATAAAACATATACAGTGACTGAGACACGCAGAGGACAGAGGTGTGGATTGGGTAACTACCACAATCAGTTTGGTTACTGAGAGGTTGTAATTGACAGGATTGTACTTGCTAAGTTCACCTTTTGATTTAAAAGCAAATGTTCAATGTCTCTGGGCATATCTTAATTGTTTTTTAATTATCTACCATTAAATAAGCCAATCTAAAAGTTATTTGTGTTGTTCAAAAGCACAAATGGTGCATTACTTCCCCTCTGGCAACACCCAAATTCAAGAGAGCAGGAACAAGCTTGCTCTTCTCTTCCAGAGATCATTCCTACTGCCAGTTGCTGCTTTAAAAATTCCTATGCACAGAGTTAATCTTGCTCAAAGCATTTTTATGAAGCAAGCTTACAAGCAGTACTTTTCTGAAGCACTCCGGAAAGTAAACTGCATTGTAGATAGTGTTCCTGTAAGGCCCCAGATAATTTTGTTTTCTGTATATCTTGCTAACCCAAGTAATGTTTGGAACTGTAACTTCCCTAAGTGCTTCCTCCCTCATGACAGTATCAGCAGTGAAACTTTTGATAGTGACAGTTCTTGGCCTGTGTTTTCAGGATGTCTCTGTGTTAGTCAATCCTAAACAGTGCATACTGCTCACAAGGAAAGCAAGAAATAAGATTCACCTTCCAGAAGGCTGGTTGGTGAAGTTGTCTGTTACATCCCTCAGACACTAGTGTGGAGATCCTGGTACAATCTATTTGCTTGTAAAAAGAGCCAAAGTAACTGATGGAAGATGCCAAAATTAGAACAGTTGTGAATGCAGTGGCAAGGTCAGTCAGTGAACAAAGTGTATTACTGCATTTAGAAAGGTACAGCAGAAAGCTGGCCAGGATTAATTGCTGGCATGACAACCAGAGGTTACTGGGGGTTTTTTTTACTGTTTTTTTTTCCCTGCCCCCTCCCTGCCTTTTTTCCCTGTTTTAATAGATTTGTTAGGAGTTCTTCTCCAGCAAACTCATCTATTCCATAAATCCCACGATAAGGCTCATCTTACATCAGGGAAGTGTGTGTCTATATCTTAAATATTTTAACCAAAATGCAATCAAAGATATGTTTTGCACTGATCAAGCTGGACCTGGAAAACAGCCCTTTGGTAGTGACACAGATATTTCTCTAGACACACAAGAATCCTCAGGTAGTAAGACATCATGGCTCTCTTGAGTCTGCCACCAGCAGGGCTCTCCCCCATCCTCCAGCTGATGCACAGCAAAGTGCAGTCAACACACATTCTCCACATAACTCCTGGATTGCCTCCACTAAGGATGAAATTGAAGAACAGGAGTTTAGCTCTATGGCAGACAAACTCAGAACTGGGTTCTGACATATGTACCAGGGTGTCTTGCCCTCCAAAGCAAGTATGAGAGGTTTTTTGAGCAGGCCTTCCAAAACACCTCTGTGACCAACAGCCTCAGAGAATTGGGAGCAGACAGCTATTTCTTCTAGCTGAAATACACTTTCAAATAAAGGACCTACACCTGAATAGTTGTATTAAAATATTGCTAATTGCAGGAGGCAGCCTTCACTGAAAATAGCTTTGATACAGTTTTCTAAAGATGAAAAAATGACAGCCTCTCTCCTGTTCTCTCTGTAGCCATTATTTCAGTGTGTCAGCAAACCAAACCTGAGGATATGTCCTAGCAGTGACTTTTACATGTCACATTGTCCTGTGAGCCTGCAGGCTCACTCAGATGCCCAGCCTTGTGTGGCAGCAGAGCTTTGGCTCAGGCTGGGGAACTGTGCATGGAAGAACAGTTTATGTAACCACCTTGACAGCCCTGCTGAATGCTGTACTGCATTGCTGTTTGGATTTAAGTTGGTGCAACTGGGAGTTTTAATTATTAGCTAGACAAAAAGGAAGTAAGTTCTAGGTGGTTTTTATGACCACAGAGTTGAAATACAACTTGTTACTTGTATGAAAGGAAGTTAGAGTGGTTTATATACGACTAAATTTTATAGCCCTCACAAAATACTGAATTAAATGAACAGATGTTTGCCTTTTAAATGTATGATTACAAGCCTTGTGGTGAACCTATACCTTGTCTCTTTTTTTGTTTCTTTTTTTTTAACTTGAGTACCTACTTAGTAACTTGGGTGCTGAAATTCAGTTTCATCATATAAACCAAAATGACAGTGAAAGGGAAGACTTAGGGGTTAGTGTCAGATCCAAAGGGAATGCTCCCTGTGTGCCTCAGTTAACATAACATGTAATGGTACCTTTCCACTGTTAATTGGCAGCAAAGCTGTATGTTGTGCTTTCAAAGCACTCTGGGTGCTACTTCTCCCCTTCTGCCTTGCAGACATGCTGAGATAAATCCTTGTATTTACCCTCAGTCTTGCAAGTGAGCACAAAATATGATCAGGTGTAAAGGCATCAGCTGTTACAGTGCATAATTTTTGTAGAAATTATTTCTGTCAAGAAACCTTTTCTTCTTCCTTTTAGTAACTAAAAGAGCAGGAAAAGAGATTTGTTCCTCTTCACAGCAGTGTATTTCTGTATTTGTATGAACACAGACACTCTGGGGGTTGATTGTGCGTTTTGCAATGAGTACAGCCAAACAAGAAGCTGAAGACATAGAGATTCTCATCTCGTCTCTCCTGGTTTCTGGGTTGCTCTGGGTGGCATAAATATGACTTAGACAAGCTGCTGAGGAGCTCTGCCCAGCTCTAGGGACTCTTTCTGCTGCCAGGAGCATTCCTGCACTACCCTAGCCAGTATTTTGTGCTTCTGCCATGCCTGTTACAGAGCTGCAAGGAGAGAATCAAGCGTGTTGTATAAAGCTGTTGCCATCCAGTTGGAAAACTAATGCAGTATGGATGTATTGCTGAGCAGGGAATCTAGCAATGGGATGTGGAATGCCTTCCCTTCAATCCAGTATTGAAGGAAAGCTTGCAGAGGGTTCAGTGTCAAGTTCGTGCAGCCCAGAGCTATTGGGCAAGAAGTATTTGCAAATTAAAGTGTATGTTTAGGAAATGCAGTAGCTTGCAGCTGTGGATACAACTAATTAACACACTGGAAAAGTTCAGTATCATGAAAAGGGCTGGCCTTGGCTTTTTTTTATGCTGTATTTATCACTTACCAGTCTGAATCTAGCTCCTGTGCCTAATTCAGTGCAGCACTGTTTCTGATATGCACAGATAAGCATCCATAAAATAGATCCGAGCTGGATGTTTTGTGGAGATCTGAGAGACAGTGGGAGGAAAGAGAAGGAATGCAGGAAGATAAGGGAGGAGGCAGAGTAGTTTAGGGAAGTTGGCACTGATGAGACATGATTTGGAGGGCAATGAGAACTCCTTCAAGCTCTAAGATGTAACCACCTTGACTGAGAAGTGTGAGCACTTCACCCCAAAACCTGCAGGGAGAAGCACAGGGGTGGTCAGGTCAGTAAGGAAAGGAGGGGGACAGTCTGAACTGAGAAGCTGCAGAGGAAGAAAGGTTGGCTTTGTTATGTGGAGGATTGCTGAGTGAAGGGAATTGTACCGTCCTTTAATTGCAAGAAAACTGATGTCCACCATTGCTTAAATAAAAGAATTAAAAGAATTAATTTATGTTAACAATTGTTTTCATTTCTTAAAAAGGTGAGTTCACTGAGGGCGTATTATGTGTACCTAGACAGGCTTCTCAGTCATTCTGCTTTTCTTTTCATTTAAGATTAATGTGTCCTTGAGTGAAAGGTTTCCTCCTGGGGGAGGGAAGAAGTGCAGCAGGAAATTTGGCCAAGGGCATGCAGCAGAGGTTGTTTTCCACTGAGGAGAAACTAGGCTGGAGTGGCACTATAGCAAATTTGAAAATGCAAAGCAGGATGTTGGCAAATGTAGAAGCAAATAGGCCTTGTGGTAGGGGCTTGTTACTCATGGCCCAGAAAAGCTTCAGCTTACTTCATGTATTGTATGAAGAACAAAATAGTAATAGCTTAAAATGGGACTGGTTTTGTAATTTCTGGGGGAGGGAGGAGGCAGAGGGGGCATTTGTCACTCTTATATGGATTTGGTGTCTTCAAATTGTTTTAGTAGAAGCCTGTCATAATAAATTAGTAACAATCTCTTAGCATGATAACATTACAAATAATAACAACAATAATGACGATATCCCTAAACAAATCCACACATCTAAGCTATGTCTGGGGATTCTGTGTTCAGATACTTCATTTAGCAAGGACTGCACCCTAAAGGGTAAGAATGCACAAGAGCATACACACTAATTAACTATGTGCTAGGGTGGCTCAAAGCTCAAGTCGTTAAAACCCTCCAAAAAGTTGTGTTGCTTTTAAAAAACAATGAAGTAAAAATGCTTTCTGATACTTTTATGGCTTTTGTCTTGAGTCTCACAACTCTTTGTTACTGAAATTGCTTCGTGCTGAAAGGTCAAAATATACTGGGTAGTAAAAAAAGGTAGCTGAAGTTCTGCATGTTCTCTGGAAAAAGCATGAAGGAGATACTGGAGATTCCAGAAAGGTCTCTTAAATTTTGAGAGATACACATGTTGAGGAGAAGGAGGAGTTAAAAAAAAGGGAAGATGTTGTTTCTCAGAATAAACGTGGCTAGCTCAGCTGCAGGGCTGTGTGTGATGTGTTCGTGGTGACTGGAGCTCACTGAACGGCAAAGGCACACTGCAGAGAATTATTTCCCAACGGGAAGCAGGATGTTAAAGGCAATCAGTTACTGCCGTGCCATGTGATCCTTGCATACGAGCAAACAAAAGAAACAAAACCCCTCCTTGCTTTCCTCCTTCCTCTCCTAACAGCAGCGAATTCATGTTGATTTAAATAAAGAGGAAGTGTTGTGTTGTGTTTTGTTTTGTCCATGCTTTTTTCAAGGTTCATTAATTCAGTAGCTGAGCCACTGCATTCTGGAATTCAATAAACTACACTTATTCGGGTCCCTCTACCTGTATTCTGTGCTCATGACTTGCTTTTCCTGAGTATTTCGAGCTTATGGGGCATCTGTTTGCTGTTACTTCACTCTCCTATACAAGCTGACCAAGCCAAGTAGTTTTTCACTAATCCAGGAAGAGTTTGTAGTAAACAATATTTGTTCCTGTACCAGAAGACATTTGTTAACCTGATATGTATAACCCAGAATTATGTGTAAAATCCACTTGGGCTCAAATGTCTATACGTACTCTGAGGAGTGTGATAGTATGTTGAGTGGAACTGGGTTTTTTTTACTGGTTTAGACACAACATTGTTTACTGTGCATTAGTGATGTACTTTATGTTCTGTACTTAGATACAGCAATATGTTTCTTTTTCATTTAGCTTTAATGTGTCTGCTATATTTCAATTAGGCAGTGATTAACAATTAAGTGTTTGGGATTCAGTTTATACCCTGGTCTCTTTAGTTATGTTAGTAATATTCACCTGGAGATAGATTTACCCTTAGAAGGCTGCAACAACTGGTGTATGTATATAACATGCAAATAAAATGACTGTGGGTGCCCAGTGAAACGGTGGCATTCCTGTGTCAGGGCATAAGGCAGTGTTACATTGTGGGAGTGTGGCTGTTACATACTGCAGTGAAAACTTAAAAAACAACCAAACCCCTGGATCCCATTAGTTGTTTCTTTGGATTGTGTTCCAAGAGAAGCTGCTCAGGTAGCAGTGCAAGCTTCTGAGCACGAGCAAAGCAGACCTGTCTGTGGAAACTCTTGTTTCGTGGCAATACTTCTTTTTTAAATGGGACTTCAGCAAAACCCAAAGGAGGACTCTGAGCCCTTCTGTGAATTTGTACTTCCTTAGTGTGTGAAGAGATCTAAGAAAAGAGATATGAAAAATCTGTGAGCATTATGAATTGTTGTATTATAATGAAACTTGGAAAAAATAGTGACAAAAGTCTTTCATGTGTATATTCTTCAGTTCTAGTGACCTAAGACATTGTATGTCCTTGAAATACAAACATTAATTATGCTTTTGGAAATGGCTGAGAATTCCAGGCCCTTTTAGTCAGAGAGGACAGTTATAATTACAGTCAGTAACATTTCACGAATGAAATATAAGGATACTAAAGGATCATTGTGTCCTTTAAGGAAGTATCACATTTAATCTGAACCCAGTGTCTGTGATTGACACTTAGAATGTATCTAGTTGACAATTTTCTTGTTTAAATAGGAAACTATTAATTGAGTGCTACTTTACTTACAGTTCTGCTTATTGAATAATTCCATCAAAATCAAAATTTCAGGGTTGTAAAACATTTTGATTTGTTTCTCTTAGGCACTAATCCATTTGTTACTTAAGGAATGTTTTAGAAGGCTTTAGTCACTTGTCACAGACATAAATACTTTGTTAATTGAAGTTTATGTATATGGATGATAAGCATGAATAACCCTTTGGTTTCAGGTTGATACTCATATCCACGCTGCTGCTTGCATGAACCAGAAGCACTTACTGAGGTTTATTAAGCACACCTATCAAACAGAGCCCGACAGGATTGTTGCAGAGAAAAAAGGCAGGAAGATGACTTTAAAGCAAGTCTTTGAAAGCCTTCACATGGACCCCTATGACCTCACTGTAGACTCTTTAGATGTCCATGCAGTAAGTCTATTAGAATGACAAAATAAATGAAAGATCAGTTTTCCAAATGTGAAATTCTAGTTTCTGCAATTTGCATGATAACTTACTAAATCAGAAACTGACTTCATGCATTTTGTTGCATGTTCGAAGTAATTTAGCACAGGCTTTTTTTTTCTGTGCCTTTTATTGCTAAACAATTGAACTTATAAACTATTGTGTGTTCTTCAAACCATGGTTATTTGGGTTTTTTCCTCCTCCAGGGTCGTCAAACATTTCATCGATTTGACAAATTCAATTCCAAGTACAATCCAGTTGGTGCCAGTGAACTGAGGGACTTGTATTTGAAAACTGAGAATTATATTGGTGGTGAATATTTTGCTCGTATGGTCAAGGTAAATAAGTTTCAAGCTTTCCCAGCTGTAGAGAAATTAAGGTTTGTAATAGATTTGTGATGTAATATTTGCATCTAGAGCTAAGTGATTCCCAGTATTGGGCTTGCCCTAGCAATTCCTCAGAGATCTGTGCTAAGTCAGCCCCTGCTGCTTTCTGAATTATTTTATGAGTTAGGAACACACACATAAGCTGTGTATGAGTTCACAGCAGAGTTGTGGGCAGTTTCAAACTAAGAGAGCAGCTGAGGGTCAATTCACTGGCTTAGTATTTTGTTGGGATGTGGTTGGCTGGTGGTAGCTGCTAAGAAAGGAGGAGCTAGGGAAGTGCCTTTGCATAAATCTGTATCTGCACATGCCTGCAACAGGCTTCAAATCAACTTCTTAGAACAAAAAAAGTAATAGTTTTCATGATGTAGTAGGTGTCACCTCTTCTTGAATGTGTAGAAGTGCTTGTCTAAAATCAATTGCCTTAAAATTGCTACTACCACAGATCCTGGGTCAGATTCTCCGTTGGTCTGCATATTTTATGTGGACACTTACTGCAGTTAAAGTAGTATAATTCTGATTTACCAATTTTAAACGTAGGTGTGGCAAAGGTGTTAGTAATAACTGCACAGGAATATTGTCCTCTAGACCTAGGTGTTAGTTATACTCATATATACAGTTAGTTACACTCAAATAATATATGGTATAACTTGATAGTAGAATATTTACATGCCTAAAATAAAACAATGGATTAACAGACAAGAGATTCCCTTTATCTCTAAAGGATGTCAATACAGTTATGTTTGGTCTGAGGAAAATACAGTGATAAATATATTACTACTAAATGATCTTCAGTGTCCATATTAAAGCAAATATATTTATTACTTAATAGGAAGTAGCCCGTGAACTAGAAGAAAGTAAGTACCAGTATACAGAACCCCGCTTATCCATTTATGGACGGTCTCCAGATGAATGGCTGAACTTGGCAAAATGGTTCATTAAGCATAAAGTTTATTCCCCTAATATGCGCTGGATAATTCAGGTTCCCAGAATCTAGTAAGTAATCAGGAGCTCTTGGTAATTTTAATAGTTTGAAATCATACCAATGACTTAATTTCTGATAACATTTAGACGGTTTATTAGCTGTCCTGTAGTTCTATTATAAGCAATAGCCTGGGAAATTTATTTGGACCATTGCTGCAGTTTTCCTGACAGCTTGGGGGTGGAACAGAGGAGATGGGTTTGAATCTACTCTTTGTGAAGCTGTTCAAAAATACTGTGAATGATTTGTAAGTCTGAAGATACTGAAACCAAAAATTACAACTGGGGGAAATCAAGCTGCATTCAAAGGCAAGTTTAAGTACAATTTAGTAATGGGAATAAATCAACTCTTGAATTCCATGAAGGAGTAGAAAATGCTCTGTAAAATCGTTATCATCAAGATCAGTGACCGACAGTGAACGTGGAAATGCAGCCTGGATTGATGATTTCCAAGCTTAAATCAGGATCAGTTCTTAGTTTTTAAGCATCATCTGGGACTTTATTGCCTTGTTTCCAAAACTGTATAATGTAATACAGTCTGCCCTGATAATTTTGTCAGCCTTATAGCTGAGCTTCATGTTTTGAAGTGGCATAGTTGGAGGATGAGTAGAGAAAGAGCTGTCACAATCACATATATCCCCCAGAGTGTGTTTCTCACTGGGAAGAGAGTTACTCTCCTTTAATTTCTTATGTAGCAATTTCTTACATACATAGAGCAGTGAGCACTTTGAGTAACTCAGGCCCTTAATGGCACACAGAAATACTGTCCCTCTTTTCTGAAAGGCTCACTAAAGCAGAGCATTCTTTCCTTTGGAGTAGTTACAGCTTGAGAAAAGAGAATCTTTCATGGAAGGTAATTCCTTATCTCCCCTGTTAGGACTTGGATGGCTGTAAGGGAAAGGGTCACTGCTGATGAGACAGCATCTACCCCTGCATGCTGTCTCTATTTTTGGAGCACTCGAGAGCTTTAGCACAGCCTGGATGAAGCAGAATGCCAGGCAGTGCAGGAAACAGCACACAGACAATCCCAGCCCTGACATAAACTTTGAGTTTCTGAATCCTGGTGGAACTGAAGCTGTAGCTTATACACAGATAACTGAAAATATAGAAGTGAAGGAAAATACAAGCTAAGTAAAGAATGTGTCTATTTTTCCCCTTCAGTGACATATTTAGGTCTAAAAATATTCTGCCTAGTTTTGGGAAGATGTTGGAGAACATCTTTGTACCTTTGTTTGAAGCAACAATCAATCCCAAAGACCACAAAGAATTGCACCTATTCCTTAAATATGTAAGTATGTTTGGGTTTTCTGTCTCACATGAAATGTGTCTTCTACTCATGAATTATTTTGGCCACAACTGTTCCCAAACACTTAAGATGTTTCCTTCTTCATAGAGTGCTTGTGTTTCAAAGCCCTAACCTACAATTTAATAAAAGTCTGAGATCCTGTTGTGAAATAGTTGCTGTTTATTTCCTCTGAAACAGCTCAACAGCTATTTATTTGTCCTTTCATAATGATCAAAAAATGTTTGCATGCTCTTGTGCAGAAGGAACATCATAATCCTGGATGTGGACTCTGGGATTGGCCTCCAAAAAGGAGGCAGCTGAAAGCAAGCATTTCCTACATCCTGATGGGACTCGGGAGAGACGTGGGGATGTCGCTGCTGGGACGAGGTTCAGACACAGTTCTGAGTGTGTCCCACAGCAGAACCCTGAGGTTTGCTGGGAGCCTCTGTCAGATAACAAAGCAGATGAGTTCAAAGGATTAAAGTCTGCATCTCGGGGAGTCCTACACCCCTGCAAGCCCCCGCAGGAGCCGGGAGGCTTTTGTGCACCTGGGCTTCCTATTTGTTTCAGAAAAAAAAAAAGGGTGAAACTTCTTTCAAGAAAACCTGTTATTCCTGCTGTCTGCGTGGTGTGGTAGCAGGGCAGAGCAGCAGGACTGCTGCCACAGGAGGGACGTGAAGGAAGAGGGACTGGATGCTTTGTTCAAGCAAGTCCTGAAGCAAAAGTGACACTGATGTTTGCTTCCTGAAAAGCCTGATTTCTGTGAATCTCTTCTCCCACCAGGTGACTGGCTTTGACAGTGTTGATGATGAATCCAAACACAGTGGCCATATGTTTTCTGACAAGAGCCTTAACCCTGATCTCTGGACCAGTGAGAAGAATCCCCCATATAGCTATTATTTGTATTATATGTATGTGAACATCATGTTGCTAAACAACCTTAGGAGGTAAGTAGTAATTTTTCTTTTTTAAAAGCTTTAAAAAAATCAGTATCTTGGTGTCAAACTAAGTGTCTAGATTACATACCTTCTGAAGGAAGGGTTATTTTGAATTATTTTGAAGAGTCTAAGAGGAGTACTTGAGTTACTTTGAAAATACTAACTACAAAATTAATTCAGATGAAATACTCAGAAATTGTAAAGGCATCAGAGTAACATCTTGGTTTGATATTTTTGGGGTTTTTTTTATTCCTAAAGTTGAATATATAAAACAAAAGAAGAAACCCCACAAAACTTACTGACCTTTGCTTGGATTCACAATGGATTTCTAAATACAATATACCTGCCTCTTGGTAGCTTGCTATTTCCTGGTAATTTAAGGGTAATTTAAGAGTAATTTAAGTTATGGTTCAAGGGTTGCTGCTATCAGACACAATTACAAACTGCACCTCTAGCTAACTTACTTTAGCATGCTTGTTGACTCACTGAGTTTTACTACCTTTGAGACAATATGTGGTTGGTTAGGTAATGCAGGGAGTTATGATACTGAATATGAGATCAGACTGTCAAAGCAGATTTTGGCATCAGGCTCAGTAACGCCTGAAATTCACTGTGAGGTTATGTTGCTAAATTTGCAGCTGACTCACTTGAGTGATCTGCACAAGTGACTTCAGTTGAGGCACAGTGAGGTTATCCATGGATATGATGGTGTCATCACTTACCTTGCAAGGATTTGCTTCATTATTATTTATAAGAAGTTTTGGGATTTTCTTATGGAAGGTGCACAGATTTATCATTTTAACATTTTATCCAGGTTAACATTCCAAATGTTATTTTTTCTCTCCCACTGCTAGTTCATGTGTCTTTCTCTGTCATCCTGTTTGATCCAAACTCATAATGATAACACCTACCTTAAATTACCCTGTGCCAATACCAAACAGGCCTAGTTGTTAGTTTTAGTTCTATAATGGAAAGGACACATTACAGCAGATATTTAACTCATTTCTTTCTCATGACTTCCTTTACATTCTCTGTACTCTACATGCCTTTTCTCTTCCAAAGACAGGTTCTGTCAGAACTTGTGCATTTCTTCACCTCAAGGTCGTTTTTAACATCCCCCAAGATAATCTAAATATTCTTTACAGCTAGGTGAGATAATGACACAGTTCATCACGGAGCCAGTAAAACTGTTCACCCTGTTAAACATTCTGAGTATATGAGTCAACACAGCCAGTCCATGAGAAGACTGGTTTATAGTTTTTATTAGCAAGGATGGATTACATCCTCACATCCATTTTCAGGAGAAATGTTACTAAGCATATGTCCTAGAACTGCCTTATACTCTAGCACTCCTTGCTGAAATTCTTTGTTTTGAACATCTCTAGATACTTAGGGGACATTTGCCTGCACTGAGTAACAGCATCACTTTTAATACAGATGATAACACAATGCTGTAAATTACAGTGTAATACCTAACACTCCTGGACAGTCTCTGCTTCTGAGGGTGTGGATTTATGCTGCGTTTAGCCTGGTGAGATAGCAGGTTCTCATCACACTAGGTAGTGCTAGCTAACTCTTGGCAATGTGCTTCCACTTCCTCCCTCATTTTGAACTAGGAATTTTGTGGCCACAGGTTGCATCAGTTCACTTAATTTTCCATCTGTTAGTTCTCTGAACTGAAATTCATTCAGTAACTTCACCCAGTAGCCAGAGAATTGATAAATGAGACTTAACTGGGAAAGGAAAGAAGAAGACAAAGGTATGTCAGGTGTTGGAAGGGGCTTGGGTAGAGGGACCTGCCTCTTTTGACAGCAACCCACAACAGGTAAACATGATTAGATGTCACATCAAACTGTATGAGAATGTGTAACTTCTAATTTTCTTCTTTTAAATTTCCATGTTAATGACAGTTATATATTGAATAGATAACAGTGCATTTTTTGTTAGTGGAACTTGCTTTTAATCTCCTCAGGGAAAGAGGCATGTGCACTTTCCTCTTTCGACCTCACTGTGGAGAAGCTGGGTCTATCACACACCTTGTTTCTGCCTTCCTGACAGCAGACAACATTTCTCATGGATTGCTCCTGAAGAAGGTATTTTGGTTGCTCCTAATCTCATCACTCTGTGCTTAGACATCACTCACTGGTTCAAACAGCAGTCACCCAATTGGCTTTATCTGGGCAGCTTTATTTGGGCTGCCGCATTATTAAGTTTCTTAGCAAAGCATAAATAACTCTTCATTTTGGTCAGAAACTCCACCTGGAGTGAATACTGCTGGGGGCTCTGGGGACCCCACACAGGACACACAGTGGGTCTGTGGAGGGATTGCAGAGCAGGCTGTGAAGATGCTCAGAGGGCTGGAACACCTCTCCTTTGAGGAAAGTCTGAAAGAGCTGGGGTTGTTCAGCCTGGAAAAATGAAGGCTCCAGGAAGACCTTGTAGCACCTTCCAATACCTTTGAAAAGGCTTTGAAAGAGCTGGAGAGGGACTTTTCAGAAGGGTAGGTAGGATAAGGGATAATGAGAGGGGAGGGTTACATTAGATCTTCTTTACTGTGAGGGTGCTGAGTGAACAGGTTGCCCAGAGAAGCTGTGGATGCCCCATCCCTGAAGTGTTCAGATCCAGGCTGGATGGGGCTTGGAGCAACCTGGTCTGATCAACTCAATGATCTTCAAGGTCCCTTCCAAACCAAACTATTCTATGATTTAATGAAATAAATGAGCTCAACTGAACTTCCTATTTCTTAAGCTACAAAACCAGAGATTTTCCTGAGAAAGTATTTTAAAGCTGTGTCTTTGTAGGGAAGATCAGCTGTTCACATATGTCAAAGACTTGGCAGTCCCTGTTTCTGGTTACCCCAAGCAGAGCTAAAAGTATACAGAAAAAACTTAGACTTGCTGAGACTTGTTACTACTGCCTGGTTTAATTCCCAGAAGAACTTAAGGAAAGCTCTGTATTTTTCTGTACAGGGACAAAGGTCATATTCCCTGAGTAGCATTTCTGTATTTCAGGATTCATTCAGTTCATTAAGGGTTTGATTATTTTGATCAAGGAATTTAACACAGCTGTATAACACACAAGGTGTTTTGATAGACTTCGATTGTTATGACAGAACAAATGTTACAGTTCCTGGCACAGTTAATAAAAACCATCACTCAACTCATCCATAGGGCACTGGTTGCATAATTAAAATGATTGGTCAGTGGGTGGCAGACTTGCACTGGGTTTATTGTAATTTTTTAGAAAGAGGTCCCTTGTAAGTTGGATTTTTCTGGTTAATGCTGTAAAATTATCTGTATTTTTCAACATATCCAAGAATAAAGAAAAAATTTGCCTGAAATCATGTCTGATACTGTGCTCACAACTAGTAATTCCTAAAATTAGACCCAGAGAGAGTAGTACTATGGCTGTGTATGACAAAAGCATTCTCCTCTTCACTCTCTCCTGCTTGGCCTGACACGATAGGCTGGCAGAGCAGATGATAATAATAATAACACTAATAAAGGCACTTTCAGGTTTTGGGGGAAGGCATGCAGTTACATCAAATGCAGTGCCTGTATGATACTCATATATACTTACTAATCCACAGTAATATTAGCTTATTTTTAAAAAGATTGCACATATATCGAAGAACATAAATTATTTTTATAAAGATCAGTACCATTTAAAATTCAAGCTTTTAAATATTTTCTAGAGAAGTCAGGGTTTAATGTCAACCTGGTTTTTTTGGTCTTAGTCCTCCCTCTAGTGCTGTTTCCATTTTATCCAAGGGAAATCCTTTTTTTCATTATCCCATAGTACTGTAAAATGCTAACTGTGTTTTGTTTTGCAGAGTCCTGTCCTCCAGTATCTTTATTATCTTGCACAAATACCCATTGCCATGTCTCCACTTAGTAACAACAGCCTATTCCTGGAGTACTCAAAAAATCCGCTGCGGGAATTTCTCCACAAGGGCCTGCATGTCTCTCTCTCCACAGATGATCCGATGCAGTTCCATTACACAAAGGTAGGAACTGACAGAAGCATTGGCTTTGAATTTGGCAACAGTACCACGCAGGTCCAGAATGACCTGGAAGCTGTTTTGTATCAATGCTTAGGATACAGTGTCATGTCTTTCAGTCACTTCATTCATTCTTCTTCCTCATTCTCACTGTTAGGCTTCAGAGGGGAATGTCTGATTTCCTAATTATGTTTCTTTTGTACTCTTGCCTCTCCAGTGTTGGCTGTTGAAGTATAGAATGAAGGATGAGGCTGAAGGGAGGTTTGAGCCTTCATAAACAATCCTCTAGAGTGCCAGGAAAGTCCAGTTTCCTTACTAATAAATCTGGGGAAGTACATTACAAATACGTGATGTGGAGTATCGAGATGACATACGAGCTGTTTGCTCATTGAACTGGAACAGATTCTTGTCCTTGGGTGGCCTGGCAGGGCAGAAGTGCCTGGTCACTGGTTCTGATGCCCTCATTTTGTGCTTGGCACTGATTTGTGTCCTGCTGTGCCCCAGAGTGGCCTGTACATGGCTCAGTTGTGTGTGTCCCGAGGACAAGCTGAGCTGTGCTGTGCTTCACCCAGGCTGGCTCCTGGCTCGGGACCTGTAGGACTCTGGCTGGATGTGCCACAGCACCATCCCAGCCACCGTGTGCAAAGTCCTCAGCTGTCACAGCCCCTGGAGCCAGACCCACCTGGTGTGGAAGGGCTGCAGTGAGAAATTGCCCTGCAATCTGTCCATGGGTGTGTTCAAGTGAGGAGTTCCAACTAGGTCCTCCCAAGGTGTTTACCCTGGGATCTCCTTTGGAATTGCCTCTAAGGATCTGGACTGCAGGCTGCAATTTCTTAGACTAAGATAACCGGATACCCAGTGCCTATTAATTATTTAACAGTAGTCTTTGGGGAATTTGAAATAAACAATTCTGTTCATACTAACTGTGATTTTAAAGTTTTAAACTTCCAATTTTTCACAGCTGTCTAAAGAGCATGTATAAATTCCTTAATTAGTAGTGAGTACATATCCCCATTTCTATCTTGTTTACATATAATGTAATATTAAATGCATTTTGGTGCTACAGGAAGCTCTCATGGAAGAATATGCTATTGCAGCCCAGGTGTGGAAACTAAGTACCTGTGATTTGTGTGAAATAGCAAGAAACAGCGTATTACAGAGCGGATTGTCAGATAAGGTAATTATGTAACTATGGCTGGAACATCTCTTTTGTGAATATTGGGGCAAGTTGGAACTGAGAAGTGATTAGTCTGAACACTGAACAGCAGGTGCTTATGTGGTGTATTTTTGCATATCCCTGTCCTCTGACAGAAATACTAACTATCTGCTATGCAGTCTTACTTTACAAGTTAAGTACTGAAGTTACTTTTCCCCATTAGTGTTGTTTTGGAATTCCCAAAACATGCAGAGATGCCTGTTTATACCAAGTTCTGCCTCCAGTTGCAAGCTTTTAATTATTTGGGTGATATCCCTTTGCCAGTAATTTTATCCAACACATCTTGCCTTAAGTAAAAACAAACTCCCTGTCATAAGCAGGACATGTTTTTGCTTAGAAGGGAGTACTTCAGAAAATATTCTGATTTGGATAGGCTGTCAGATTAGATTAAATTCTCTTTTGACTTTAAAATCCTATACAGCCAAAGGTTTCCCTAGGACTTACTTTAGAACATCCTCTCTTCCATGTCACTTTGAACATTCCTCTCCAGGAGCTGGTATGTGAAGGGGCTTCAGAAGTACATTCTGTTGTTTCTTCCAATACTCCCTAGTGACAACTACTCATTTTCCTCTTGTGCAACATTTAACTGACAAAAGAAACCTAAGCCTCTTTTTGACCTCTCACATGAAAGATGTAGCAGTGAAGGCCAAACACTAGCACAGAGTGTTTGAGTGATTACATGTATAAACTGTGGCCTTAATATCTCCAAAACTGGTTAAGACTCTGAGGTGGAGTTCAATGGCCAGCTGGTTGAAGCTGCTTTTTTCACTTGCACTTGAGCCATTAAAACTAACAAACACTCATTTCTGCAATAAATCAAAGCAGCTGAACTGAGTTCTTCATTTTTACATTTAATCCCGTTCACAGGAAAAACAGAAGTTCTTAGGGGTGAATTACTGTAAAGAAGGGCCTGAGGGAAATGACATTCGCAAGACAAATGTGGCACAGATCCGGATGGCCTTCAGGTACGAGACTCTGTGCAATGAACTCAGTTTCCTGTCTGATGCCATGAGAACAGAAGAGATTTCTACTCTGTCAAAGTAGTTACGAGCTCAGAGGAACCAGAACATTTCACTCCTAAGCAGGATAAGATGCTAATTAACTTGGAATCATCTGTCTTTGATGCTGCCAAGACATAACTGATGAGTACAGAGAAAAAGGAGAGTATCTGTGGAAGGCAAACAGCATTTGCTGACATCTTTTACTGCATTATTCTCATTGCAAAGATTTCAGTTTCTACGAACATTAGGCTTTTTAAAATTGCTGTAAATATTAAATGCAAACTTAGAATCATGTAATATTTGTTTTATACTGTCTTAACTGTGCCCTGTGTTGTAGCTTGGGAAACCAGGGAGAATATCTGTGGCACATCTGTGACAGGCACCTGAGGATCCCACAGATGCTGACAGTGCACATGCACCCAGGTTTGTCCTGAAAGTCTCAGTACCAATCTTAGCACTGCTAAGTTTAACCCTTTATTCACTAACAATTTGTATAGGGTGCATAGACTTGAGGCTACCCTTTCATTCTGGAAGGTGTTCTGACCCAGTTTTTAACTTAATGTTTCAGCAGTTATATTGGAAAACAAGGAAAACCGAAATTGGAGAATCTTGTTTAGTGGCTAATTACTTCCTGTTGTGTAGGATGTCAGTGAAGAACAACAGATGAATGCTTTTTAATCTATCAAGTACAAAACATGGTGTCAAAATCACTACTGTACACTGTAATGAGTCTAATTATATCATGAAAATTTTGCCTTCAAAGTTGACACCACTTTTTTTATTGCTTTTTAACGGGAATATGTGGATATGCCAGTTCAAATTACTTGGAAATTTATGCAGATAATTTTAGTTGCATGTGAAGAGAAATTTTTTTACTTGAAAAAAGGAAGTGTTCTTATGAATCAGTGGTAGAAATGCCAGACCTGGGTTCTGGTCCTACTTCTGACATATTTTTACACGTTTGTTTTAGTCTGTGTTTTAGTCGATTAGAGCTCAATGGGAAGTCAAGCTGTCTATTTATACAGAAGCTAGCCCACTTGAAATCTGTCACTTCAAACCATGTTATGTTAAACTACTTAGGATGGAGTGGTTAGTCAAATACTGCTACTGGAATATTTATCACTTCCAATCTTTTTTCTGTTTGCTCATCCTTAAGATGCAGTACTACTCATTCAGAAAGGATTAAAGGTAATAACATGATGGCACCTATGTATTGTAAAAGTAAGGCTGCTCTGAGGGAGACTGACACAGGGGCAGAGACCTGGCCCTCCAGCCACCATCACAGGTAGCCAGTGTCATGCATAGGGAGCTGCAGTGGTTGCAGATGTTCTTCATCCAAAAACAGGGCTGCAAACAGCTGCTGGGAGACTGACTTCAGCTCTCCAGTGCCCCAGTCTAATGTCTACAGTGTGCAACTAGTGCCAGATTTTGTGTTCCTTGTTCAGCTACACTCATGTGAAACCGTGTTATGCTGCTCAACTGTATAAAATTGTCCAAAGTTCTTAGCAGCACCTGTCAGCCTCACTGTTGGAAATGTTAGCAGCTCATACAATGCAATCTCAGGATTGGTGAGTGTAATTTTCTTAGGAGGAAGTCTGAAAACATGGTTCAAGCATTTTAGTTGCATGAAATGCAGACATCTTGTTTTCATTAGTGCAAGTTCCTAATAAATTTTTATCAGTATAACATAAAATACTTGGGAAAAGCATCTGCATCCAGGCTAAATAAGCAACATGCTTAGTTGAAGGATTTCAATTATAAGTATTTCCATCTGATAAACATTGCTTTACTTGGGTTGTTTCACCTGAAGATCACTATCAGTGCTGCTTTTGTTGTCACTTACATTTCTTAGTATTATACCAAACCTGTGTATATTTAATACTTTTTCAGCTTTCCTTATCCAGGTTACATTAGGTCTGTAGCTCTTACTTATAAAAAACAAATCCAAAACTGGATTTGAATATTCAGTTGATGGACAGTAATTGGGATTTTAACAATAACCACAATAACACAGAAGTTGTCATGACCACAAGTTCTGCTTTCTGTGCTTGTGTGCTGCTTTTAAGAATAAATTTGGCTAATACTATTACATTTGGGGAGACAAACCGACATCCTTTCAAGCTTCCACTACTACATCTCTTCTGGTCATCTTTTAATTAGGCAAAAATTAGTGATTCCCCAGTTCAGTTCTTAATCTTCGCCGCCTTTTTTTATTTTGTGCTAATGTGAAGCTGTTCAAAATAACCTTGTGGTCTCAGGCTGTGGCTGGAATGAAAGGCAGCTCCAGTGTGAGTCACTGCTGCACACACTTGACTCAAATGTAGGGCAGGGCAGTGGCTGATTTCCCCTGACAGTGCTGAGGTCAAACCTGGTCACAGCACAGCTCATTTTACTCCAAGTGAAGAGACTGGAAGAACACCACTGTAGGTGGTGAGTGGGTTAAGTGTTGTTTCAGAATGGATGAATAGCCTATTTTCTCTTAATTTCAGTGGGGTAAGATTTGAACATTATTCAAGACTTCCTTAAATCTGTTGGCTCAGAGCATTTTATCCTTTCACCCGAAATGGTTAATTATGGTTATTTGATCTTTACGACCTGAACAATTTGTAATGATTCTTTTCCATTCTGTAACTTTGGCAAACTTAAGGGATTTGCTCTGCCACTGGATAATATGTTTTTTTCTTCACCCCATAGTCACCTAATCTTCCCATATCATTGTTCTTGTGTGGCTAAACCTTTCTGTTCTCTTTGCCTAGTTAAAATGCAAGTCTGAAAAGGTGTTGTAAAACCTGCTGCTTCTTTCTGTGCCTGGGTTAAATGATGTTTATCTTTTGCCTCTTGTGGAAGCATTAAACTAATGAATTGTAAAAGAATATGGTTACAGTTTTTGTGTGTACACCTCCCAAAAAATCTGCAGCTCCTCAAAATCTCCACATGTAACAGAACTGGAAACCTATGCAATTAAACTGTTAGCAGTACAGAAGACTACACCAAAATAAAGGACTAGCCCAGCATGAAAACAGAAACACCAAGTGGAGATAAAGAAGATCATAAGCAGTATTTAGGAGATGGAGCTAAAAGCTTAGCTGAATTCAAAGTGTTAATGAAAACCAACTGTTCAGACTTGGTATAAAGTTCTGAAAGGGAAACTGCCTTGTTGTCCTCACCGTGTCTTTGTGCCTGCCCTGATTCCCTGATCATCCAAACTGGGCACCAGGGTAGGACACGCAGCAGCTCCTCCTGATCCTGGAGCTTTGGGTATTAAACTGTGAGTTGGGGAGCAGGAAAGCTGTTCTGACACTCACAGCTGAAACAGTTTAAGCAGTACTGAGATTCTGTGAGTACCCACAACAGCTTTATGTGACAAAACACAACTAGGAAGCCAACAAGTGACAGATCTTAAATGAACAGTATCAACACAGATATTCCGAAACAGTCACGTTGACTTTTGAGGAAAAGTTTAACACAAGCTACTTCAGTAAGAAATGAAATGAAGATTTTTAGATGGAGACTAAACTGTGCTCTCTCTCAGTACACAAACCCTTTACTGCTGTACAGGAGCAGCACTGGTGAGGCTCACCTGTAACAAGAATGTGCATTTCTCCCCCTTACCTCTCAAGACACTAAATACCAGTGTTAAATAGCATGGAGAACAGGATATTAACAGTGAGACACCAACACCACTAAGTCATTAATCATTCATCATGACTAACAGGTACTGTCTCACATAAATATTTTTCAAAGGTCTATTAAAGTGAGAATGACATCAGCATGGAGGCATAGACTGTTGTATCAAACCCCTGCTGCCTTCCACATCCGAATTCCAGAAGTGCAGGTTTCCAGCTACCTAAAGCTTACTTTGTTAAAACACCTTGCATTTTTAACTAGCGCTCATTTAATTACCTATTAGATCATATTCTTCATTCCAGCAGACACTGTGCAAAGTTCTATCCAAGTTCACTGATTTTTTTTTTACATTAGACCTACAAACCTTGTGCCCATGTTTAATATTTGAATCTCCTTTAGTTAGTGAGGTCAGCAATACGTAAGCAAACCTCTGCTAATTAACATTGTGACAGCTCAGATCCAAAAGCAGAATGTGCTGTCACATCCCTCACAGATAAAAGATTCCTCGGGACATGGCTGGTTCCCAGCAAAACACTATCAATTGACTGCACACTGGCTACTGGGAAAGCACACAGTCCCATTCAGGTTAATGTCAGCAACACATTGCAACAGGAAAAGAATTTTTGGTCTTTAAAGAATATTGCCCTATGATAAATTCTAGGCCTTAGAACCAAACACCCAAAGAAATAACAGTGAAGAAAAAGTCAGTTTTGAAATTAACTAGTTTTTAAGACACACTTATAAGAAAGCAGAATTTCATTCACTCACTTAAAACAGGTGAGGATTAAACCTTTGGTAAGTTATCGTCAAGAATGACTTAACAACAGAAAAAGTAATTACTGTAATATTAATCACAATGCAATTACTTCCACTACACAGTGTGTGTAGTTAGTGCATCCAAAATTAAAGAATTACCTCTATGCAGTGCCAAGGACTAAGGCCAGCCAGGTTAACATGCAGCTCCTACTCCTATCAAACATCCTCACGGCTCCCTGAGGGGGCTACTATTCCAGCATTCAAATGGACACAAACCAAGAAAGAACCACAGCTAAGTGTTCCTAAAAATAAAGCATTTGGCACATACAGCTATATAGGGGTGGAATTTAAAGGTTCAGTTCAAACTTATGGCACAGAAATCTCACTGGTTGCCCTGGTTTCTAGAACTGGAGAGAGTATGGATTAGAAAACCTTTATAATTACATAAAGAACTGTCTTTAAAAGAAAGATATGGAAATTAAATATACCATTTCCCACTAAAAAAGAAACACTGATATGGTGCCTAAACTTGAAACCTAGTAAATGTAAACATTAGCTAATTGCTCCAGTACACCTACCTCCTGGTGGACCTGTCAATGGGTCTGTTTTTCCATTTTAATTTCCTGAGCTGTTAATGAATTCACCTTCCATTGATCACTTGGCTTTGAAAGATCCAAACAGATAAACCAAGTAACTAGACAGAGGAAACAGTCACATTAATTACATACTTCAATTCTTATTTACAAACACAGAAAAATTGAGAAGAAAAAACATTCCAAACCTTAGCATTCTTAAGCTTTACCATCAGAAACATGAAATATACTTTTTTCCTCAAGTTATCACACTTCTCTGAAAATAAAAATCCTTTCCCTAAAAAAACCTGCTCCTCAATATTGTCCTTTTAAGAACTTATTTTTCCCATCACTGCAGAATGTTCCAATTTATTTGTGTACTCAAGAAGAATCAGAACATGTCTTTACTGCAAAACTGCATTAAAGCTACCTTGTTAATACCACCCTTCAAAGTTTAAGAGAGCTCTGACTCACAAAGACACACTTTTAACCACACCCCCTGTACAGTGCAATTATATTTGGATTAAAACTCAGTTTTCAGATTTCTGTGGTATGAAAGCCAAGAGATTCCTTAAGCTTTCTTCCAAAGCAAATTTATTACACAATTTACACACAAAGTTTAATACAGTGGAATGTCCTTAGCTATTAATACAATCTCTAATGTTTAAATTACAGTTTCACATTAAACCTGTAAGAAATATTCACTTAACACAAGAACGTTAATTTGTTCTAATGCCCCCCACCAACAGCTATTTGTAGTAATTCACATTTTCAAGGTCTAGCTTCTGAAACTCATTGCCACGTCCATGCCAATGGGATTTCTTTTCCACAATTTTTGCTAAATGTCACACTTTAAACTAATACCAGCCAGTCCCAAATTACTAGTTTTTCAGTGTTAATGTACCTATTTTTCCATATAACATACAGTACATTTATTTTACAAGGCACACATTACAGTATCTACATCACAGCAGTGTGAATTACAGCAAATTAATTTAAAAAAAGCTGTACAGAATACAAAATTTACTTTTTCACTATTTAAATAATTTTTGCATTAGTTTATATTGTAATTGCAAGTGTCATTACGCTGCAATTAACAATCTGTTTGCATCATTATAAAATTACATTTTAAGAAGTTCATGTAAGTTCTCAGCAGAAAGTCAACTTATAAAATCTCAGAAGTATAATTCTTGAAATACTTGAAAAATAAAGTAAGCTTGAAGCTTTCATTTAGATGTTCTTTCTGTTCCAGTGATATAAAAAATTTAAAAAATTCAACGGTTATTTTAAAGTTCTGAACATGGACTAATGCATGCTCCAAAAAGCAAAAAGAAATGAAACTGGTGTGTGATTAGGAATATTTGCCTTTATACAACCAAACACTCCATACATTTTTCTGAAGAATATCTCAGTGCTATCAATGGCTTAACAAAGAAAAAAGAGGAGCTCTAAGCTATATACACTCCTAAATGGATTTTTCCATAAATACAGATTAACACACTAAGTCATACTGGCTTTCAGATAATAGACACAAGAAGAGTATGTTGCTTATCTGTCTTAGAGTCTATAATAAATTTGACAGGTGTGCCATAAGCCAAGCTCAAACAGCTGCCATATGCTATGCATGTTCTTCAACAAATTGAAGTGTAATAGATATTCGAGATCTAGTTTGCAATGTAATTAAATTACTTTGTGGCCAATTAAGAAAAATAACCTAAAAGTGCATATCTATGTGTGCACATGCCTTTTAGTTCAGAACCTGCCTGTGATGAAAGGCCTTACCTTATGGCATCACTGAATTTTAACAAGCATGGTAAGTAAGAATGCAGTCTTACAGTAAGTCAGGTTTATACTGATATTCCCTCAAATGCTACACTTGAGTATTTTAACTTGAGGCTATTGCTTGAGGAAAAAGTAAATTTTGTTACTATGTATTAAAAAACATTACTCGTTAGTTCTCTACAATAGTTCATTTCCCTAACACCACTTATGCAAAGGAGGCCTCGGATGGGTTTCCTGAACACTAACAATTGTGGACTGCCTAAACTCAGCTTTTTAAAGACTTTACCCTGCTAGACACAAAATACTATTGCATTCCAGCTGTGCTATCCCTTTTCCCATGCTGTCACGTGCACATCTCACTGCAAGCAACATTAGTGTTGAAGTTCCTCTCTGCTACATAAAAGCATATTGCACTGGTAGATATGAAGCACAGCACTCTTAGATTATCACCTTGTAACTCTTCAAACACCTTATAACTCTGATTTCATCACTTCAAAAACTCAAGAGGAGCAGATAAAACCACAGCATCAGACTAAACTACACCTTAATTGCTAATTCAAATAAAGGCATTGTCTTCAGATATGCCCAGAGTTTAGAAATAATTTTGGCTGTTCTTTATCAAAAACTACAGAGAAACTGATTTACTGTTTTTAAGATTGTGTATGAAACTGTTTAATGTTTCCAAGCTAGTAGGACTATGCTAAATGTCATATAAAAAAATATTCTAAGAGACAAGTCTTTTTAGAAGAATAAGGGGAAGTGCACAGGTACATTTACAGAGCTGTCTACACTCTCCAAAACAGATTTAAAACAGTTAATGCTAAAAGTCGTAACAGATCAGATTGAAGTAAGTATCTGTAAACACTAAAAGCAGCAGTAACTGACTACTGAAGAACAGGCAGTGGGACATCTTCAAGTTTCAGCAGTAAAATTTCAAATTAATTATCACTAGTGCTAACTCATCATCTTTATTCACATTTGTTGTGAAACTACAGGGAACTGCTTCTAAGGGCAAGAATTGTGAGGTCAAGCCATCTGATCTGGGTCATCTCTGGAGGAGTACACTGTGATGTTCAAACAGCAGTTAGCAGTTGCAGTTGTGCTCTTACCAAGTGCTTCATCTAGTAGTTGAACTGTTAATATCAAAAGAGTTTAGTCAAAGTACAGTTTAATTATTAAGACTGCACACACACAGACTTGCTCATACACCCTGTGTTTCAAAGAGCAGCGTGGATTCACAGCAGCCTAGAGGAGAAGTAAGAGACAGACTGTGGAAGAGTCAGACTCGGCAACGAGAGGTAAAAACAGACGTTCATGGAAACGAAAGCTTCAAGTGGTTCTGCTGTGCTCAGCTTGGCCAGTGTCAGGGTCTGTGAGGCTGCCCTGCCTCATCTACCATGTTAAGTATGTAAGTGGCAACGTCGTCTTCTGTAGGTGCATCTGAGACCACCCAAGAATCACTTGCCCCAGTCACTTGCCGCCGGCAGACAGGACAGTTCCTGTGGCGATCACTCCTGTTAGGAAGTCAGAGACATGAGTAGTTTCCACTGATGGTACCTTCCTGGCCAAAAAAAAAGCTAAGAAAGCCCCCAGACAGACAAAGAAAACCCAAAAACCCAAAGAGAACTTCAAGAATGATCAGGTTAACTGGGTTAGGCCACCTATCTAATTTTTTTTGTTGTTTAAAAACTTGGGAGGAAGACTGGCCAACAATTCTGAATGGAGATCCGTTTTTTGAGTGAAAATTTGGAATCACGTTCCTCATAGTTGTTTGGTCAGGCTAAACAGAATGAATCTAGCTATGTATCCAGAAAGTTTACATGGAAATCCACAGTCCAGATTAATTCTTCCTATCTTCAGATATTCAGCTGAGGTACTTCAGAAACCAGGCCCCATAAGCTTCCTAGATGAAGAGAAGGAGCACTTTTCCTGGGTTATGCAGCCCAATGAAGTTTAGAACTGGTCCCTCAGGGTCCCAACCCCTTTCACCAACAAAGGGGTCCCAAACAATTATGCTTCTGAGCTGAGAGCCTCTGTTGTATGGCTAAATTAAGAAGAGATGCACCTTATAAACTGCCTATGAAAAAAAGAATGGTGTAACTGGAACTTAGTTGGGAATGTAGCTGATTCATTAGCCAAAGCAGCATATGATCCACTCTCCACCACAGTCATTAAACTATGCCCTGTCTTGCTGATAGATGTTAAAATATTTTCCCAGAAGAGAAAGATGACTCATCATATTCTCAGATCCAGTGATTTTTACTATGGTTTTAACCATAATAAAAATGGAAGCGTGGTTTTGTAAAAGTAACTTCTTTGGGAAGTCTTTGAAAAAGCCACAAAACAAATTCTTATGCACAAACTATGTGTAAGACTATTTGCATTAACTGGCCAAAAAAAGGTCTTTAACTCTGTTAGCATATCTGTACTCCCTAATGCCAGCTGCCAGAACACCTGCCTAATCCCTGCATGCCTGCATGCTTGGGGAAGAGCTACATTCCTCCACAAAGCCATGGCTCTCCCTCAGTCTTCCAGCAACTGGTGTATCAGAGAGACCCAGAAGCTAAAAAGCTGTTCAGTCTACTAGGATGCTGAACAGACACTGTAAGGTATATGTTATACATAAATTTGAAGGTGCTGCCATTGAGAAGAAATATTTTTCTGGAAAAGTCTGATATATTTAAATCAGTAAATGGTACTATTTGACGTGAAAGCATAATAAATGGAAAAAAATCCCTCTGATAGTTATTTCCCACGTAAGTGATACAGCCCAACTTGCCTTCAGATTGGCATACTCTTACAAATTTTAAATGAGACTTTGTAAAGCATAGCATGCCAGCATCCACATAGATGGATGCTTCTCTAGTTTCTGAGCAAGAATAAAATAATTTAATTTTAGAAGAATAAAAAGACGTAAGAAATTACAAAACAAATGCTGAAGAGCACTTTCACATCTCTTTTTCCAACATTAAATTCTTTGTAAGGTTTAAAAATCCTGCCTTCTATCTGCTGCAGTCTGATTTTGCACAAGCTTGTTATGTATCATACGTACATTAGCTTGGAAATATCTTCAGACAT
This sequence comes from Calyptomena viridis, assembly GCA_013390005.1. Classification (NCBI taxonomy): domain Eukaryota; kingdom Metazoa; phylum Chordata; class Aves; order Passeriformes; family Eurylaimidae; genus Calyptomena; species Calyptomena viridis. The sequence continues at coordinate 134,886 of WEIV01026459.1, forward strand.
TAAATTATACGGGAACTAAGGAATCTGCCAGACCAAACTGAAACATGTCAGATAACCAGTACATACTACAAAATAATTAATATCCTTTAATATGTATTACCATTTATCGATGCATTTCTGGCAGAAGCTGTGAGCACAGGGCAAGATCAAATCAGCACGCCCATCCATGCAGATGCAACATTCCTCTTCATCTGTCAGCTGTTTAACCCTGCAGAAAAGACAACACTATTTTCTTCCAGATGTTTTACATTTATGCCCTAGTAACTTCCATAGTAATTACTGGTGGACAGAAAGGAACACCTGTGCTTGTACCTTGTCAGCAAACACACCCCCAGGCCACCAGCAAACAGCAGGGTGTGAACTAAACTAAGTTAGAACAGGCATTTATTTTCTGGGCCAGGTGCTTTTGGAGCTGCAAAGGGCTCTGTAAATCCTTTTTCATCTCCACAAGGAAGTGTGAGGAGTTGTAACTGTTACGTATCACACCACTGGGCAAAAGAACAGAAACACTGTTTACACTAAAGGCAGGAGAAGAACCTGCCTTCCTTCCACAGGCTGAACTGTTTCATAATGAACTCTGCCAAATTTCTGCGTGCTGGCTTTTATATCCTAGACAAAAAATGCATGTTAAGAGGATCACTACTAGAATGCACATTCACTAATTTCACATGTCATCAAAATGCCAGGAGCTAAACTGCTCATTAGACTGAAAAGGCTGATTTTAGCTTGCCATACACTCCACATGATTATTCCTCAAATTAGGAATCTCAAGTGGACTGTTAGCACAGCTTTCCCTGTTATGCTCCTAGATGTTGGTGGGGAAGCTGAAAAATGAGATCACTCCAAGACAGACACTGTCATTTTATCTGTCTTAATTTTTTCCCCAAATAACAGAAATTTGTATCTAGAGTTCCCAACAGCAGTATCTCAAACATCTGCATCATCAAGACTTTTCTAGTGTGACAAGGTGTATGTAACATGTAAAGTTCCTTGACTTTATAGTCATGGCTCACTGCCAAAATGACCACGTAGGTGTCCTGAAATGCTGAGGTTTTCCAAAAGTCCTGATTTGGGAATCCCTTTTCTGACTTGAGGCACAAAGATAGCGTTCTATTAAAAATGGCATTTCAGGAGAGACATTCACCTTAATGACTATTAACCACTTTTGCTTCAGATCTAGGGAGCTCGTCAAATACAGAATAGTTTTTTTAATTGCACAGATTATCCAGCTCATGGACAGCAGTCAACATGCTTCTGTTTTACTTTTCAGTAGATCCTTGGGGTTCCCTTTTCAATTTGCTTTTTGAGAACTTACTTTAAAATGACAGATTTTTTTACAGATGGTGGTTTGCATACAGTGAGGATGACAGTTTCCAAAAAAAACTATCTTTTGAGTAGCACACTGTGTTCTCTGGACCTGTTCCCCTTCATTTCCCTCCCCCATGCAACTCTGAGTATTAACGTTTGACAGCACTTGAATTTTTCAGATTTGCTAGTGTATACACATGCAAGTATACAAGCCCTATTTATAAAGTTTCTGTGAACTAAGATTTAGTCATAGGAAGAAATGGTAAAATAAGAGTGACAGACTAAGGAAATGCCTGTCCCTTCATTATCAGGAAGCATAAACCACTTACGGATATTTTGGAATGCTCTGAATAAGAAGTGGATGTTGTAGAGAAATGGGGTATTATTCTAGTGAAAGAAATTAAGATAAGAAGAAGAATGAAACAGATAACATTTGCTATTTTTAGACAGTGACAGCTAACTTTGCAGAGCTGAAAAATGTTGTTTGTCACTAATACTACCTCAAGCAAAGAAGTTTACAAACATGAAGGATGCTCATCTCCCTCATCTCAAAGTCTGAAAATTGAAAAAGAAACTCGCATAGGAACCCTTTTATCTTACTCATTGACTTTAGCAGTATGTGAAGTTGTTTTGCCTAAGTATTTGGGGTTTATTTTGTTTAGTTTGTTTGAAGCAAAAGGCCATTCCCAGATAAACATGTGCTCTAGTATAACCTTGAGAAAGGAAAATATGCTTTCCCAAACACATCCACAATTTAGTGCTTAATTCTAGCATTTCAGTAACTTAGAACAGCCAATAATTTAAGATTACTTGCTCCAAAACAAGAGGAATGGGAGATTAAATTAAATTAATACATTCTGCAATTCACTTAAAAGCCAGCGGGCTCTATCTGTGGAGTGACAACACAGCTGACTCCTTTCTCACTCGCTCAGCTTGTTTTATTAAAATACCTGACTACCAGCTCTTCACTGGTTAACAGAGAAAACTATACCAATTATTACTTTTTCTTGTCAAATCTAGCTCTACTTCACACAAAACCGAGTTAGAACTCTGAACTAATTCAGGAAGTGAAAAGTAAGGAATTACTGGTAGCAACACTTCCACACAGGGAAAGGGTGACAGGCTTCTTGCTATTACATTCAGTTTGAACTGAAGTTATTGCAGGTGTTGACCTCAGTCTTGTTTTTCCTCTGGTTAACAAAGCAGAATGTCAACATGTGTGAGACAGTTCACATTTTTCCAGTCTTACAATGTAAATTATTACCATAATTGATGAGTTTCTAGTGGCAACAGACGGGAACTTTCAGATGCCAAAATGTAAGAGGAAGAGAAAGTTTAAGTGGAACAATAACAAAATCTGTTTAAACAAACACTGTCAAAACCCCTAGATTTGTAGCTGCAGCTGATTCCGTTTCCTCCCGTTTCCTTATCCAGGAGATCCAACATATACCATGTTTATATTACAACTGATCGCTCAGAGGACTGTTCTGAAGCTCAGGTATGGCAGCACCAACAGAATTTCACCCAAGTACACCACAGCTCCCTTGGTGCAAGAGAAGGTGTGCTCTGCATGTCTGTGGGGATACAAAGCCTACAGCTGCCAAAAGCAAGAAAGTTCTGATCATCAGGCATTTGTAGTTCAGGTTTTAAACCCAACTTCCAAAATACTCGTGTTGTAACTGTGGTCAGAAGCTAAAGTGTATCAAAATACCTTCCCATCCACAAGCTGGCCTGACACGATGACAGAGACATCAAATTCTCAGAAGCTTCTTCACTCTGTGCAAGAACTCCTGCTGCTTGACTGGTGATGTCCTTATAAAGTTGAATGAACTGATATAAGTTCAAGATTCTGGAAGCTTCCACGATGCCACTTGTTTTATTTATCTTAAGGTAAAAGAATTATTTACAGTCACTTATCACATTTTAACTTGACATTGCTTAAAATGTTTTTAATGCACTGCAGTTCTCATGGCAGTAGCCACCTTCCTAAGTGCCTATCACCATGTTACAAGTTGCAGACTGCTTCAAGCACGAGTTAAGACCTGCACACACAGCTGTTGCAGCACGAAAAACACCACAGACAGGATCACATTTTTAGGGCAAGGCACTTGCCAGCACTATTCAAATGAATTAGGCTGTGAGTAGAGACCTAATGCCTAAAAGACTGGGCTAAACTTCCAACAATGAACAGAATAATCAGTCCTTTGATACTTGAAGTTAAAATTCCCTGCAGTGATGGCTGCCTTAACTACAAACTGTTAGTTTCAAACAAAGTTTGAGGGTTGGCTCGGTTAAGATTGCTCAGTGGATTCAGAACCATTCAAGGATGTTACTTGATAGGATATGGAAGGGAAAATCTCCTCATTAGAAAGAGCAAATTTCCAAAGTTTTTTTCATGGTCTTTCAACTAAGTTAAATGTTTGACTTTTACATTGGTTTTCTAAGGAATCAGACCATATACAGCCACAGCAGCTCAACCAGTAATGCTTGGAATTGCTGAGTAATTTCTATTACTATCAAACTATAGTTCCCAGTTTGTTGTACCACTGGATTACTTGACCTCACAAATCATCTGAATTTGTAACTAAAGGGCTGTACGTGCTCCACTGAAAGGTATAATTCTTTTAAACTTAGTTATGAAAATGTTTTTGTTAACGTGCTTTTTGCAGAGACTTAGAATTTAGACTTAATTTATCTCCAATAGCATCCTTAAATACATCATCTCTATCAAAATACATGTAGCAGGTTTTGGATTTTGCCACTAAAAGTGACAGTCCTCAAATATCTGCACCCAAACTGCCAATCAAACAGAAATTTTCAGACTTACTTTAGTACATATTATCCGAACAATCACCTTCCAGAAAGCAGAAGTGTCAGAACCAGGTTGCACCTCAAATAACAGATGTTTGTCTTGTCCAGAAGCCAATTTTGCAGTACTGAAATAAATCAACATCAATTTAACATCATGTGATAGATGTGCAAAGACCAGCAGTCACAGTCACAGCGGCATTATTTACTGTTCACCTATCTGCTCTTTATCCTTAAAGAGATTTTAGCAATACTGCCCACAGACATCAAAGTAAAGAGTAATGACCTTCTTAGCACGTCATTAAACATAAAACACACAATCCATTTCACTTTAAATTGCACAGCAAACTTGAGGAAACGATGTGCAAGCCTTTTGATCCAGCATCAGCAAGCAAGTGTACTTTATGGACATTTTAATTTATATATGCTCTCACTGCTTACTACAGTAACCATACAATCTTGTGTTCAACCTAAAAAGGTTATTTCCTCACTTTGTATGTAAAAAAACCCCAAACCTGCAAGTACCAACATATGCAGATGAGGTATATTTTTGTTAGTATATAAAAATAACAACAACGATGCAGTCAGGTGAAAGTGTCAGGTGACCTGAGTTTTTTTTTAATGGAACACAGACACGACAGTCTATTCCATAAGAATCAGAACAAGCTGTATTACAATCGGGATTAAGTAAACACTGTAAAGGAAAAAAACCCACTTGAATAACAGTATTTTGGAGTTAATTATACTGATACATGCCTAGATTCTCATGCAAAACATTAAGCAATGTTCTTCATAAATCTATTTATACGCCTACCCAGAAGATAGCTATCTGTTCTTGAAGGTCATTCACAAAACTATGACACTCTGTGAGACAACTTCTAAACTGAACACAAATTCACATTTCAGTTAAACATCAAGCACTGCAAAGCCCTTATTCAGTGTGTGTGTGTTTTCACTTCATCACTATTATTTTATACCATAAACACAGGGTAAAAATGACAAGTCTGCCTTTTTGTTCCTTTCTTTTTACCATCATTGTATCAGTCAAACCAAAGGCAGGCTATGAAAAATCTTACTTATGCAGCCTTTTGTTTGGGATTATCTAGGTCACTGCTTCCACAGTGAGACACGTCTCCTCCCTAATGAGGAACAGCCTGGCACATCCACAGAGGTGGGAGAGATGGCCACCAACAGCTGTGCCACCTTCCTCATGGTGCTGTGCTGTCTTTAGGGTTTCCAGCCCAAAGTGATGGGCAGGGAGGAACCACCACTGCATCTTTAGGTGCATGGTGGAAGGGAGAAGTAACACTTACAAAAAGATGCAGCTAAATGTCTACCTCTTGTGAACTCCTATGAGAGAGCAATGCTTGCTGGAAGAAGAGTATTGGAGAAAAGTGAATTTAAGGAGAAATGGCTTTGGTTTTGAAGTACGATTACAACCATTATAGAAATGTCAAGAGCTGAAGGAAACATTTCAAAACCATATGGCCAGTTCTGGCTTAGCCAATACAGAATAATATATTGCATACAAGGTCTCTGTAAAATATTAAACAAAAAAGAAACAAATTAAGGCTTACATATCATTAAGTTCAGCTACTCTTCCCAGAAACTCTTCATACGTTAGGAAACCACTTTCTTGAACCAAAGAGGCGTGCTTTGCTACTTTTTCTGGCAACTTGTTAATTACAGTTTGTGTGTGGTTTGAAATTTGTTGACCCATGGTGAAGTTCTTCACCTCAGTTCTGTAGAAAGAAGTTCTCATTCACTTGTGGAGTCTCTGCTAAAAAAATCCGAGTTACATTTGTGTGTTTACGAGTGGCTACTCCCTCACTTTCAGTGTAGGAGTGTAGCTCTCCACTAACTAGTCTACAATAATTATACAAGTAACACAACTTGGTCAGAAGAAACAAACAAAGCAGAAACACTTAGAAGAGACCGGAATGTGGCACTAAAAACTTATGAAAAATGTATTATTTTTCTTACAGCAATACTTATATTAAAATCTTTTTTCACACAGATTGAGCTCCAACATACACATATATAAATACATCCAATAAAATGGAAAAAAAAAATCTTAGGATGACAACGGTAATTTATTACGATCTTTTTTATCCTAAATATATGTGCATGTGAATAGCAGAACGTCTGCAAATAGGCACATCAATGTTTGTTTATGCACAGACATTACATTACGGATTATCTTTTTTCCATCAAACTTACATTGGCAGATCCATAGAACTCCCACAGCATTCTGAAACTGGCAAGCCAAGGAATCCATGTCAGTATAAACCACTTTAGGAATCTCTATTGGCATAAAACACTCAACTTTAGGATGTATTACAAAACTGACTTGCTCAAATGTCTTCAAAGTAACTTATTTCACTCTTCCTTTACACTCCTATCTTTATCCCCAAGTCTGACAAGGATTTACCCTGTGCCTTCTGAGTCTTTATCCATTTCCTCCTGTAGATCCCTCTGATCTGACTTTCCCCCAAATGTCTCTCTGCAGAGTTCACTTGTAATGCAAACCAGCGTTTCATGCCCTTTTAAGACTTCTACAGACAGAGATATGCAATGGCAAATTAAATACAGCATGTCCATTTGAATTTAAACACGAAGCAATGTGACAGCAGCTGCATTACAAACACCTTATGAGACATCACAGAGTAGCAGCACTTCACCCTGCAGGTCCGTGCAGCTGCACTTGGGCATAAACCCCCCCAGGAACACAACATACAGTTGTGGAGATCTCGCCACGGTGTGAGAAACACACAGCACACAGTGAGCTCCTATCAGAGCGTTCTGTGTAACATTACGGCATTTCTCACCAGAGAATAAACTTCCTATTTACGGCAAGAATTGTGACCAATTTCTATTCCCAGACAGAGGTGCTCCCCCTCGAGCCACTTTTCTCCTTCCCACCAATGCCGCAGTCACCTCCTGTCCCGCTGTCCGGGCCGGGTTTGGCGATACAGGAGTCAAGCCCCACCTCTCCACAACACAACCTGTCACCCTCCACAGACACCTCACCCCTATCTCCCAGGTCTGTGTTCCCCGGAGCTCCAACACATCGTTCCCGAGGGAGCACCGTGAAGGCCTGCTGAGCTTATCACCTATATCACAGCACTGAAAAGTTTGGGGTTTTCCCCCAAACCCTGCGAGCACGCCTGTAGAACTGGGTATTAGGAAAAGGTTCTTCTCCCACTGGGTGGTTGGGCCCTGGAACAGGCTTCCCAGGGAAGTGCTCACAGCACCAAGGCTGACAGAGCTCAAGAAGCACTTGGACAACGCTCAGGCACATGGTGTGACTCTTGTCTTGGGGATGGCCCTGTGCGGGACCGGAGCTGGGCTCGGTGATCCTTGTGCGTTCCTTCGAACTCAGCACGTTCTGTGATCCTATGAAACGTTCCCTGTTGTCTCTCCTTCGGGACCCGACACACACCGTGCCACCCGCACACCCACGAGCCGCCCCGAGCGGCGCGGAGGCCCCGGCGCGGC
>WEIV01026459.1:142541-175180 GCA_013390005.1 Calyptomena viridis
TGCCTGTTCAGAGCCCTCCCCGTCCTTTCTCCGGTCGTCACCACTGCACCCAGTCTCTCCTTAAACACTGTCTGATCACCCTTTCTTCCTCCTGATGTCCGACCTGAACCTCCCCTGGGGCAGTTTAAGATTATATCCTCTCATCCTGTCACTAGTTGCCTGGGAGAAGAGGCCAACCCAAAACTTGCTACAGCCTCCTTTCAGGGAGAGTGATAAGGTCTCTGCTGGATCTCGTTTTCTCCAGGCTAAACACCCTCAGCTGCTCATCACAGGACTTGTGCTCCAGACCCTTCCCCAGCTCTTGCCCTTCTCTGGACTTGCTCCAGCACCTCAGTGTGTTTCCTGAATCGAGGGGCCCAGAACTGGACACAGGACTCGAGGCGCAGCCTCGCCAGCGCCCGGGTCGGGAAGAATCACTTCCCTAGTTCTGCTGGCCACACTGTGATCCGTTCTGTCACTCAGCAGAAGTGCCGTATAGAGCTGGGATTTTTTACAGAAACATCCTGTAACAGTTCGACTGATCAAAACAGGGTCTCTTTTCCATCTTGCTGTGCTCTCAGCAGACACCCTCTCTGCTGCACTGCTGAGAATTCCCTGCACCTTGGGACGTAGGACCAGCTGTACTACTCTTTCCTGTGACCTCTAATAAGCAGCAATTTGAATGATGCTTAATGAACTCTGAGCGCCTGCCTCGGTGGGATCATCCCAGGGCAGCAGCTGCTGGTGCAAATCCTGGTCTGCAGGGAGGATGTGGGGGGCGGATGTGTGTGGCAAAGGTCAATGCTCACTAACCTTTTCACAAAAAAGCCCAACACCCATAAAGGACAACAAGCCACTAAGGAACAGACATCCTAGAACATCCTCTGGGTCATCCACATCCTGGTGTTACGATGTTTTAATTCTAGATTTTTTTTTCCCTTTAATTTAATGAGGAGAAAAGGAGTAGTACTTCCCCTTCCTGCCCGCTTCTGTTCACACACAGACACACGTACTTCCCATGATAAAGCCACCCCTTTATTCCAGGCAGGGATTGGGCTGGACTGGGAACCTTGCTCTATTTCCTGCAGGCCAAGCACCCCTTTTGCCTAAGGTCAGCAAACATCTGTAGCCTCTGTGTGGGAATCTCAGTAGTGTTACTGTCAAGTGACTGGTACAAACTGTGCTCTCCTGCTTGGTGGGGTGAGTTATTTGTCCAAGGTACTTGAGCATAATGCAATTTCTGACACATCAGGGAACTTCAGAGCTGTTGAGAAGCTCTTGTGAAAAAAAGTACAACACTTGAGAAAAGTCAGAAACATAATAAAGAATTTCACTTAAGTTTCTGCTGTCTCCAGTTGTCTTCATACTTCAATGTTTCCTGTTTGCATTGTAGTGATACAACAATTCCGTTGCAATTCCATTAAATAATGAGCAAGAATGTTTTGTACTTTCCAATTTGAGTGTGATAGAGTAATACTCGCTACACACACACACAATATCAAATACTTATTGATTAGCACTTACAGCTACCTTTAGTACACACAGAGCAGTGTAACAGATATTTTTAGCCCTTGTTGTGTTTGCATAAGTCATGTAGTGGAAAGGAAGGGCAGATCAAACCATGTGCATTGGTCAGGTGTCAGTGGGCAGATAAGATGAAAGCTGTCTGAGTTTCTAAATACATGATAAGACACTTCTAGGTTAGTGCAATGTCTTGTTATAACAACTAGTATAGATTTTTTAGCAACTAAACACTTCAGGGGGAAAGAAGTGCCCTTGCTGAGCAATAAAACAGAAGCAAGAAACTTCCAGTCAACTGAAACTAGACAACAATTTTCTGAATTTCTTTAGATGTGAATGAGAATCTGAGAGAAAAGGAACATGGTATCTGTAACAGGTAATGTTAGTAGGAGAGTCAGAGAAGTCAGAGAAGAGAGAGATAATTATCTCGGCTCTGGGGAAAAGAAGAAAGAAACTGGTAATTTATAATCTCTAAAACACAGAAAAGAGAGGCAGAAGGGAGATGGTAATATGGTAAAATATAAAAAAAAATCAAAAACTACCTGTAATCCACTAGCTTTGCCTGTGTCCTTAAGCCCATTTGCTACTCTGGCACCATCCTGACAAGTGCTGGCTGTGGCCCTTCCTTGTGCTGATGGCCTTACTTGTGCTGTCTGCTATCTCACAGAGCACTTTCATAACCCAGTATCCTACACTGTGGAAAACAAGACATAGGTGAGCAGTTCTGTTGCTGTTTTATTTAAAACTCTGCTTCTCAAGCTGCTTGATGTAAAAAGAAACTTCCTTTGCTATGATAACCTTCACAGATAAAAGTAAGTTATCCAAATCATTTATTCAGGAAAATATTTGATAAATTGCTGGTATTGTTCTTCTATAACAACTAATTGCTTCTGGAACATTAAGGTTATATGAGTTCTTTTTACTGTGAGACAGTTCTCATGAGAATAAATTGCCCAGACCAACATACCTAACATACTTTATTTTTTATGAAGTACTGTAAACATCCCATACCACTTGAGACCTTTATAATGAAAGCCACACTTAAATATACACAAAACATCCTAAATATAAGTGTTGAGATACAGTTCAAGGTTTTTTCTTCTCTCCTGGTCAAATATCTGATGCAGAAGAATGATACTGGTTTTAATAAATAAAACAGTAAATCATGGTATGATGAAGGTATCTAAGGAAGTTTTTCATTGTAGTATCTATAAACATCAGCATCTTTGTACCCTTCCTTGGGTATTTGAATGACAGTGGGTTAATCCTTTGGTTTTTTACTCACTTGTAAACAGAACTGTTTCTTCTATTTGTAAACAGGTTTTTCTTATAAACAGTATGCAGCTACTTAATGGAAATAAGCTAATCTACATGAGGGATAACTACAATATAATCATTTTATTTTAGGCATTAAGTTAGCAGACATCCTCCAGCTGGACATAAAAACCTTTTCATTATATAGTGATCTGAGTTCTATACAAATAGTTAAGGCAGTGTGTGTTGTTAATAGCATATTCCTAATTACTTCTTTATTAAAGATGAAAAATGAGCTGTAATATGGATTTTTTATTTATTTCAAGTAAATAAGATACCACGTTCTCCTGCAAAGATGTAATTATTAAAACCCAAAGTTTCATATTTTAAGATAGAGAAAATATGAGTATTCACAATCACCCAACTTCAAAAGCATTGAAAAGTTCTCTGTGCTTAATTTTATATTTCCATCAAGAAGTGTACACTCTTTGCTTTAAACTTCTGCTTCTAGACATTTTACTGTGGCCTCAGGCTTAGTTTTAGACTCTTCTACCTTGTTTCCATTATTCTTTGTTTCCTGCTCAGGTGTTTTGTCATTTAACTTTGTCTCTTTGAGAGCAGCAGTTCCAACCACTTCTTTTTGCTGATTCTTGTTTAAAAGTGGGAAGGTTTTCTTGTACCTTTAAATAGAAAAAACGGTTAGTAAAGCAGAAACATTGACATAATTTGGTAGTATCACTCAAGAAATAAAGAAATAGCTAGAATTAACTTACTCTGTCACACTAACCAAAAGTCTCACAGAGTTCTTTGTGCTTTTTCAAGAAGTGTCCTTTCTAAAGAAATATTTTGATTTTTTTTTTTTAAACGGACAATATATATTCAGGATTTGTGGTACATGACAATAAGGCTGTCTGGACTAGGATGTGAGAAATGCATACTTTTTGATAGGATTTAATGATGCCCTGTTTTGAAGATCTCTACACTGGCAAATGAGCTCAACAATTATTTGTTCTGAACAAAATCACAGTCCAATAACAAGAACTTTCACCTTGAGTCTGACATGGATAAAGAAGAAGGATAAAGCTGCTTTAACAGGCTTATAAATGAATAGATGCACACTTTGGTGTTGCTGACTTGACAAACTTGGAAGTGTTTCACACTAGGCATGGTTGACCAATCAAAAATGGGCAATATTTGTCTGTGGTTCCTTTTCTAAAGCAGGGAATGGCATCAGCAACAACAAACTTATCTACATAACAGGGGATAACATTTTTCTCTTTGTGCTACACAGTTACATCATCATCATTACTTCTCCACTCTTTAGCTATATATTTTAAATATTCACTGGTTGTACTCTAGGAGTTAACTCAGTTCAAGAAAGAAAAAATGAAAACAACTTACTTTTTGATATAACAGACTGCTAGAACAACTGAAATAATGAAGAAGATGATTGCCAGTACAAGAAGTGCAGTGGGGATACCTGGAGATAAAAGTGATAAAAGCATAACATTTTTATTTGTACTTATTGCTGACTTTCTAAAGGCTCCTGAGCATAAAGCCATATCTAAAACCAGCCTAGTTTAAGAGTACATGCACATCAACTCAGGAATAGAGGTATTAGGAATCTCAAAAGGTGAGTTACTCCTGCTGATTTTTTCAAGGGAGACTAAAACAGGTATTTAGGCAATCTCTGACAGATACCTGTCTAATCTGCTCATTGGAGAGTTTTTACAACCTGCCTAGAGATCACATTCTTGTGACTGACTATCCTTACAGTTATTATGCTTTTCCTCATCACATCAACCAGGATGAACTGCCACCACTTCATATTATTTTCGAAAAGTATAAAATCAGATCTTACTTCTACTTAAAAATTGTTTTAAAATCCTCTGGCTTGTAAACTTTGCTTCTGCAAAACCACAACACTCCTATTCTGCCTCCAGGTTCATCAAGATGGATGCTGGAGTAGCAAACAAAACCAGCAGTAAACAGTTTGACCACCACTACATAACTAAGTCTTCTGGTTTAATGACTCCTTTAATAAGGCCTTTACCTCCAAAGACAACAGAGTCATTCTTAAAGGCAAGACGGGAGGTGTAGTTAGGAGAGTCAGTCACGGAGGGTCCCTCTGGCCTCTCTGTGGTTGTGCCCTCTGTTGGTAATGTCTCAGTCACACACACGACACGGAACCTGCTGTTCTTCAGGAGTCGCTCTGGCTCCCTCACAGCGGGCACTGCTGTCATGTTCTCAGGCAAATCAGAGGCTGAACGTGCAGTTAAGTCCATTGATGCACTTGATGAAGGAAACGTGGTTGTAGTTGGGTCTGGTTCATATGAATTCATCTGGACAGCTGCAGTAGAGAAAGGAAATACATGAAAAGTTGTGTTGGATGTTAGTTTTGTGCTTACTGCACACACGTTTATTGAAATTGTTCTTCAGTCTTTGTTCACAAAAGCCAAATCAGTCATAGCTATTTCAAAAATGTGGTTACAACCCAGATTATTCAGCTTTTATCATTACTCACATAGTTAAACACTTCTGAGCAAGTGTGGCACTTGTTTTATGATTGCATATCAATGACAAGATTCCTCCTGAAAAGTACTTAAAATAATATTGCATATAAACCCCAACAGTATATCCTCCCACAGAGCAGGAGACTTTTCTGCAGATTCAATATTCCAAAATATTTCTATGATATTATGGATATGTTCAAAACAAACATATGTAGGTACTACTGATACCTGGAGAACTAATTTGATACCCTGGAAACTTGCAGATAGATCAGGCACCAGTATGAGATAATAAAAAGACATTATTTTAATGGAGAGGATGGTGAGGAAGAAACAAACTTCAGGTTTGAAGAAAAATTAATAATTTTTAGAAATTAAATCGTTTAAATGAAGGGAATATGATCTATCTAAAAATGTAAGAGCAAGTGAACTTTTGTACGTAAACAGAAAAACTGAGTTCTGCATCAGGCTTTCATGAAAATGTGAAAATTCTTCTTTGCTAGTGAAGTTCTGTATTTCATCAAGCAATTAAAATTTCACTAAAGTTACACTTTTTGTGACTGAAGTTACAACATAAATAACAGGGAAATGACGTATGCACTGTTCTCCAAATGAATCCCCAGGGGAAGTCTGATGACGCAGTTACATTCACTGAATAAAAAGCTAAATGGCAGAGGCTTTATATACTTTTTCCACTATGGTTTTCAAGAGATTTGGCTTTTTTTTTGGCACAAGAAAATTCACAGAATCAGCTTTTGACAGATATTTTGGGTAAGAAATGCCTAGAACAGGCAACAGTTTGGAAATTAAGTTAAAGAAATGCAGAATCATCTCAATGTTAAATATACATTAAATAATTTTTAGCCATTTGGCAAGCTTAATATATATATATATAGTTTGAGTTGTTTTAATTAAAGCCAAACAAAACAAGTAATTTGGAATTACTTGCTATGTTTTTAACATTACCCAATTTACCCAACATTTCTGATGCAGAATAACACATATTTCATGCACTGAAATCCCAGAACAGAACAAAAAATAGTACCAATATGAGTGGCTTCTTTTAGAGCATGTTGCCATAGCACTAATACATCGATGCATTCATCAATATAACTGTGAACTGCAGAGAAAAACTAAGTTAGCCTGCTCATGTAATCTTTAACTGTAGAGGTTAGGTGAGAAGTCACTTTTTATTGGTGTGCAGTGCTTCCTTATCAGCAGGTTAAGGAATTAACTTAGCATTCTTTTCACACATAGGATGATGCCCATTAAAGAAAGCTGTTGGATTTTACTGAGAATAGATTGTGCACCTAGTTAGTTTTATGGTCTCTTGGCTCTTCAGGCTTATAATTTAATTTAGTTTAATTTTCCTTTATCAAAAGACATTAAAGTTTTCCTGAAGTACCCCACTCTTGGCCTTTTTGCAAGAACAGACACACAGAAACCCTGGTTAAAGATTTAATTCACTGTCTCTCAAATTAACGTGCCTAAATAATGAAAACTTATTAAAAGCATTATGTCAACATTACAGAATGGTAAAAGAACTCTTTTTCCAGAGCTTTCATGCCAGCACCAAATTATTAATTTGGATTAACCAAATGGACTTTTTGTATTTCTTGGAAGCTTCTGAGCCAAGTACATCCTGACAACATTTAAAGCTGCAGGGAAAGAGTCAACAAACTAAAAGAACTCCCTCACTTGTTACGATTTTTTCATGCAGATATTTAAAAAAAAAATATAAGGCAAACCAACACACAAAAAATGTAGTTGTGATGCTTACATACCTGAGGAATTGAAGCAGTAAACCTGAAATGTTTGAAACTGCTCAACATTCCATCGCACTAGTCCAGTTTTGCCCTGACCACATTTCTTTTTGGATGTTATCCGAGGAATAACAACAAATCCATCTTTCACCCATCCAAAGCTGCAATAAAAATCATCAGTCCTTTTAGTATTAGGTTTATCATCAGCCTCATAGGTGTATCAAGGTGTTCAGTAAAGGTAATGAGGCACTAAGGGATATACCTGCACGTTTCAAAGCCATGTTTCAAAGCATTTTCAACTTGGTCTTTACTTGCCAATTGTAGATTCAGTTGATTACATGCATTACTTGCTTCTGAGAAATTCACTTTCTCCTCAAGATAAAGTTCTACACCTGTAATCCTGGAAGGTGAAGGAATGGAACCTGTAATTAAGCCATAAAACATGGTTAGTATTTGAACATTAACATTTATTCCTCATGAAGAATTTAAGATGACATTCAACTGAATTGAACATTTTTTAAAGTTTGTAGCATAGTAGAAAACTAATTTCTAGCAAAAAAGACATACTTTAAAAATAGAACACTTTTTGACACAACAGCCTAGAATTTCAAAGGATTTGGCTATTATTAGACTAAATGCATATACAGGCTTTTTTCTTTTTATAAATTAAAAATAGCAGTTGCAGGCACTGGTTCTGCTGATTCTGTCATTACACCTCTCTTATCAAGATGATGAGGTAGGTACTACACATAATTACACATCAAAGGTATTACACGTAATTTTTCATGGAATCAATAGAACAATAAGAAAATATAAAAATGTTATCATTCCTGACGTTCTTTATTCCTCATGAACTCTTTTTTCTTTCTTTCCTAGCTTGGCACGAGGCTTCCACCCCCCAGCCACTGTCAAGTGTTCAATTTACTGAGTGCTTGGCAAGGAGCAGGAAAAGAGGAGATAGGCTGGATGAGTTTTTGACACTTTTCCAGGCAGTTCATCCAGCTTTTTAGATATCCACTGCTGGCACACTCTTTGTGACACCTGCACCAGCAAGTGCATAGCTTAGGTTACACCTGTTCTTCTTTCTTAGCCTCTGTTAAGGACGTAGGACAAAATGCAGGATTTGGCACAAACAAGGAGAAAGGATATTACTGTTTTGCCTCCATATTTTACTGCATGCATATCCTGGAAAAAAAGATTTTTTCTTTTTGAATTACATACAGTAATTGTCCTATTAAATGAAACATTCCAGCATTTCATTATAAACATGTCAGATAACCACAGCCACAGGTGTTACTTCCTTGCTCAGTGTGCTTTTCAGACTAAGCTCACCATGTATGTACTGTAAGGAATAGTTCACAAAATCTATGTTTCAGAATACAGGCAATCCACAAACTCTCAGGATGAAGTGGTGCCTGCAAATCCACCACATGACTTCTTAGTAACACAGGTGAAACTGAATTCTTTCTCAATTTTCAAGACCCCACTTCTCCTGCAAGAGTTTATACCTAATTCCTTTCTCCTTTACTCCTTTTTATGCTCTGACTTCACTCTTACTCCTGTTGCTTACTTAGTAAATTATTTTCCTATGTTTAGATTTGAGCCAACACAACTTTTCAAAAATGTGATGCTGAGAATGAAAGCTTCTCTATGACCAACTTTACAAATTTCAAATAAAGGTGAGCAGCTGACTGAATAGAATTTCCTGAAATCTTAGAAAATTATCTAAGTATTTGTAAACTTCTACAGTCTTTAATCTTTCAACTACAGATATTTTTACATGTGAATTGTATGATATATACATAGCATAATATAGGACTTCAGTACAAGCTACACATAGCTGTACTTCAAGCTTTGCTCTGTTTAGTTAACCAGCTAATACTGGAACATTCTACACCTTATTTGGGGTCAAAAATCTGTTTAACTGGGATAGGTGGGAAGATCTAGGCAGAAGAATTTCACAGGAAGACAAAGTGGTCAAAGAACAGGAAGAAAATTGTTTAATTTTTGTAAGCCATGGGTGTTGACTTTGTTGTGTATTAGTTCCTTTCTTGGCTTTTTTGGGGGGAAGCTGTGGTTTTTCTCTTTGCCTTGTGCCTAGCCTTCACTGATTTATTATAAAGAGTTTCCTTTGGCTGCTGATGTCAGGGAGCAGCAGGGATGGGGCTGTTCCACAAGGAAAGAGGAGGCAGGAGCAGAGGGCAGCACAGGCAGGGCAGTGCCCTCACACACCAGGGCACAGTCCCACAGCACCCAAACAGAACCACAGTGGTGACCACAGGTTTCACTGGCAGCCCCAGAGAGAGCAAGAGAATGAGTCAGACATCCACAAAGTCCATTTGGGAACAGCAGAGGAGAGTAGTACTTATAACACATGCTTGAAGTCCATCCTGGAGACAAGGCTTCCTACAGCCTTCCAGAGCCCATCTGTGAAACCCACTACAGGAGGGACATGACATGCTACAACACAGCTGGAAAACACAGCTGGAGATCAGCCTGCAGCTTAACTGGAGCCCTTGGACCAGTGAGCAGAGGGTGCATGAGTAGTTATCCCAAGGGAGGGTGCTCCCTTGGAGAGGAGCTAAGTGGCATCCAAACAGCTGCAGGGAACAAGACTCAAGCTGTCCATTTCCTCAGTGAAAATTATACAGTGGTTGGTTTTGCTAGAGAAGACTACTGTTGTTAGGTACTCCAATCCTGTGGAAATTTCAATAGATTTCAGCATCTAATCCACTCAGTCAAGGTTTCCTTCAGAAATCTTTCAGTAGGTGAGAAAATCAATTGTCTGCAATAACAGTAAGTTCTTTTACATAAGTAGAACAAACATTTACTCCTTATTACAGTGAATTACAGTGAAGCATCTGGAGACTTCTGATGTACATTGAGTATCTGCAGATGTCCCAGCAGCTACCTCAGTTAGGATGGATTGCATCAAGTTGATGATGAAATTTGAAAGAGAACTGGTTTCATGCATGTTTTGCTCTCTGAGGATTGTACAAAACTGTTTCTCTGGTACTTTAAATAGTACAAAATAGAATTACATTTCAGTAGATCTGCACTTAATCCTAAATGCAATACCAAATCTTTAAAATAAGCAATTCTCTAGCATTTAGGCAAAAATGCTTCAGCATTTAGACAGCAATTAAATTAGACTAACAATTAAAGTTTCCCATATGCTACTTTTCGTTGCATTGGATTCTTAAAACCGTGTGATATCCTATGCCAGAAACACATTTACACATGCACCCTTCCCTGCATTTTTGTTTGTAAATCTAGTTACTTTTTCCAGAACTTTAAACAGCGGAACTTTACATACCTGTTACAAAGTAATTTTGAGCCATGAATGTCATAACCCAGACGAAAAACACTGCTGAGGTAACTCCAAAATAACTTGCCATTGTCGCCAAGTTGGAAAATTCAGAAAATTAAGGAATTCAAGGTGGTTTGTCTCCTGTGCTAGGAGAAGTTAAGGCATTGGATACTGTCAGACCACCGTTGAGATGACTTCTCGAAAGCAACTTCAGCTGTCACTGCACTGCTTCATAGAAAGAATGTCAGAGCAGATGCATTGACTGTCCCACTCACAGGCGAGGTCACTCACCGGAAATCCCTCATCACCCTTTACACTCCCTTTCATGTAGGGATTGCTGGAAAATTTAACTACTGCTGATTCAGAAAACACTGAGGAAGGCTGAGGAAGGGAGATAAGGGAGATAAGACTGTTGGACTGCTAAGTCAGTAAACACTTTGAAAGAAGTTTTTCTTTTGCTATTTTTTCCTTTTTTTACTCATTATCAGCTCATTATTCATGTTGTCTCTCCATGTGGTAAATAAATCCTGTACTGTATCACAGCATGTCATGCTGGATTTTTTTTTTTTTGGTGGAATTGGAAGGGCATCCATTCCCCACTATCCTATTCATCTCGATAGAGTACTTTTACTTCTTTTTCCCTCAGAGTTCCAATGCACAAATTGTTACCATAAGACAAAGGTAATATGATATCTAGTTTTGAACAGATTTGGAGATACACTACCGTAAATGGGATTCCTTGTGAGACTGTGGGTGCAGAGGTGGGAGTCAGTCCCATCATGGCTGCCTTTTGTGACGTTCCAAGAGATTGATCCTCACAGCTGTCACTTAGAAAACCTTCAGGAAGTCTCAGCAAAGAAATTATTTTTTTTCAGAGATTCCAACAAACACAGAGCAGGAATGGAGTTCCAGACATGAGCTAGTTCCTTTACGGTCAGTTGCATCAGCTGTATCTGTTATTCCTGACAGATGTTTGTCTAACCTGTTCCCAAAGACTTTAAGTGACAGCTTCCTAATATTTCCTCAAATGCTCTATTTCAGTGTTTCACTGTCCTTTACTGTTCAAAGGTATTCCCTACTTTAAACTGACTTAGCCATACCTTGATGTAAAGCTATCACTTGTTTTCCTGCTGGCAATGGACACAGAAGACAGTTTATTCCCTTATGTTACCAACTCTTTTATGCATTTAAAGAGTTACGGCTCTGCTCCCACTTTTCTTTGACCTGAGAAATCCCTCCTAGCTCACTCTTTGTCTCCATGTGAGGCATTGCCAATGACAAATACTGATTAATAAATTGCTTTACTTGCTTATACAGTTCAGAATAGTGTGAGCCTTTTTTTTTTTTTTGCAAGAGTGAATTTGTTACATCATGTTCAATTTGTGATTCAGCAAACAGTTTAGATGTCCCCAGGCTGTTTTCAAAGTCCTGTAAACACAAGTGTACCAGTAACTACCTCTTTAAACTGTGGTTTGTATTGTAGAAAGTTCCCACTTAATATATTAGGACAGTATTAACTTTTAATTTGGTACAGGCCCAATCTCCCACAGCAGCACACAATTATTATATGGTATTCTGTAACACAGACAGGCATCTACAGGGCCTAAGGAGAATGCTGTGGGTTAGTGGAATGATGTTTCCATCAGCAATAAAGAAATGAAAATTGGGTTGTGTTCAGGCTGTGGTTTGGAACTGAATGTTGGCAAAGCTCCTTGAGATCTTCAGACAAATTTCTTGCCCCAGTTTCTATTCCCTTCTTAATTGTTCTGTACTCATCTGCCTCTACAAAGTGATGGCAATGTGAGATACTGTAATCAGACTTAACTCACTTGAAGCAGGTTGTAAGTGGATTCGCTTGCATTTACAATGCTGGAGGAGAAAAGTGACTGTAAAACACAGAACATTAAACAAAATCTTACCATCTTTGTGCTTACCTTGAACTGCAAAGTATTTCCTATCATGAAAACTAATCGAGAGCTGGGTTCTGACATTAAAAAATTGAATGCTAATCGTCTTGCCAAACTTTAACACTTGGTGCCTACTATCCTCACTGTGGCAAAGCTCCTTTAGTGAAATTCAGTCCATGCTCTTGATGTTTAGTAGGATTTTTAGCTGCAAAAATGAAACACCTTTGCAACATCAAACAAAAATGGTCTTGTATGAGCAAAACACCTATCAGGAAAGGGAGAGAAGAATTTCAGAATGATGAAGAGAGACTGATTTTTTTTTTTTTGTCAGTTTCTTCCTTTTTGTATTTCAGCTGCTCCAAAACTGTGTGGAAGATCACTTATCTGAACTGTAACAGTACAAAAGGTCCTTAACCTTTTTGTGTGTCTTCATCATAATTAGTGGGGTGATAAAAAAGGCAGAATGATTAATTAGAGTTTGACCTAAATACTTATAGTAACCTATATGAAAAATTCCCAGCCTCCCATGCCAGCCTGTTTTACAATGCTGATGAAGGTTGCTAAACAGAAAACTTTTCATATGGCAGAACAGAATTAACTGTTCTCTACAATCATTTCTAAAGGAACCTTGAAACCTCAACAGCAGGGGAAGAAACAAGTTTGTGTGGAAAATACAAGTATCAGGGTCTTTCCATTGTAACAGTAATTCCTTTCAAGGTTGTTGCTGTTCTCCCTGACACAGACCATCAGAGATTCAAAAGTTGAGCAGTCTCCTACCCACTGGACTGGCAATTCAGATTTCCATTAAGCCCGGGCTTCCCAGACTTCCCACCTCTACAAGGGCACAAAGCAAACATAGAATCCTAACCTTTCACTCAGAATCCTTTGGTTACAAATCTCCCTCGTGGCTTTCCATGTTCAGCTTCCTCAGTGACACACGGCCTCCCTCTGAAGTGGGAGTTAAACTCTCTCCAGGATATTTCAGCTTCCCCTCTCATTTTGTTTGCAGGGTGTGACAGGGATGACCCTGCTCACAAGCACTTTCTCTATTGACACAGGAGTTTGCTTGCTTCTTCTGTGTCATTTTCCTGAAGAACTGGAAAACTAAGAACAAGATCCTTGGTACATGCTGCAGTGTAGACAAGGCAGGATGTATTTCATGAGAACAAAGACACAAATATGCAGACAGAGCACAAGCAAAACCCAAATCTTTAAGGTAACAACATTGAGGACTTTGAAACCATACTTTTATTTCAAAACTCAAGTATGTGATACTATACAGTACAATACCAGCACACTTGTGCAAAATCTTACAATATTACAAATTTAAATATGATACACAAAAATAGTGCCCTTTTGAAATTCCTTTTACTAGAAACATTTGTGCTGTGCAGAAAAAAACAATAAATGTGTCTTGTTAAAGCAGAAAAATAAATATTGCACCTCAAGAAAACTATTTCAGTGTTAATAGCATAAATAATAGCTCTATTTCTTGTTATCTGATGTGATCTTTGAACACAGAAGAGGGTTGGGGATTTTTTCCCACATAAAGCAATCTAGTATCCAACAGATAAAATTACATTTAGAATAGTTTTTGAGTTTAATCTAATTTCCTATTAAAAAAAAAGGTGTTTTCATTAACTAACTGAAAAATACAAGCAATACTATTTACTGTGCTGTTAGTTATTGTGGTTTGTTATTTGTAGTGGACAGTTTGCTCAAAGTAGTTATAAAAAGAACAATTTTTTTTTAAATAAACTTTATCTTCGTTTTTGCACCTCCATTAAAATCTCTTGCCTCTTTCAGTAGACTCCTCACAACTAGTAAAAACTTTGTGGCTAAATTATACTTGCCTTAGACATGCAAGTAGTTCAGTTCAAATCAGTACAACTACTTATGGGAATTGGCCCTTGTGCACTAATTCCACACAAAACCAGTGTGCTCAAGAGAGGATGGAGACCTCGTTCACTCACTGACCAAAAAAACTTTAAGACATGCTTAACATTAAGCAGTTCAAGAGTCCTGTTACTTTCTATGTGTACTTAAAATACGTTGTTGGGCCCACAGCAGTGAAGATGTAAATAAAATGGAATTAATTCGATTTTAGGCACTGATCATTGTTTTTCTTCAGTGCAGCCCAACAGTTCCACAATCACATAATCAAATATGTGCCATAGTTTTTAGCACAGAGAATTCTGAATATTCTGAACTATTTAACTTCAATTTTTAATGCCTTATTATCAATGTTATTTGTAAAGAATATTAAGTTAAAGAAGTTGATTTTAATAAAGTATTCAAAGAACAACTGACAAGTTTCTTCAAATACTGAAAGTACATGAAATGTCATAGTAGTTCTTCACAGTCAGATATTCTAAATGAACCAAACAGATTCCAAGTAATTTGCAAGAAACCTTCTTCTGTCTTATTCTTTACCAATTACAGTATTAGACCAAATGACACTTTCCCATTATCCTTTTTGAACTTCCTTAAGCACACTATTCCTCAGTAATATATACTTTAAATAAAAAAAACCCTCCCTACTGCTTATAGACTCCCTCTCCACCCACATCCCCTCCTCCCCCACCCCCAAAAGAAGTGGTAGTGGTCTGCTTTTTTAAAATTGTTTTTTAATTTTTTTCTTTCTCTTTTCTATTAATGTCTCCTAAAAAAATGTGGCTAAAGTTGTAACAAACAAAAATTCACCAGCAGGATATTTGTTACTAGTGCCAGATATGTGAATTAAATTTCTGACTGAGTTAGAAACCCGTTTTCTTTGATAGTTAGCTTGAGGTTCAGTGTTCACTCCAAAAGAAAACAGGACAATACTAACTGCATGTGACTTCATAACACACTTATCCTTCAGTTGGTGAACAGACCTGTTTCTCAGTCAGAAAATGCCAGAAGAATGCAAGATATGACTGCAATCAAGTGTCACACTGATTCTGATATTGTGGCTATAGCTATGGAAAGACAACTAAAGTTCACCTTTAATCAGAAGTGATGTTCAGCAGGTACATAGGGCACACCCTCAGTGACATGCATTCTGGTCTCAGCCCTGCGTGGTGGGTTTTTTGCAGATAATGGCTTCACTATTTTGAAATTGCTTGTCTAAAAATTTTAGGCTTTCACATTCTTGTGTAAGAACTCACAGCTGCCAAATAGGCAGAACTGCAAAAGATTAATCTATCATGACCTGGTAGTTCAGCTTTGAAAGCCTATCAGATCATTTATATACTTGGCATCAGATTCTCAAAATGAACTACTAAAGACAAGCAGTGAGCTCTCTTAAGTCCTCACTGCCTCCATGTCCTGACTCATGTAGGCACTGGTTGGGTTCTGGCTGTTGCAGAACTGTGTTCCTGGTGCAGATCTCAAAGAACAGCTATTTCCAGTATTAGCAGTAGGGCAGAGCCTACTTGATGTGACACCTTTATACAGAGGTTTGAAGCATTTTTGTTTTCTTTTTTAATTTTTCAATAAAGAATTGAATGTTGATTCCCATGTCCAAGACTGCTGTATTTTGGGCTTGCGCAGCACATCTAACCTTCCAGACAGCAACTACTTTTTGCTGTAGCCAGTACTGACTCTGAATGGCACACACAAATTTTTGCAAAGCATGTCCCTTTGGGATATCAGAAGTTCCCAGATTTATTCTGTGATATCGACAGTGCCACCTAGACCCCATTTTAGGTTCTGTTGAGAATCCATTTTAAAAAAACTGGTGGTCCCATTCTTAAAGTATATCATAAAACACATTTATGCATGTACTTAGCATTCCATTTAAATAATCATACATAAAATTCCTCTTAGAAAATTATTTTATCAGCAAGGCATTTGGTCTGATAATATATTCTTCCATAGAAGAGTTTCTATTTCTACCCAATAATCGTTAATAAGGAAATTAGACTCTTAAAACCCAAAGGACTTAAATGCAACAGGTACTTCAACAATCAACAATAAATTCAGGAAATGCCAAGTAAAGCACTAACTGCAAATACTGGTTTTATGATTTTCTTCAAAATGTCATTATCTTGTGCAAATCATTCTTTTAAATGTCTTGCTGGTTGCCGATTTCTGCCACAACCTTATCATAACTCAATATTACTTTATTTGTACCAGCCATTTACATTTGCAGACAGGACTGTTTATCAGATTGTCATCTTGGCAAGGTATGTTCTCCATGTATCCCCAAACCTGGTGGTGTGGAGTAACTCGCTTGTCTAACAGCTCGCATGTAACAGCCACAGGGATGATAAGCACTACCTTTAACAATGGTGGTCTAATACTTGCTCAGGTACCATGACTACGTGGTTGTTCCTTTATTATTCAGTGCGCTGCTCATGTCGGAATCCGGAGTTCCACCAGGAATACTGATGGGCAGCAGAACAGCTGGCCTTCCCTTCAGGTCCCTCTGACTTCTCCTCACAGGAGTTGTATGAATGGTAGATTCCCAACACCACGGCAAAAATGATGATTGCAGCCACTACGAGCCACACCACATTCCAGTGTTTACACAGTTTGGGGTACACTATATATAAATAATTAATGATGACTTCAAGTCTGCTGTAAAAGTAAAAGAGAACTGTTACATATTAATTATATGTAAATTTATTATCTTGAGCTTTTCAGTTGAAGAGGTCTCTGTGTGATGCACCATCTTTTTTCACAATACAAAACCATTGTCAAAGAAGAAACAGACCACAAAGTTCTTTTAAGAACAGGTGTACACTCAGATATTCCAACTCAAACTATTCTATGATGTGGGTAATATCTGCAAGAGAGCTGAAGACTGTAAACTTGACTTCTATTTCTCCTACCTGTCAACTGGCAAATCTCAGAGCTTGATATGATGTAAAATTCTTCACTATTCATACCCTGATCAGCTACACTAAACATTAGAACATGTCAAAACCACTTATTTCTAACAGTGCCATGACTAGTGAGATGGCTGCCTCTGAACGTGACTGAAATCTCAAATCAACAGATTTCTATAGCCATAATGCATATAGAATGGAAATGAATTCTTCTGGATCATCTAAGGATCCCTGCCTTAGCCTGGGATTAGACATATTAGTTCCTTTGGCCAGCATTCCCTTCCTCTCTGATGCAAAATACTCGTTTGCTTTTAAAACGCAGGAAATGACAGGTATATTGAATTGGGTGGTAGAACCACCAAGGAGACTTAGTAAGTAACTCTAAGAAAAGTTGAACATTTCAGGCATGTTTTCCAATTAGGCAGCAAATGCTTCAGGTAAAACAAGAAGCAGATAATCCAGAAGCCCCCAGTATAGACAAAGAGCACTGGATACAGATGGATACAATGAACATGTCACTCTAGTGACAGGCAGGAACTCCAGCACGGTGCTGTCCTGCTGGACCTTCCACAGGGAGCCAGCACCTCCTGTCCAGGTCAGAGCAAGTCCAACATAGCTGAGGAGCTTTGTCTTACTCTGCATTCACCTTCTGGGAATGACATATGGCACAAATGTGGATTCCTGAATTACAAACCTCATGAGACAATGCATGTCTACAGAGGGATACATTCTGGCATCTATAGAACTGTTCTGGAACATTTTTTTACCTCAAATCAGAACCAAATCCCATCAAGATGAAGCATCTTGATGTCAACATACAACTCTAGCTGAAACGGCAAAATAAAAAGTTTTGCATTTTGCAACTACGTTGTTTCAGGACACGTCTTTCTGAGAAAATATTGTTATTTCAAATCTGCTTCCCTAGACTGGAGTAAAACATGTCAAGGTGATAGTATACAACACTAGGTTGGCTATCACAAATAGAAAAAAGTGGCTCCTCTTGTATGCACATGTTACACCACTGTCTCACCTGCTTTTCAGGTTTTTTATCTCATCTTCATTTTCACTTTCTTCATGTTCATCATGACTTTCTTTGTGTGTCTCTTCATCTTCTTCCTTCAGTTCCTGGAGTTCTTTGTTTTTCTTCAAGCCTTCCTGATAGCTTTAACACACAAAACATTTATTTCTTAGTCTAGCATTAATTAGCTTTATGTTTTGTCACATGCAGTAAAACACGGTGTTGCAGCACTTGGACAACAGTAAAAATTAGATGAAGACCATGAGTATAGCACACAGCCAGCCACCCTTCCTTACTAGAGGACTATGTTAGTGCTGATACCAAATTTATCATCTTGAACAAGAAAAAGAGGTTATAGTCCTCAGCAGAGAACAACTTTTGTAAAGGAGTCAGTAAATGAACAGGTACCATGCAAATACAATGAGTGAAGCTCACTCATGTTGTTTTCCACATTGCTCAAATTATGACCATCTCTTAGGAGCTCATTTTAATTGTCACTCATTTTGCATTCAAAATTAAATTTTAAAACATGTCCCGATCTAGTAGCACATATTTACAGCTTTAGTTCACATAAAATATTCCCACCCTTTGTTATATGCTTCCTCTTCTATCTTGGCTTTAGTTTCAGGACTGATCTCTTCCAACCCACTATGTGTCAGCACAGAAGGAGAGGTTTCACAATCAGGCTCTCCATTAGACTTTCCACTGCCAAGATGAAAGAAACACACAAACAGAAAATAACACCACTGAAATATATTGTATTTGGAGGATGCTGCAATTTTGTGACTCCTGATTTGTCTTTTTTTAATGTGCATGGGAGAAATGAAATGTCTTTCAAAAGAAAAAAATAAACATAAAGAAAAACATTAGTTTCAAAATCTTTTACTTTAGGAACAGTAATTATTAGGTTTCTAAGCTAATAAAACTTGCATTGTGCTTCTCTTTTAAAAAATGTAAAAAAAAAGAGCCTTTCTTTCCTGGCTCATCCATGGCATTTATTTGCTATTCTTGAAAACATTTTTCTCAACTATATAAAAATCACATAAAAATCATAAAAAGAAATTGTAACCTGTTACATAAGATGAAAAATAATAGAAATACTATCAAATACTAATTTAACAAAACATTGGTTTTATTTGCCTTTTAGGTACTCCCCTCTGCTGACTGTATGTTGCTAAAACTTTTCTTAAGTAAAAGCATTGAGCATTTAGCCTCAAGTTAAGCCATTTTATATTGCTGTCTTCCAGCAGTGTTTTCCTATCCTTATTTATTTGATCTGGGTAAAGAGGTTTAAGTGATTGAGACATAACTTAGCAAATCTATCGAAGTCAAGGTATAACAAGCTCAACAGTGGATCCCATTTGAACTTCTAGAATCTAATCCTTTTTGTAGGCCTTATCTTTCTGGCACTAAAGTCGATGGCTGAATAATTCCTCCTGATTGACACTGTCTGTGGGCAATGGATTTCCTCTCAAGAAGTCATATTAACAGTACACACTTCTTCACTTGAACTTTAAACAAATCATGAGTATAAGCTTATGGAGCTAAAACATACAAAACTGTGCTGGACTATGTAATTTTACACCACTATAGCAGCTGGCCCATGCACACGTACTTATGCTCAAACTTGAATTTCAAGTTCTATCTCTGTTAATTGGTAACAGGATTTGTTTTCTTAAGATCATGAATCAACCTAAGCCAATATTGCGTCACTGATTTCAATACCTCAAGCCTTGGTTTAGGAAAGATAGAAATGATGTAATTATCATTTCATATTAGGATTTAATAGGTAATGAGCTGACCTAGAGAAAACTCACTTTTCTAGGAGTGCTGGCAGAGCAGGACTAGATGTTAGGTTGCTCCTTCCATTACTAGGTGATTCGGACTGTAAGTAAAACACAGGGATAAATGTTATATCCATTAATTCATTTCAAATGAGTGTTCGACAAAATGACAAAGTTAGTGTGCTGCTTAGGTTTCCTTCCCACACTCACGAGTGAAGTATCTTTAATATGAAGCTTCCAAATTGCTCCCATGAACCACAGTAAACAATGGACTTGCACACTAAGAATTTTCTCTGACATGCCCTTCTATCCTGCTTATTTTTTCCAAGAGAAGATTTTCCTCTTCATATATTGATTACTTAACAGTAAATTCTATTGCTCCTCTCCTATTATCCTAGGAACATGAATTTATTGGCTGAGTTTTCACTGGGAAAATTTAAACAAAAATAAATCATAATAAACCATGGGAAGTAAACACACTTGGTTCCTGAAACAATTGACTCTGAGTACATAATATCTAAATTGCACAAACAGATGCTTTTCTTAATAGTAAAATGGATTTAGCTTCTCAGCAAAACCCTTCATTTAAATAACCCTAGATTTTTGACAGGAAACTCCCTAATTTTCAGTTATGTCCCACCATAGCTCATCACTGAACAGTTAATATGCCTTCTAGTTTTCCTCCAAACATTTATATGGATTTATTATGGTCAGATTAGATTCTCATTCAATTTATTAAAGTCTTATAAACAAAAAGCCAACACAGAGGCCGATAACTCCAGTAGTCCCAGATCATTATAGAACCTCTAAATTTGTACCACATACATTCCTGTACATTGATTTTTCTGTTTAATGGGCTTTTTGGCAATGAAGAGCAGCAGTCCAATCATGTTCTATGGTTTCTAGTTAAAATTTCTCTCCTATAGTGAACAACTATTTTCATCACTTCTTTCCAGTATGTTACAACAGATGAAAGGGAAGTTCCCTCACTGATGTCTAATGCCTCTGAATCACCAACACACATTATTACCTGTTTCCAAAGTGATCATTTATGGGGGTAGATTCTGAAGGCATATGTCCCTTCCACAACAGGAATCACCTCTGTCCATCCCCTTCACCAGGATGGAGTCAAAACAAGTTAAACCAATGAAAGGGATTCCGTTTATTACTAACTATGGGTTGGCTCCATGTAAAAGTGGTTTAAAGAAAAATAGTATCTTTAACATGTGGGATTTACTTACCAGGGATGGCATTGAAGGTATAGGTGAAGCTGTTGGTGACTGACCAGGAATATTCAAGGAGTTAAATTTAGGAACAACTGCAACACTGACTCTCCTCCGAGGCATATTCTGTGAGAAACACCAATTTTTTTTTTTTCTATCATACAACAAGACAGACTGAAGAACAATTCTGCAGGTTAATAGGTGTGGGAAAGATGTAGGTTAATGTCCCTTGGGGAAAAGGAGAGTTGGGAGAAAAATTTGAATAAATGGCTGTCATGGTGTGGTTTTCCCAAGAACTTCCTCTAGTACTGCCTGGGTGAAATGAGGTGTGGTACAATTTTCCCTCCATATTGGAAGCCCAGTAGTGTAAGTCACACAACAGATATGGTCGCAGTTAATACTGTCAGCTCTAGTTACAGGCCATTATCTTTGATTAAATCAGATGCATAATGATACTGAGGAAAGTGCCAGTGTCATAATGACTGGATATTAATAAAGGTACACATGAAACTCTTATCTTGCCATGTACCCATTCTGATACTGTATCCATTGTGATATACTAATTACACCTAACCCTACTAATTATAACTTACAAAAACAATGACATCCATTCCTTCCACAAAACAACATCCCCTTCTCCTCCACCCTTGAGTTGTTAGATAGCATCATGTGCTTATGCTTACATTTCCCAAAGACCATAAACATTCTTTATATGACAAACACATGCTAGCTGTACACAATATATTTGAACTCAAGTACAGATCACGTCAGTTTTTGCCATTGTTTGGTAAGTAGCCAAAAGCTTGTAATATATGTATTATTCCTGTATTATATTATATTCCTGTAATATATGCCAGTGAAATCTATGCTTCCAAATGAGTTAAAACATCAAACTACTTCTAGGATCTAACAGCTTTATTTTAGTGCATATCCAAACACTTCTATGATTCTGCTCTAGAATCTGTTCTGTTCTCAGCTTTGTAGGAGAGGAGTTAAACACAGACTTAGTGTATATATTGGTAGAGTCACCTACTCCATGATCCTGGTTCTAGACAAAACTGGCTATACTTATTAATTAACGACATAGTTTTCTCTAATGTGCTCCTGAAAATCTATAAAGAGGAGCCTGCAGCCATGTTAAGCAATTAATTCTGGTGTTTTAGGGTTTCCCTCCCCCTCTTTATTATTTGCATTTGTCCTTGTTAGATTTAATCTTTTTTGGGGACCTCTGTTTCAACTTGTTCTCACTCTGAAATCCAGTGTTGCCCTCAGAATGCTCTGTGCTCTAATTCTTTATATCCCACACTCAGAGGTAGCAGGAATAAACTAAATCTCAAGAACTACAACCCAAACAAATAAAAATATGAAAATAAACAGCAGACTGAGTATATAATGCCCCTGACCACTAAATTTCATAATGGTCACATTGGGACTTGTCTCTCTCAAATCACTGGCTGATTTAGGAAGTTTTTCATATACTTGTTCTGCAATACTTGGAACTTTTGCAGAAATGAAACACTGGACATGCTGAAGTTATTAATAGATCAAGTCAAAACAATCCAAGATCATCTCTCACTCTGAATACTTTGTCAAATCAAACAAGATACTTCAATGCTAACTGAAAAATGAGCCCCACTTAAAAAATAACTATTTACAGATAAGATGCTCTGACCATGATAAAATTCTTAAGAAAATAAAAATGTTGTGGCCATGGAATCCCAAATCATATAGGAAGTTTTGATCCAGTGTTCAGTTTCCTCACTGATGAACTAGAACAAAGCACAGGACTTAAGCACAGGAGCACAGGTATATGACCTGGATTACAATTATTCTTAAATAAATAGGACCCTTAGAGTTTCACATCAAGCATTATCATTATTGCACAAGATCATACTTAATCATGTATCCAAAATTACAAAGCACATGTGCTAAATCACATGAACAATACTGAGAATTTACCAGCACTATGTTTTGAACACAGCCTATAAAAGTGTATAGACAAAGACATAGTCTTTCTACAGACAAAGACATTTCACTATGTAAACTGTTGAATTTTTTAATGTAGAAATACCTTTCCAACAGTGAGAGACATGGATCTAGATGAACGAGGCACTCCATCTTCTACATAGAAACAAAGATAAAGAACAGCCTTAGACTATATGAGTATTAATAATATTAATACTATATAATATTAATAGAGACTTTGCCTGTATTTCAGACTCAGATACAGTATAGTTATACAAAGTCTGTAGTGATCTGTCATACAGCTGTGATCTCAACTATACCTGCAGGAGAAATTTGAAATAAGTGCAAAAATCAAAGCTTTGCTGTCTTTACTGAGATCAGGCAAAAGTCCACCGTTTTCCTGCATATACAAATACTTGCAAAATAAAATACTCATATTTCGGTTTCCAGCAAAGGAAAGAAAAGGTTGCAAAAAAAAAGTTTTTAATAATGAAATTTTGCCATCAACCATCACCTAAAAGGTAGCTGCATTAAAACTGTGCATGTTTCATGCCTATGCAAGAGGTCAATGAAAATGTCATTGGATCTCATCAGAATTTTGCAAGTAATTGTAATTTCAAATTACTGTACTATAGCATCAAGTATGGCTTATATGAAACATTTTAACTTATTTCTACAACTTTTTAAAATCTGCTCCTGTAGAACTCCATGAACAGCTTTCATAATACTTGGCTTTTAATCATTAACAGCACCAACATCTCCCTGTAGAGAGGCAATTAATTTTTTTTTTTTTTACCAGATGCACCATAACTTCTGCTGGAATTCTGATTGGCAAGTTTCTTGAACTCCATTAGTTCAGCATGATCCTTTTCATATGTTCTTTTCAGATTTTCCACATACTGCATCATTACTTCTGTTGCCTTTGACATTCGCTTCTCCTAAGGAAGAAAAGAAGGAAATACCCGTAACCTCTACACACCTCCAACAAATCACTTGCCTTTATGTCTATGCTCCCTGTCAGGGCTAAATCTGGAACTGGAAATTCCTGAGCTAGTTAGAAGACAAATGCACGTGCATTCATCAGTATTTCACAGAATATCATAATTTATTTTGTCATGTCTTTACATGTCCCGCCTGTGTGCCTCCTGATCAATTCTGGGGCATACCACATTTGTTTTCAAACCCTCAAAGGTGTCAGTCACTTGATTCAATCTCATTACTTCAGAGGACAGAGGGAACAGTCTTGAACCTGGGAGGGTATTACTGTGTTCTCATTTATACTCGCTCTGTTCTTATACTCTTTATACTTGTCTGACTGAGCCATTGCCAAAGGCAGATGACTGAACTAGATGAGCTTTTTGATCCAGAAAAGTTTTCTTATTCGTGCTGCACTGATCTGAAATAAGTTTCATGTGATATAGCTATAGCTCTGCTATTGTGCAGACATTGAATAGCTTAATGGGCAGTTTTCTTCTGTTTGAATTTTATTTCCAAACTGAAACGGCTCCTTATCTGACACTACAATAGATGTCTTCAATCCGTCAAAATAGCAAATAAAATTCAAAGGGCAAGTGTAACCTCTAGGTCTGGCTGAAAAGCAGGTAATGTGTGCGGCCAGGAAAACAGGACACTCCCACCTGGCGAACGGCTCCGACCATCTCAGCGCGACTCGAGAGCCTGGCAGCCAAGCGCCGCAGAACTGCGATGTCCTCCAGCAGCTTCTGGTAAGCCTCTCTGTGCTCATAGTGGTGCCACAGGTGAGCTGAGGACTGCAGTGAAAAGACAGAAGTTTTACCACACCATTTTTAGTTCAAATGAAGTGGCCTGAGCCCCAAAATGGGGTAGAAATGCCTGGGCAGAACCACATGTGGACAGGTTAGCCCCAGAGCAGTGCCAGCACACAGGCAGCCCAGAGGGTGCTGCTGCCCTGTTTCAGCGTGTGCTCCAGTGTGTACTGCAGGCACACCATTCCAGCAGGTAAAGAAGGCTTAGCACATTTGCAACAACTTCCCTTCTGAAATTTATTATGAATCATGCCTTGCTACTTGTGAACTTTACAAATGACGACTTTATTTGAACTAGCACTTAAAAATGATTGCTGGAGCACAAAGAACATTTTAATTCCCTGGGTACAAGGAGTTAAGAAGGCTATGCATCTTCTTTCAGTGCCATGATACTTCACTTTCATTTGGAAAATGGGATATCAGAAGAATTCCAGATGTAAAAGAGTAATAGGAAAAAATAATGTGGCCTGTAAATCAAATGGAAATTGCAATTTCAGAACCATTTTTTGTCAATCAATGGACACATCTATGCTCTGGATTAATATCATCACTTCAACAGCTCAGATTAATACTGAAAAGCATCAAAGCATGTAAATACTTTGGGATTAGTTACCAAAAGCAAGAGTAAATTTAGGTGTTTTATTAGCCAAAGCCTTAGTGAACACCTCTTCACTGAATGAATTTTCTGTTCACAGAGAAGTTGGATTTGAGAAAGCCCTACACAATTTAGTTCAGACCTAGAGGCAGACTTTGTCATGCTGGATGATTTCTATATTCTAAAAGTGCATTTTTGGGATGGACCAGCTTTGGCATTGAGGTTGTCTTAGGTAATTATTCCCTGTGCTGCTTTTCACACATTTTTCTCTCTGTCCAGCTGCATTGTGCTCTAGTGTTCTGCAACCCCTCCCCTGTACTTCTGCAAAAGTAAGTCAACACATTGAAATGATGGGGGAAAAGAATAACCTCTCCTCCAGCTCTGTTTCTCCCACACTTCAAAAGAAGAAAGTGATGTGTCGTAGTTTTTTGACAAGAGTTGTTTGAGAAATTTCATTTGTAGTGCAAACCTTTGGTGTAGAAACAGAGCCAAGAGACTGATGAATCTGGCATGATGACAACAATTGCAGCCACAAATATTTCTTAAACTTATTTTGCACGGAATCTACTTTGATAATAAATTGCAACCAAAATTTTACTGCAAGACCCAAGAATCTGTTTGAGAAAAATCATGCACAGAATTTCAGATTTTCCATTTTTTTCATGGCACCTGTAACATACTTATTTTCTTGAACAAATCAGAAGTTCATGTAGATCAGCTTTCTCTTGAAGTTAGGCTTTTGAATAACATCATTATAACAAGATAGATTAAAAAAAATCAGAAAGACTGATATAACTGTCATTGAGCCATATAACACATGCCTGTCCTATGGAAATGAAGATAACCTCTCCATGAGATTGGAACAGATCAAGTTCTAATATGACAGAGATTATACAGAAGTCATCACTTCATTTAATTGACTGTTAGTTTATTCCATTGTATAGAACAAAAGCTTTCATAGGAATGGCAGTTTCCACTTCATTATAAATTACATAAAAAAGCTTGTAAAAGCCAGACTGTAGTGTGTGAACTGTATGGAGGAAGAAAAAGCTAATCACATCTGTCCCATGATCCTTGATGTCTAATTAGGGATTCTTAACAGAAACAGATGGCAAACTTAATAGACTTTTTTCAGTCTGAAAACCCTGAGATTTAATAGGTTGTTTCTGTTTGATCTTTTCATAGAGAATAAGGGAAGAGCAGCAAAACATTCAAAACAGGTTTTTTTGTTGTCCCAAAACAATTAATCTGGAAATGCAGATTTGGAATTCCAGATGAAAATATCACAATCTTTCTTTAATTGTATTCTTTCTTACCTGATGATGTTCTAGATAAAGTAAATTGAAGAATCATGTGTTCTCCTCACTATTTCTCACAAGCATGGCAGCACGTCCTTGTAATATGCAAACTGGGTCTACAGCTACTTCATTTAGCAGAATGGTGCCTAACCATCTCTTCCTTTTTTTGCACAAAAACGTGTGCAACACATAAATGGACACATCTCAGAGATATATTTGTCACTTCAGTTAGAAAATCCAGAGAAAGCTGGCAGGAAGGACTGGAAACTACTACTGTAAAGGGACATCAGGGATAGCTGGAATGAAAGTGTTTTCAGGCCCAAAACTTGATCCCAAGAGTGCATATATTCCCTAAGTAATCCTGACTGTTTCCTTTCCTGTACTACCTTCTAGTACCTGCAGTTAAGAGGCTCTTCAAGTCACAGATCCCAAGACTTAGGTTTCAGGTAATTTCAAGAACTGAATAGCAAATTCATAGTATTTATTCCTGAAATCTGCTAGACGTAGGGCAATATCCTCTATGAATTTCCAGCAATGGTGGCCCACTCTGGCAGAAAATGCTCTGTCTCCTGTAGAGTGGTAGGCAGCTCACAATAAGGAGCTTGAGCAGTAGAAAATGAAGTTTAGGGCTGAATTTACAGTAGGTATAAGCAAGTGTGGTCACACTTCCATTCACACTATAGCTCAGGAAAAGTATCTTTTTTTTCTTACCGTAATGGCTGTTTTAAAGTTTTCCAGTTCCTTCTCAGCATTCTCTTCAGTAAGATTTCTCTCTCTCTCTGCTTGGTTAATTCTAGATTCCAAAGTATAGCTATCATTTCTAAAGGCCAAGGAAAGTTGTACAAATACATTCTGTTTGGATTACAAAAAAAAAGCATTTTTTCAATAAGCATCACAGTAATTTAATTTCCAATAAGAATTTATGAGTAAGGTATGTGTTTAATAAACTTTGGTGTTTAGATAAGTATTGAAGCAGAAAATTGGAAATATTTTTTAATATTACTTTGTTTCAAAAATCACTTCTATTTACTTCCACTAAATTACAAATAAATGTGTTGCTGCCTCTTTTCCTGAATGTTTTTCTGGGAGCTCAGTAGAGCAGAGACACAATGAAGGAAGTAGCCTACCAGAAGCACCAAAATCACAATGGATCTGTTTTTTAGCTGGACTTCCTCCAAGGGTCCCCAAGGTTTTTAAACAGATAGTCTGTGCAGAGGAAGTCCAGGGATGAGCTCACCATTAGCATTGTTTTACCTAAGGGATAAACACCTACCAACAAAGCCAGCAAAAGATTAAGTGCTAACATCTTTATTCTCTTCCACCCTGCTTTTAAAGATTGTTTCTTTCTTTACCAGACACATTATTTCCTAGGATGAATACTTTGCAAAGCACAAGGCACCAACAGTTCCATTAGATTGAAGCTATGTAAATAAAAACCTTTTTCTTGACCAATATGTGAAAAAAACATAGAAGAAACGAAGCCTGCAAGCTTTGTTTGTTTGCAACCTGCAAACAAAGTTATTGGCTTGGAACTGAGAAAGTAAAAATTATGTAAACTAACAGCATGATATTATTAAAATATGCTCCAAAGCTCCTATTGGCCAATAAAAATGCAATTTAACTTAATTAGTTTCTGCTCCCATTTAATCTCAAATTTTTTACTACTTTAGGTATATTATAATTTCCAAAATGAATGAATGTGTATTTTATTATGAAAAATGCACATAGAAATGTTTTGCTTAGTCCTATTCTGTCTTTCTATATTTTACATTGCTCATATTTCACAAAATTGTTGTTTTCATTGAGCTCAAAATGTTTATTCTGAGAAATATTTTTTTGGGAAAAAGAATCATCCCATTACCTCATTCTAATAACCACCCTTAGGCTTACAGTAACCACTTAAAATTGAGGCATATGTCTGAAATAATGAGCTTAAGAACATACTTACCTCAACTTCTTTTTCAGTAAGTGGAGGAGAGCTAGAAATAAAAGCAAAAAAATTCACATTTTAATGAGTTTTGTCTCTGAAAACACAGCTATCCTAATATTTAATTAAAAAAACCAACAAAATATGTCTGAGTTTTATGAGTTTTCCACTGCTTTTCAGTATTGATTACAATCAAGCAATGGTCTCTCAGAACTTCTTCACCTCATGAATTCATTTATATAAAATATTGTATGTAACAGTTCCTCCATGAGAAATATTAAATATTTATTTCATCTGCACTGAGAACACTTATTGACTGCTTCAAATGACCGAAGGCCTCTGGTATTTTTTGTATAAAAACACGTGGGTGAATATAGGAATTAGTTTTCACCAAATATTTGTCATTGTTTTAATGTCTAATAAGCCTTTTTTTACTATGGTTTTCTCTCCAAGAAAAATCTTATGCAGAAATATGGAAGAAGCTTTCTTTTATTCTAGTGTACTACAAAATAAAATACTCTCAGTCTCTAAAGTTATCAGTGGTGCAAGGTCTGCAAGGCATGAAATGCTTCATTTGAGTTTTCTTGCGCCAGACCAAAATACTTTCCAAAGGTGTGGAGTTTAGTATCATTTTGAAAATAAATTGCCCCCCAAAAGAGAAAAATTCCACTTACATTCTGCTTACATTACATTGCATACACTTACATTACTATCTAAATGTTACATTTAGATAGTAGTAAACTCAAATAAGCATGAAAATTGGAATTTGCAAAAGTCAGGACAAACCCTGGGAGGTATCGTGTGACTCCATGTCAGGAGAGGATTCCCTTGCTATAGTTACATGGCATTATGCAAGAACAGCTCTAGTTTCACAGATCTCTGGTGTAGTGCTGCCCTACACATCTATAACACACAGACACTGTCTCAGACTGTGTGAGAGGGAAAGGACAAATTCCTGAGCCATGGCAGGGGTTCAGCAATCTGTTGATAAGGGCCTGCTTGCACAGCCCGAATCAGTGAAGTCACAAGCAAGTCCTTACAACATAAAATCCACTTCCCTGAAAAATTGTCACCTGCAGAAAAATTGCAGAATTCTTACATGCCCAAATTCTACCACTGGGAAGCAGCATCTGCACTGAGTATTTTTCTGGGGGACAGAAATGCTAACACTTTCAACAGGAATTTATATCTGCAGCAGCAACCCTGGAAACCAGGAGTGGAAAACTGTGTATAAAAATCTACTTGTAAGTTTAGGTTTCAGACTTTAATGTAGAATTTACAAACTAATTTTAAAAGTTGGCCAGTTACTGGAAGTTAGTGCATTCTCCAAAATTTTTCCAAAAATCTGTGCTGCGCATTTTAAGATGCAGTAATTTATCTACTTCTGTGGATCCCCTAAGAATGGAACTCCATAAATATGGAGAGTTCACTGGAAACCCTTAGTATTCCTTCTCCTGGATGGTGTCTTTCTACTTCTAATGAGCTTTTACCTTCCTGGAAGTGATTTGTGCACTCGTAGTTTTCGCAGCAATACATCAGAAATGCTGGGCATGACATCAGAGCTATTCTTTGTCTCTTCCTCTTCAGTAGGGGAAGGGAGAGGTGAAGGGCCTAAAGACATTTTCAGGTTAAAAAAAATTATGTTATTTAGAAAGTCATACATTAACTATAATAGTCAGTACCTCAGAGACAAGTAGGAGCTCTTAGCTTAACTGTGACCTTTTTAAAGTTAAAAGAGGCTTTCAGCCCAACTCTAGTGGGAGCAAAAGTGAACAATAAGTAAAGGTCCATCCCTTTGTGCAGAATTTTACTTCTTTTATTGCATATGGCGACACATCAGTCATTTCGTTACTGCTAAAGATCCTCAGTCTTCTTCTTGAGCAGTAGCAACAAAAGTAATCTGTAAAATTGATATAATTTATGTAGAAAAACTGAAGCTCTTCAGTCTCTAATGAACTGAAAAATAATTTTTGCATTAGTACTTTTCCTAGAATTCAAAGTGAACCTGAATTCAGTACTGGAACTTCTAACCTAACATTTTGCATTTGTGTTTTACTGATACAGTTACATAATTCCTGGAATATTTTAGTTGAGATTTTGTAAGAGAATACTGTCATTTTCTAGGGCTTTAAATGCCACCTGCCAAGATGAAGTCTTGTGTAATGTACTATGCTACAGGTCTTGTGCACCATTGATGGACATAAAGGTTATACTTACATTCTCTATTTCTGTCACTTTCATAAAGAAAAAGATATGGTCAAACTTTTTTTTTTTTTAATCATGTTACTTAGCTTTTGTATATTCATTTTATGTAATTTCATATGTAATAATTCCCTTATCTCTTCCTATGTTGCCAGAATTTAATGAAGGACTCTCCCATTGGAAAGGCAAGTTCCCCTGTCTGAATCTCAGATTTGGGAAGGTATCTTTGTACAGTTGTCCTGTTCACTAGGTGTAACAGAAAGATTCTTAGACTTGCAAAAAAAATACTGTGAAAAAGCTCAAATTTTGTAAATGTGGAGAGCGTTAACATGAACGAGAGAACAAAATGGGAGATTTATTCTGGCTATGTTTTAGTTCTGTGCATTTCCTTTATATTAAAAATTCCAGTATTTTCTTAAGAACAGTCCTTTGTGTCCCCATAAAATCCAGCCTGACACCACAATGTCTCCAGATGTAATATAATCCACTTATCTAAACCTCTGTAGATGTACAGTTGTGTTTATTCAGATGATCACAATAACTTGTCATTGATAGAATACATGAGGGAGACAGTATATTGGATTAANTCCTTTAGATAAGTTACTGGGCTCTAAAAAGCTTGTGGTGCTCATGAGATCTTGGTTGAAAAGCTGGATAAAATAGTGCTTAGCTTTTCATAATATTTTCCCCTCAAAACTTTTCAAACCTGCCAAAATTGTGTAACAGACTGGTGAAATGGCAACCATTTTACACTTTCAAACAGAGCTTGCTAAATAATTTCCTGGAAATTATATATCAGCAGAGTGACAGAAATAATATCATATCTAAGAATCCAAAGCTATAATCACTAAATACAGAGGACATGAAGTCTCTTTTAATCTTGTTTCATTCAGACTGAAGATGCGCCTGTTTCCAGAAGTAAAATGAAATGTAATATCTCAACCATCTCTTGGTGTAACAGAAACTTTAAAGCTTTATGAAGTAGTCCCAAAGAAAATTTAGGAATTAGCAAAATGAGCAGTATTAAGAAAAATTTAAATTGCCTCTGGATCAAATCTTGGACAATCAGTTTCTTATTAACCATACTCATTCCAGTTGATGTGGCCTTAAAAACACTCTGAACAAGCTCTGACTCAACTACTTCCAAACAAATACACCATTTTGGTTAAAATATTTTCAGTTGATCACTCAGCTCTACCTCTATTTAATTCTTCCACATCTTGAATTGTTCTCAGGTTTACATCTTTGCTCTTTATTTTTATTCTGAATCTTTCTAAGTGCCACCTACAGGCATCAAATCTCTTTTGCATGTGTTAGATTGGAAAAAACACTTGATGCCAGATTTCTTTTTTTCCTCATTTATGTAGCGTTTTAAGCCTTTTCTTTAAAAAACCTTTTCCTTTATTTTTCCTTAAAAGTCATAGAAATTGAGCTTAAAAAATCTCACTTATTGCAAGGCATATTTTTTCAATCCTTCAATCACATTTATGACCCTTCTCTGGCCTTACTCTTTCCTATTTACATTCACATAGAAATGTGGCCCAAGAAGTGAAAATGCCATTTCAATACTTGCCACACATATACTAAAATAAAAAAGTAGGAATGAAGCATTCCAGCTCTTATTTATACTCCCAAGGATTAAATTCACCCCAATATCTTGCAGAGGTCACATCCATTCAATCCATCACTGCTGAAATGTTTTTACAGAAAGTCACTGAAACTTCAGACAGTCCTCCAGCTATTACGTACAAAATAGACTCCATGCCACATGTGCATCTTTACACT
>WEIV01026461.1:2365-48166 GCA_013390005.1 Calyptomena viridis
TAAAATGTAAAAAAATGACGAACATGATACTGCTGCTTGTCAAATAAAAAAATAAAGTTATATAACGTGTCTCGAATGATTATAGAGCTGGATATAACATTAATGTCTGTAAATATTATTCAGGCCTGAAGAGTAAAAATAATGTTATGTGTTCGGGTTTTGGATAACCTCAGAAGTAGATCTGATGTAAGAACTAATTNGACTAATTTGCATTCTTAGTGCCTGAAGGCCTGCTCTGTGTCTGTTAATCTTGCACTGTAGGAATATGTTACAAGACAAAATAGATTGACATTTGAGGGGATTTAAGTAGTGTAGTTCACAAACAGTTACGAATAGTTATCATGAACATCAAAGATATATTTCAATGGCTTGTGAAACCACCTTCTTAACAGCAAAGCATATACCAGGCTGGTAATTGAAACATGTTTTTTCACTAATGTATTGGATAGAAACACTACATTGATTCATACCTATGTTTGTCTCCACATAAGCCCGTAATGCTTGTTTTTTGTTTTCCCTCCTGACTCAGATGGTTGTTTTTATCATGTTTTGTTTTCCTCTGCTCTAATTAGATTTCCAGCTATTTGGGCGGGACAAGAAATCCATGGGCTATTTCATGTCCTGTGTTCATCAGCGTTGGCATGGTGACTGTTCACTCTCACATAAGCCAAGTATAATTTTGAAAGGTACTATATCATTGGAAGTAGCAGGAGTTTAAGAGCATTGAATTTGAACACACTGAATCCCTGCTGCAGAAAAGAGCTTCCTCATGGCTATGCCTGCAATTATGATTGACAGGATGAATACTGAGTTAACTTTAAATGTTCTATTTTTGCCAAATTTTAGTTGTGTGCATATAAAAATATATATGTAGATATATGCTGTTTGCAATATTTTTTTAGACTGTGTGATAACACCTACTAAAAATCCACAGATCAAGAATTAATTTCAAAGGAAAAAATAACTTGGAGAGAGCTTTTCCTTCCTTTTCTTTTTCTAGTTCTTCACTGTATGAAAGGTTTCTCTCTAACTCTCTCAGATTGTGCTGTTTCCTATTTCTTAAGTGGCATTGCATTCATATGTTATCTGGAGGGTATAGGAAACTTTCTATATGTGACTAGGAAATGCATCTAGAAGTGGTACTATGTATTTCTAATGCGGACTGTGCTGAGGATGAATAAAGGGCAATAAACAATGAAGGGCAGTAAACATTCCTTCAATAGTTATGGTATTTTATCCCACTACACTAAGATACAGATTTTTTACATTGATTTATGTCTTAAAAAAATGAGTTTTTTTAAATTATTGTAATATGGTGCAGTAGGTCGTTGTCTCAGTGTTAGTTTAGAATCGTCTGTTACGAGACAGCAAAGGTGCTTATAGTGTCACCAAGTGTATTTAGCAGGAGACACATTAGCACTGGAGTGACTTTTAATTTATTTCAGTGTGCATCACTTTTGTGCTTTATAAAAAAAAACCTCATTACTTCTTGTGACAAAAAATAGGAGCAATATTCTATGACACAATACAAAAAAAAAGAAAAAATACTGCCTGAACATTGAATCATCAGATCCTTTCTCCAGAAAAAAAAAACTAACAGTGACACCAAAGCTTCTGGAAACAAATGTGTTTTGTAACTTGTGTATGAGTCAACAGATTTTAAGCTTGTTTCTTCATAAAAGGGTTAATAAATCTTTATTTAAATATAGATTGCAGTAGCAAAAATTTAAGGCTGAGTTTGAAGAAGGCTTTATTTTCAGAATCATTTTACGAACACAAGAACTTCACTGCTCTAGCCCAAACGTGCAGAGTTTTAGAATTACCTTATCTCTGAATTTTTGCATAGCTAAACCATCAAAAGTGGTATTTTGGGGTTTAGATAAGTGTGCTGCTGAGTTGAGACATGTTGAGCAAGTTAAAAACATTCATATATTTCATTGCAGTTGGCATCCCCAGACAATGTCTGTGATAATTACACAGAAACTTGGTCTTTTCAGTGCCTCTTGGGAAATGTGACTATAGCTGAGAAACATTTTGAATTCTACTTTATAACTAACACCTTCCTCTAAGGAAAAAGGTAGCATAAAGATTCAGACCTCTGAAGCTGTATTACATCACTGAAATTGTTGCTGGTACACAGGGATGCAGCTGATAGTGTAGGGCTTCAGCCTGGCAACCAATACCTCTGGCAAGTGTCAGTTCAAAATACAAAGTGCTAATGGGTATTAACAGGAGGGACAAATTGTAAAAAGAAAGGATATCCAAAAATGCCATACAGTTTTAATTTTACACTAGAAAAAACTGGTATAACTGTACAGCCTTTTTGTTAGTTTGTCATAAGCCTATTGGCATGTATGACCTATTAGTTTATAGGAAGCTATACAACTGAGTCTGAAAACATCATGATTCCATACATCTCATACATGTGTAATATCAAAATGCATTTTACCGTAATACTGAGTGTTATTGATCCATTTTACACTAACTGAAAATGTAT
Source organism: Calyptomena viridis (assembly GCA_013390005.1). Lineage (NCBI taxonomy): Eukaryota > Metazoa > Chordata > Aves > Passeriformes > Eurylaimidae > Calyptomena > Calyptomena viridis. The sequence continues at coordinate 4,863 of WEIV01026461.1, forward strand.
TTCTATGATATTTTAATTTGTCTTCAGATTGATTGTCTTGTTCTAGGCAAGTGTGTCCCTGCATGTCAGTGTGTTCATACAGACAGGGTCGCTGGAGCTATGAAAGGTACTTAAATCACCATGACATAAGAAACTGTTTGCAAAGCACAGAGTATCATTATTTCGTAAGAAACCTTTCAATGAGTACATCACTTTTCCGAATGTGAAGCAGAGCAGAGAAATTGGTCAAATAAATACATTTTATATGGAGGTCAAATAAATACATTTTATATGAAGGAATCTTTCAGCTATGCTTAGAAAACCATTCTTATCCTTTAAAAAGTTAATTTGAAAAAAAAGTATTGCAACGTAGTATTGATTCTTGAGCATAGACTCTTTTTACCCTGGGACAAATATGTTAGGACTGTCCCTACCTTACGAATACGGTAAGTGCTTAGAGTTAATGTATGAAAATACTCTCCAGACAGAATTTATTGCTCTTTCAATTAGTATTTTCTCTCATTACAAATCCGAAATTATCTTTATTTTCTTATGGTAAGTTGTACTGCACTTCCGAGCTGATAGAAAAACAGCATTTTTCAAAGTTGTCAGGGAAAAGAAGAGGAAGAATCCAAACAGGTTTGGGTATAATGATTTTAAAACAATGCAAGACTTTAATAAGTGTGTGTGTGTGTGGTTTTAAAGAAGGAGGGTGAATAAATGTGATAGTAAGTGTAACCAAATACATGTAGCTTGGATGTGCATTTCTTGTTGTCTCCATTCTGTGGAATTCACAATTGCATCAGTAAGGGAAGAAAATAACAGGCAGCAAAAGTAAAGGAGTAGATGGGGAGAGAGGCCAGTTGGCCTCCCTTTTGAAGTATTGGAGTTGTGTTTCTCTGTTATCTTTGAATAGCTTAAACATGCATATGTTAATGAACAAGATTGCTATTTAGTTCAGTATTGATGATTACTTGCCACATGTGTGAGGAAGAAGTGTGTTAGAGTACTCAAAGGAGCTGTATGTCTGACAAAGTCATGTGTTAATGCTGATTCCACCAACTGCCCCAGGAGCACAGCACTAGACTTGAAAACTCAGTAAGCCCAGCCTTGCATATGCATCTGAGAAGTGAAGGACTAAGCCTCAGAAGTAACACAAAGCAAGCCAAAAGATCACTTCTAAAACAGTTCTAGTAGTTTAGAGAATTATTTCTGCATTCTGTTTGGGACCTCTGTGACTGAAAGCTATGAGCGATTTAAGCAAAACTAAAATGCTCACTGGTGAACTTGGTGTATGGGAACCCTTTCTAGGGCTTCTGGACTAGCTGGTATTTTATACTGAGGAGGGCTATTCTAGGTTTGTGTGTCCTTCCTTCCACTGACATGAATAAAATCACATGCTGGTGTTCTGTAAATTTTGCTCTCCTAATCTTTGATGTAGTGTTGCATACCAGGAACAGAAAATCATGTATTTTAGGACTACAGAAAATAATGTAGGATGGACAAAATAATTTCCAACCTCTATATAGCCAAGGCATCAATTCTTTCAATCTGACTCTTATCCAACCAAACATTTGATGTATTAGTGTTTACAGGAGCAATGGATACTTAAGGAGATTGTTAGGCATGTTCTCCTCTGAAAGAGGCCTTGTTCTTTACATAGTCTTTGAATGGCAAACACTGTAATTACCACCTTTTGATAGAAGATGATAGTTCTGATGTGTCAAACTGGCTTTTTCCAGCAGCTGAGAACAGTAGCCCTGCAGCTGTCAGTAGTTAGTAAAGAGGAGTGGTTTGAGGGCAGTCTTGAAACTTGGCACGTCACTGTTACCCATTTTTGAGTGTTGGTTATACAATCTATAACTTACTGGGTATATGTGATAAAAAATGTAGTACCTCTCAGGTAGTTTTTCACATTATGTGGAACAGTTTCTGTTGAGTTTCATAAGATGTACTTGGTCTGTTTTCTTAAAAACTCTACACATGGGTCCATTTTTCTTTCTTCTTTCCAGCCACCAAATTAGTAGAATTCATGGTTATCAAAACATGAGTTTAAGAGAATAAAAAAATGTCTGAAACTCATGACATCTGTACATTTGAAGCCAGTTCAGAATGTTTTATGGGATTTGTTTTAAGCAGTGCTAGGTATTTCGCTCCTTCAGAGTGATGAGGTACGTGGAGTGAGGTGGTGCCAAGAATTGATCCAGAGAAAACTGTCAGTGGAAGGGTATGAATGATCTGCTGACACTTAGTCTTCAGAAGCTGATGTAGTGCACAGAATGTAGGACATCACTTGTTCTCTTCAGGTTTTGCTGTTTTAGAGAGAGGTCATAAGAAATCATGTCAGCGGGTGTTCAAAAAACAGGAGGCCTGGCCTTTTTCAGTCTGTCTTTCCTTGACCAGAAGAGTGTCCCAGTCTTGCCCAATAAGACAAGCAAGGCCTGCTACCTCTTTTGGGTGTGTACTAACTCAAATTTCCCTGAAGGTGAATCAAATCAAAAAATATGAGCTCTTACCTGCTTCCCAAGGCTTTTTGTGTGTTTTTCATTGCAATATTCGAGGATGTAGAAAACAACAATTGAGACGAGATCTGTAATTTAGTCATTAAGGTATTCCTGTGGGAGCTGGGGCTGCAGCTGCGAGTTTCCCTCACTGGGTTGGTACACTGGAGATGAGCCATCTGCTTCTCAGTGCAGAAGGAAAGCAGCAGTGGCCAGAATTCTGTATGCAAGCTTCATCCTCTGTATTTGTTGATGTCCATAGGAGATTTAAGTGACAGCTAGTAATCTAGATACTGGTAAAGAACGAGTGTGAATATTTTAAGTTTGGGGGTCGTCTCACCATCTGATGACTCAAAAAGACTTGGAGATTGGCCTTTCAGAACTGCTTCTATGGCTTTGCACTTATGTTCTGCCTGACTGCCATTTGAAGCCATGAAAAGGAGTCACGTGAACCCCATCTGTAGCCTTGTCTCAGCAATTCCAGGTGAAATTCTCCTTCCCTTCCCAGAAATGGGTGTCTGCTGCCACATGTTTTAGTGTACTGGCAATGGTGTATCTAAGTCTTACTGTAGCCACAATTGAAGGGAATAGATGTACACCCACAAAGCATTCACTGTTTAAAATCTGAGTCATGGATGTGAATCAGAGATGTGCCCGTTGCAGCTGGTGAAAGAGATTTGGGAAGATGTAATATTCCTGTTGGGAACAACTGTAGTCTTATTTTGGGCTAAGGAAACCTCCTATCTACATGAAAGTAGATTCTAGCCTTAAGAAACCTGTAGCCATGAAGACCTCCCAAATTAATACCTGTCATCCATCCTTGAAGTGTTCAAGGCCAGGCTGGATGAGACTCTCTTAAGCCTGGTCCAGTGGAAAGTGTCCCTGCGCACGAGAGTGGGGTTGGAATTAGATGATCTTTAGGGTCCCTTCCAACCCAAACCATTCTACGATTCTATGATTTTTGAGTCAAGTCATTTAGAAATTACACTAGCTGCTCCTCAGCCCTCTTTCCTCAAGGCAATAGCCTTGTCTGTTTTGGATGTTTTTGTTCCCTCTTTCAGAGCACTGGGCATTTAATTTTTAAAAATGTGTATTTTAAAGGACACGTATGTAGTTTGACAGATACGAGGAGAGAGAAATGGACCTTGTGTCACTGAGCATGATGGGTATTAACTCAGTAGGAAGAGGCAAGTGGGGACTTGTTCAGGTCCTGAGCGACAGCCTTGCAGTTGGGGCAGAAGAGTGTGGGGTTTTGCATGTGGACTGACAGACCCTCTTTATTCTTTCCCACACCCAGGCACAACCTTTGAAATGCAGACTTGACAGGCAGAGCTGGAATATCTGCTCCTTCCTTTCCTGGTGCAGCTCCTCTGCATGTAAAGGCTGCGTGTCTGGACAAGCCCTGCTTTGCCAAGCAAGTTCATAGGGAGAGGTGGTGCCATCGCTCCTCGCAGGAGAGGAAGTGTTGGGAGTGAGACGGGTGGAAGGTGCACTGCAAGCACCAGCGTGACACGGCCATGAGGATTTGCAGGTGGCAGAGGAAGGTGTGATCTGCATGGACTTAATATAGGGACAAAGATTAGAAACTATATGCATAAAAATGCCAAGAAGCATGGGATAAAGTTCTTAAGGGTGTATTATCTGAAGTGGCTAAGGAAACTATAGGTTATGTGGGTCATATGCAGTGACATAGATGAAAATATGACAGGCAAAATAGCTGCTTTATGCTCAGATTTGGTTTTGACTTGTTGTTTATAAATCCTTTTGTAAAATAAAATAGACTTTGGGAAAGTAAATCTTTAAGAAGTTTATTTTGGAGAGGCTTTTTTGTGGAATGTTTAATTCACACTTCCTGCTGGTATGGACTCTGGGCTTTGCATCCTTCAGAGTTTCCTTCTACATTGTCTAAAATGGCATCGAGCTATTACACATCTCTGACAGTGGTTGGCTGGCTGAGCTCCAGATGCAGGAAAGTTGTTTTTCTTTGCAGGGGCCGTTCCTGCTGCACATACATTCTCACTGTGACAGGCTCTTCTTTCTTGCCATGCCCTTCTAGGCTTTGGTGCCTACATAGTATGTTTTGTTATGATAATTGTACATAGCACCTTAAACCTTTTTTGTTTTCTTTCGTTTTGTTTCTAAATGTGTGCTTAAAAAGGTACATCACAAGTTTCTACTCCTCTGCCTCTGTAGGAAGTTGCTTGGCCTACCCTGCCTTAGAGTGTGATTTTATTGTCATACTCGTGAGATCTGGGATACTTAAACCAGGTTTTCTTCAGGAATTTGCTATTCATTGAGGTTGTTTCTAACACCCACTATAAAAGTAAAAATCACATTAAATCCTGTCTGTGCAGACTAGAGTTATGTTGTTCATTTTTGTGTGTATGAAATTCTTGTGAAAACCTTCACTTGGCTATGTCCTAGTTAGTGTGGAGAACATAAATGCAAACTGCTTCTCAAGCCATCACCTGCAGTGATGGAGGAAGCAACTGTGACGGTATCTTTGTATTCAGACTCTGCTGGAGGCTACAAAGGCTTTCAGAAATTTTAGAGCAGTTGTCTTCAGTAACAACTGCTATGAAATCACTATTTGTAGGAGAAGTTGCAGCATGGAAGGGAGAGATCCATCCACTGTTCTGGTTTCACACAATGAGATTGTTAATTTCTTCATTCAACAAAATCGTTGGCTGATTGGGAAAATTTGGGGAAGGCAGCAGAAAGCTATCAAACCTGTTTGAGGCAGTTACCATCAGTGGGCTGTTCTCGCCTGCCTTGGAGCCACTAGTGCAGTGTCATACCCCTGCTAGCTCCGCAGCAGCAGAATTAGTTGTGGCTATGTGGAAACGTGGGTGCTTTCCTTAAAGTGTTAGAGCACAATCTCTGCTGTCATTAGCGACTTTCCAGCCTTACTGATTGGAAGGCGGGGGCGCGGAGGGGAGCAGCGTGACCATACATTCCGCTGAAAAGGTCAAATATTAGGAAGACAAATATGCAGAAATGGAAACGTATTGCTTCTCCTTGGTCCGGATGCGGCATTCGGGGTGCCTGAGGCTGTTCGTAGAGCAGAGGCTCCGCTGCAGCTTCCTGCCAGCAGAGGTAGCTGCGACTGCTGAGCTGGGCAGACAGAGGCTCACTCGGTTCAGCGGGTCCCAAAGCCAACTTCCTACAGCAGCTTTCCACTTCCTGAGTGTGTTTTAGGAGTGGAAACACTCTCCACTATGGAATTAGAATTTATCAGATACTGCAGCAAGGTGAGCTGAGAAGAGAGGGTCCCACTGCTGCCATGCTCATAAGATTTTGGAAAATGGAGGTGGTGTTCTTGGGGCTGTCCTGTGCAGGGCCAGGAGTTGGACATCTATGATGCTTGTGGGTCCCTTCTAACTTAGGATATTCTATGATTTTATGAACATTAGGACCCTGCTGGGATGCATTTCTGCTGAGACAGCTGCAACTTTTCGGCAAATTTGAGTGAGAGGGTAAAAAGAAGGAAGATGCTTTACATCTCAGTCAAATGCCTTTCTGGAGCAAGGATATACATATCTCGCAGAAAAATGTATGTTGCTTTTCCACTAGAATCCTTGTGGGTGGAGGATGCAGTTTAGGGGTTTAAGAGTGTATGAAATGGAGGAATAGACATGCAGACCTAGAGGTGCAGGAATAAGTTCCGTGTTTTGATGTGTAGTTTATCAGGAAAAGACCCTAACCTACAATTCATCATCTGGGTGGTTTGTAAGCACAAGTACAAGTAATGGATCAGAAACTTCATGTTTGATTCCCCACAATTTACTCCTCTTTTAATATCCTCATTCCTTGTATTCCTGTCAACTGTTTCCTCAATCCCAAACCTTCTTTCTTTAAGTTCTGTGTGGACTATGTGATGGCCTGAGTTTTTAAAGCCTTATTGAAAGTAAAGGGCTCCTCAGTTGAGGATGTTGCATGTGAGTGAAATGGGGGGTCTACACTTGGTTTTGGAGAGAAGCTAGGAATAGTGAAAGCAAGGAGAGTTACAGGTGCAGATACCAAACTTTCTTTCCAAACATTTTTAAATGAGTTAGCAGAGCTGATACGTGATTTCCAAGTGAGCAGGAGAGAATGGGAGAAGCCCTGAAGCAGAGAAACTGTTTGGGAATGAAGCCAGGGAATCTATACTTATCTTACCATTTGAAACAGGCTGTGGCTAATCAGGGGTGGGGGAGATGTGACAATAGAAAATGGGTATAATAAATTCTGTTATTAGGAGGCTATTGATGCACTGCTTAATGCCTCCTTACTGTTTCGAGGTTTCTTTCTGAAAGCTGTTTGCTTTTTTTTTTCCCAAGTCTTTATGGGTTTGGGGTTTTTTTTCCTATTTTTTTGTGGCAGAAATAAGTATTAAGAAAGAATTTTTAGATGCCTGGGTATAGTAACCTGTTTGTAATACAATAGAAAATTCTAACCATTTATGTTACAGAATACTCGTTTTCATAAATTCTTCACTGTGGTGGGCAGTGCTGTGGATTTAGAGAAATGTGGGGACTCATCTGGGATGAGAAGCCAAGACTTGCCCCAGGTAGCCAAGGAATGAGAGTGTGCTTACTAGTCTGGCCTAGTGGGGTCCTGAATTCCCTTGTGCTCAACAGCTCCAGTAGTGGGATTGGGGAGGGCTCACTCCTAAGTGATCCTTTAGCAAGGTGCCCCTAAGAGGCTGCTTTGGATTGCCTTGGGCTCAGTGTAGGGAACTGAGCCTGCGTCTTCTTCCTGGGTGTGCACTGTGAACTCCAGGCTATTAAGTAAAAAGGGTAGGTGAGAAGGTTGCTGGCTTCCTTTGGCTCTATTTTAAAAGGAAGTATCTGCCATCAATGCACTTCATGGGGCACCTAATCTTGTGTGTTCTGAAAACACCCTTCAGACAGAGCCCCTTAGGGGACATGAGGAGGTTCCAGAGCCTGCTCGGGCTGCAGTGCTGAGCTGTTCAGCCCTGCTGAGACTGAGGCAGTTCTGGGCACGCACAAAGGTGAGACATCACCTATCTGGAACGTCAGGAAATCAAAAAAACTAAGTTGCCTCTGTGTGTGTAATTTCAAGATCACAGTTTTTGTCACTATTGGGTTTAGCTTGATATATGGCACAATGTTTTAATTTTGAATAAACCTTGACCTAATAAAGTCAATCTACATCTCAATGAAAATCAGGGATTTATTTTTTTTCTTGATAACATGCGGCAAAGGTCTTGAACAAATTTTCATGGGCAACCCCACTGTTGGATTAGTGCCCCTATTCAATCAGAGCGTGCAAAATACGAACCCTAGGCAGAGCTAAACTACAAAGTGGAGGAGATTTTCACAATGCTAAATGGAGTGAAAGCACCAGGGGGAAAAATATCTGAAATCCTCTTACATGGTTATTAAAACGAAAACACACACACACACATGAGATCAGCAAAGTCTTAGACTGGAATGGCACAGGGAGCTGTGGCCTGGAAGGAGAACAGCCTGTTCTAGTTAGATGCTTTGTTTGATATTACTTGGAAGCTATAACAAAGCAAATATGCCAGGACTCCTCATAGATCTCTGTGCATGAGCTGACCATGAGTGCATTGAACCCTTTCTCCTTCCACTACCAATCTCAGCTACCTGGCAGCTCTTGTCACAACCCCTCTCTAGTCACACGTTCTCTCTTTTCTCCCTTCAGATTACTGGGAAGCTTCATGCTCATCACTTCTTCCCAACCCTCATATGATGAACTTCTCAGCCTTTCTGTCCAAATACACTTTTTTGTCTACAATTGCACCCATTTCTCTGGATTTGCATTCCCTCTCAGGCATCTTGTTTTCTTGCACTGGTCTCCTGTGCACACATGCTTTTGGCACTTCCAAGAGACAACTGTAAGTGCACCTTCACTAGAGTCTGGTCTGTGCTAGCATTACTGCAAACTATTAGAAATAGATAAAAAGTCTTTAGGAGTGCGACGTTCTCTCCTGGCTTCTCTCTTTGGCAGCTATTCAATGGCACCTGCATCCCTTTTCAGCAAAAATGGTAATGTTAGTAACAATAGATTCCCCAGTGAGACACTAGATTGCTGAAGTTGTATGAAACTGTCCAAGAATATGTGCTATCAGATTACATTTCAGGCTGTTCCAATTAATGTTACTCTTCACTGTACTGTATGAAACCTTACAGGTGAGGAATGACTTTAATTGTGGGTAAATTGCATCTAGTTCATGGGGCTGAGGCCCGTGATTATACTCAGAAGATGAAATATAATTAATTAAACATGCATAAAAATTGCATGAGAATGTGAAATTCTATGTGAGAGGAGCTAAAGAGAAAACAGAATGAAGCTGAATGGCAGAATGAATACCATTAGATTTGCCAGACCAGGTTCATATGTATTCCCTTTCCCAAAAGGAAACACAAGTAGAGGAGAGAATTTGGCCTACAGGCTTCAATCTGAAACTTTTCAGGCAAATGACAAAGACTTGGTAGGAAACATCTACCAAGTACTGCAATAATGAATGACCTTGCTCTGCCACATACCTGCATGGTGGCAACTCCTGAGTGTCTTTACTCCTCAGGATGTTTCTATTAGCAGAAGAAAGCCATGTTGCCTGCTCCAGCAGCTGGAGAAGGTGGCAATGGGTCAGGCTTGGCCTCTTATATGAACTGCCAGCATGCAAAAGAACACCAGCAAATGAGCATGATAGTTCTTGCTGTGGATGAAGACTCCATGGTGGTGCCTGAACCCGTTCTCTTTCTGGAACAACTGGTAATGTACCATTAGTATGAGCTGGAGCTCTCTCCCTGGCTTAGCTGTTGGTAGATTTCTCCCTTTGATGCAGCTTTGCCAGGAAGGATTCATCCCTCAGTGGGGTCTGCTGCTGTGACTGCTGGCTGCAAGACATGAGAGGTTGTCACCTGAGCCCAGAACAGCTTGATAGAAGAGCTGCAGGACTGTAAACAGTCTCTGAGTGTCTCAGGGTTTCAAGGGATATGCTTTGATTTAAAAATACTTGAAGGATGAATATAAAAAGCAGGAGGAAAATCTGAGGCATGAAAAACTTCATCAAGGGATGGTTGGGTGAACCTAAATTTCAAGCTGAAAATGGGGAAAACCTTCCTTACCATGATTTCTAACTATACAACAGCATCCCAACATTTTGGATATGTAAAACTAAAATGAAACAAACAAGAATAAATACAACTCAAGAGAGGCAGTTGGGAAGGGCAGAGTTCAGTAAACTAAATGATCTCTACCATTTCTAATATATTTTGACTGAGATGCTGGGGGAAAACATCCACAGACCTCTGAGAAGCTTTATTCTTTGTCCTTTGCAGATATTAAATGCTAGATCAAAAAGAATTTAGATTAGTTGTCTTAAATGAAATTACCCTTGTTTGTGTCTTCCTAAATAAGCTGCAGAATAGTTGCAGGTTTTTTAGAGCACTCAATTATTTTCTAAATCTCTACTGAAAACAAAGGCCTCTCATTTAATTATTTATGTTTTGTTTTATTGAGTAGACAGTTTATAATCGTAAGCAGTTTTGCATTTAATAACAAACTTTGAAACTCAATGTGTAGGAATTGTTAGGTTTGTGTTTGTTGAATTAATATATCCTTTTATCTGGAAAAAAATTTCCATTCTTTTAACAGCGTATGTAATCCTTTTTTGATGTCCTGAGATGTCTAACTTTAGAAGTCTAGAGTGTAAATATTTGCACCTGAGCTACTCATCTTCTGTTCTTGTGTAGTCAATAGGAAAAAGTAGGTACTTTGTGGTTTCCTCTGAGCTATTCTGTCTCCTTTCAGAGAAGAAATGCTCCAGATAACGTTACTGACTGGATCTCTACCACTGTGTTGAGTGATTAGGTTACACATTTATGTAGATGAATGCTGTGCTAGGAGCCTTTCCATGATGAATGCTACAAGGGGAAAACAAGGATGGGCCCAAAAGTTGATGGGAAAAGACCCTGCAATTCCTCTGAACATTAGGGAATGGTCAGGGTTTGAATAAGACGCAGGGGCAGCTGTGGGAAATCAATTACTCATGATGCTGTAAGAGGAAGGGGCTTATTTTGACTGACTTTGGTTGTGGGGGTTGTACATCTCAGAAGAGGATGCTGAGCTGACAGATGTAACCTTTTCCTCCCAGGGTTAAAGGCAGTAATCCTTCACAAAGCTCAGGCTGCTGCTGCCTCGATTACTGCGAGATAAAGCTCTGTTCTTTGAGCTAATGGAATAATGCAATTAGGACTAGGCAGGGCTCATAAACTCTTATCCTTTAAAGGGTTGGTCTTATTGAAAAAGTGACACCCCTGTGCCAGGTGCAGAACCTGCCTGGCCAAGCCTTGCTGTGGTGGAGAGCCACCACTTTGTACCTGCCCATGGCTCTGGAGTGGGAAGGACACATTGGAGACAGCAATTAGGGAAGATGTGGGAGCAGAGGAGAACTTGATAAATGGAGGCATAGCTGTGAATGGTGTGGAAATGATGAGCAGGGATTAAGTTCACTGTCTCTTTTTGTAAAAAAACTATGGGACACCAAATGAAACTATCAGGAGCCAGACTAAAACCAATAAATAATAAAACAACATTTTCATGGAATGGGTGATTGAGTGGTTAGACACTTTGCCTAGAGGATGTTGTGACTGCTAAAAGTTCTTGTGGCACAGGAGGAGACCAGACAAGTTAATGGAAATCTGTTAAGGGCTATTAATACCAAAGAAGCCACATCCCACCCAAGAAATCCCTGAAAAGGGCTGGAGACAGGGATAATAGTGGCAGAAGTACAAGAAGTTCTTACACTCTGGTCTGGGTTAATGCTTAAGGAGTCAAGATACTGGGTTAGAAGCATTTAGTGCTGACTTTTGCAACCACTCTTAGGTGTCCTCTTACCTCCAACAAGCTATTTAATCTTCCTTAAGTCAGTACCTTTTTTTCCAGAGCAACTTTGCATGTTCTTTGTAGCAGAGAAGAACCATGTTTTCTTTTCCTGTCGTGTTATAGTAGTGGTTTGTTTTGTTGGCTTTACTTATATTTATTTTTTAAATGAGATTCATCTCAGGGGAACAAAACTCATAAAAAACCCCCTAGCCTTCTTCATGCCAAAGCACTTCTGGGAGATCTGTTTTTCTACTTTAGAGGATACAGAAGTAAATTTAACTTGCTGAGGTCAGACTTTCATCTTACTTTCCAAAATAAGCTACAAAGAGCTGTTTGCATTATCGTTACAAAGCAATGCAGGCATCAACAGCCTTCAGCTTTCTGTCCTGCCTACTAGGACTCCTACTGCTATCTCCATGGGGAAACCAGGGTGGAAGAGTGTAGAGACAGACACAGGTCCGTGGAAAGTGGGGGCTCATAGTATGGCTACAGCACACTGCCCAGGCTGAAGGAAGAACCTGTCAAATCAGTATCGTTAGTCTGTTTTCACAATGGGAAGAGCTGAGTTGGCAGGTCTGTTTTCAATATTTCTAATATGGTATACAATTGTTCTTATGCAGCTACAATTGTACAATCTGGGGCAATTGTCTCAAAACCAAACTGTTTCTGAATTTCCAGATTTGAACCTGTGTAACAGAGGTGTTGAGTGCTTACACAAAGCACTGTGGCCCCTGGGATGTCTGTTCTGGATGTGCAAATCCTTTACAAATTGCAAAATTGAATGCAATTGAATAAAATTGCATTTTATTCACTCTGCCACCTTTGCAGAATGAAGATTGTACAGACATTTGAAAATGGCACCTTGAAAAAGCCATCCTTCCCATGGACATGGATACTCAGAGGGCTTTGTTCAGTGAAGCCTTTAGGGATTTTAAATACCTCTTCAATGTGAATGATGGTGCTCATACTGTTGCAATGGTAATAGATCTGGCTTAGCAGCAAGGGAAGCTGTATAAATCAAAGGCAGCATAAGTACTTCCAAGTATAAAAGAAATAAACCACAAAAAACCAAGTGAAACATATACTTGCTATGAGTTAGAAGTTATCTTCAGAGTGGTGGGAGCAGGTGATAACATATCAGTAGTGACTGATACCTTGAGAAATTACCCACTGTGTAAGGAAGGTTTCAGCAGAGTGTGTGCACTGAACTATTATTATGACCTCCTAGCACTTCCCACAGGTAATGTTATATTACTCAGCCTGGAAGTCAGGAAAAGAAGTAAAGACCTTACTGCTGTCCTGGAAAGCAAATGTTTACTTCTCCTTTTCCTGTTGGAGAGCAATTTCTGCATGGTCAGAAGTAGATGCCAAAATTAGCAGTGAATGTGTAGAGTGAGCTGATTAATCTTCAGAGTAAAATGCCTTTGGTGTGACAGCAGAAAGCCAAGATAAAAATTGAAGTTAGTCCCTGCAATGCTGTGCTGGTGTGTGTTGCAGGAACCTGCTCCCATTACTGCTGCTCCTCCAGTGTCCTCCCAGCAGGAATACAAACCCCCAGGTAATGAAGAGTGAGACGTTTATGCAGGCTGAGCTTCAAATCTGTGTGTGTAAGGATCCCATTTGTGTTATCTGTTCTTGCACATTACTTACTTTGTGAGTACTGATCCTATAATCTATAGATTCCTGAAATTATTTTTTGAGAAGATCTGGCTTGTCTTTTTTCCTGTCAAAATAGACATGAGGCATAGTTTTTAAGTCAGCTGAATGTATTAATGAAAGAATCCTTGTATGAAAATAAGTGAAAAAATTATCCTTTTTTTCCAACTGATTCTCCAGTAACAGCAGTTTGAATCAATATACTGGAAAGTTTCTGTTTGTCTTCACAGTTTTTGGACTGATGTTTTTCCTGATTTTGAAGTAGCAATCAGTGAGACTGTTGTAGATGCCATGTGCACCACAGACCCCATTTCATACTCTTTTCCCCACTATGAGGCTCATGGGAGAAGCATGGACTAAAAATTTAACAAATGCCATGATTAATCACCTGTGAGACCTGCCTGTATCTTGCTTTCTCACAGACTTTGTTATTCTTCATACAATCATATCAGACAAGTTGACGTAGATATTTAAGTCCAAGAGATGAGATTACTCAGTCCACTGAACCATTGCTTTAATTCCTCCTCACCACCCACCTACTACTTTTGCCTTATTTTCTTGTTTTGCTGGACAAGTCAAAGGCTGAGCTTCACGCTCAGACCATATAATTAAAAAAACACCAAAATTGCTTCAGGTGGGCATTCCTAAAAATCCTCACAAACTTGCTTAAGCAGGTCCCTAAAATCTCAGTAGGATTATCACTGAGATATCGGGTATTTCTCTAGGCTGAAGTGATGCAATCTGGTGAAGGGATACTGGGCTTTCCTGATCCATGTCTTGCAGTGAAGTGTGTTTCTATCCAAAGTGGATCCTGCTCACTGACTCTTGAAGCACACACTCCTCACCAACGCAGATTGGGCACCAGGCAGCATCTGGGATTGACCCTTCAGGGACAGTTCGGATTAGCAGAGCCTGATACTTCATTCTTTGAGAAAGGTGATGAATGTTGTCTGACTTTGTGCAAAGGAAAGTAAGCTGTATTCAAAGGCAAACCAAGATGTTCTCGGTGTTTAAAAAACAAAGGAACACACAAACAACCCCTAAAAGCATTACAGTAAGCAAACAAGAAAAACTTAGAGCAGATAAGGTGTAGTAGGGCAACCCTCCTGTGGGAGATCAGACCTTTTTGATATAGTCAGACAAACAAACAAACCATAAAACATGTCTGCAGTTAGGCAGTACAGGTTCAGTGATTACTAAAAAATATTTAGTGTACTTGATCTTCTTTACAGAGAGGGTGATTGAGAATTAGAATGGGCTACCCAGGAAGGTGGTGGAATCACTGTCCCTAGAGGTATTTAAAAATAGACTGAATGTGGCACTGAGTGCCATGGTCTAGTAGACAAGATAGTGTTGGGTCAAAGATTGGACTTGACAGTCTCAGAGGTCTTTTCCAACCTGGCTGATTCTATGATTCTGTGAATTCTCTCTGCTGGTGTCATTCTGCTTATGCATCACTGTGAAGTCTCAGAATTCATAAAAAAAATCTTATGTCAAATACAAATGAAAAGCAGAGGATGCTATAATTCACCCACTCCCCCTGCAGTCATTGTCCATGAGATAATCTGGAATTCCTCAGCAGAGACCCTGAAGCCACAGTTCAGCTGATCAGATCAACTTGATGTCCTGCAAAGAATTATTCAAAACATTCAAATTTAAAGATTTGTGATTAGTTTGAAGGTAAACATACTTGTGCCAGATCATTTTTTTTTCACCTAATTTGTACCATTCTGTCTCTAGACTTTAACTTTTCCCAAGTCTGCTGCACTGCTGTATATGGGTAAGGGCAAGCTGTGGTGTTCCAGTTGGTGTGCACAGGGCACAGCTTCAGGGAAACTCGTTTTTGGAACCTGGACTGCTGTGGGGGACAGTCTGCAGCTTGAAGCTACACTTGGTTGCTGGTGGCTTCTGTTTAAATCCAAGGGCCACACAGTGTTGTGCAGGTGCTACCCAGCAGTAACAGTAATTTGTCCTGGTTTGGGACAGATATGTTCAGAGGGATAAATGTTCTCTGATAAAAAAGAGGCCACAGCTCCCCCTCCCCCACGGTGGGAAGAGAGAACCTGGACAATTCAGAGTCCTTTTGTTGATATGATGTTGATATGATCTCCTTCTCCCTTTGCCACGGAGGAGAAAATGTGGGGGGACCCCCAGGCCAGGCCGGTGACAGGGTCTCCCAGTGAGGTTCCGATGTTCTAATGTCCCAAACAAGTCCAGAAGCAAAGAAGAGAAACCAAAGTCTCAGGAAAACACAGAAGCTCCACTCTGCATCCTCTCTCCAGCACCCCTCAGAGGAGCCCTTTTCAAGCCTCATGTCCTACAGCTGTGGGAAGGAGTGTTAATGAGCCCAAAGGCTCTGCAGCTGGACCTGGGTATTCCAGGGGTCTTGCTGGAAATTTCCTCCGCAAGCTGCTGCCTCAGCTCTCAGGCCCAGTTTAAAGACACAGAAAGGCCCAAGATTCATTTTTTCCTGGTGTAGAGTTGGCAATATGGCGATATGGGATACATCATAAAGTCACCCCAAGACAGGGATGTTGCAGACTGAGGCTGGTTTATGGGCTTCAGGTTCATCCCAGCCTGCTCTGACTGATCAACTGTAAAATAGTGAATAACTGATATACACTGGTACAATGGTGTACTCATTCACACTTCAGAATGAGTAGTAAACGAATACCCGGGTGCACAACTCCTTTGCTCCAGATTATATACAATTGTGGGAATACCTTTGATTGATATAGACAAGATACATGTTTTTAAAAACCACCCAATCATCTGTGCGTTTACACTGCAACCCATGGACATCTTGTAGGAATCTTGTCTATTGTGGTTTCATGACCCAGTCCTCCTCTGATTCCAGCTGAGATACTGAAGTGACAGACAATGTGAAAGCAGTCACAACAACCAGTTCCTGAGTCCCTCATAATCATCTCTCTTTTCCCTATGGTAACCATGACTTTCATTAATCATCTTTTTATCAGTTACCCCAAGTTCTCCTTCTGGCTTCTTTTCTTAATTTCTTACAATTACTGACATTTGAGAGTCAAAACTAAGCTGCTGCTGTTGACATCTTTTTCTTCTGTCCTTCTTGAAGGTATATGCCAATCATGTATTAATTAATTTGGTGGATGTTTACAAATTTCCTCCTTTTCTTTGTGCCCAAACTACCAAAATCTTTATCTGAGCATCTTGTC
Source organism: Calyptomena viridis (assembly GCA_013390005.1). Taxonomy (NCBI): domain Eukaryota; kingdom Metazoa; phylum Chordata; class Aves; order Passeriformes; family Eurylaimidae; genus Calyptomena; species Calyptomena viridis. The sequence continues at coordinate 21,049 of WEIV01026461.1, forward strand.
TTAAATCCTATAACCTTCCTTCCCTCAGGATGGAGTTAAATCTGACTGCTAACCTAGTCTTATATCTCTTCAGCACCAAAATGGGAAAGTTTTTCTCCTTTCTGCTCCCACCCTGGTTCCTTCCCTTCCCTGGACCCATTCTTCCAGCTGCCAGACCCTGGGTTCAGCCTGACAGAAAACTCTCCACTGCTTGTTGCTGGATTAGTTTTCTGCCTTTTAGAGAGTTGAATATTTTGACCAGGGGGTCCAGCAAGCACCAGAGCCACTGCAAAGCAAGAGGCAGCAGCAAGGAGTAAGAATGTGGGAAACTGGACAGATGTTCTCAGCACTGAGGATTATGAGCTCAGCCAGAACTCTGCTGTTGAACTTTACCTTCTTCCTGCACTGATTTAATGGAGCCCTTGCACAGTCCTTGTGGAGTGTAGTTTCTAAGCTTGTCTCCTTGTCTGTTGCTTTGGGCATGTTCCTGCCTGGTGTTTCTCTTTCGTTTCAACATACAAATTTTAAGATACTTGTCTTCACTTTGAATGCCCTTCAGAGTTCTGCTCCTCTCTGTTATCTGGTCCTGTCCTAACCCATAACCTTCATTTTACCAATGATACTTTCATTTTCCACCCGCTTACTGTTATTTTTCTTAATTCAGATATTGGGATGTGTGGATGTGTGTATGTATGTGTATATATATATATATATATATATACACATTTGTTTCATATTTACCTCTATTTGCAAAGATCCCTCCCCCAGTTCATCAGCAAGATGAAAACCTTCTCTCCAAAATATGCATCTTTGTATGAAAACAATGAGTAACATAAATTTAGGATAAATGAAAGAAGCTGCTGCTTATGGTTTTTATGGATAAGAAGAGTAATGCTTATTTGGTTTAAATACTCAGTCACTCTCCTCAAATCTCTTTTATCTTTATGCAACAGGGACTGTGTGTCACATGTATCGATTGGCCCATCACATGCAGTAGGGACTTGACTCTGATGATCATACTCAAACAGAAATGTTACATAACAACAAATGTAAGTGAAGGAAGTCAAACAAAATAACATCTGTCTTCAGTGCTTCAAAACACAAAGTCATCAAAAGGAAGTGTTTTTTTGAAGTTCAGCTTTTCTAAAGGTATTTTGCATTTTCTTGGATTTTTGTGCCCAACGTAGACAGCAGCAGCCTGTGCTGGCAATAGCAGAGGCGTTCCCATCAGACCCATTTTCAAAATAGAACTGCCACAGGAATTCCAGCTGTCACCCTACTCACAACATGGACTTTGTTGGCAGTGCTATGGAGACTACCTTTTTCTCATTTCAACAGAGGTGGTGGTTGTCAAAGAAACTCCTAACTGATGTCTTTTTCCATTGCTTGTTATATAAAAGACGTGCTTTCAGTGTGTATCACAGATCAAAGTATAGGTGATTGTCAGGAAACTTAAAATGGTCCCAAAAAGGATCAGTAAGGATCCAAGATGCTTGTTGAAAAGGAGCAGTACAGATACAGAAGAAAAAACAGGAAGCATTCAGATAAATTCAGATTTGATCCACCCTTCATAGGCTGGCACAGCAGCAGAAATATGGGCAGAAGCTGAAGTATGGAAGCTTCCATTTGTAACACTCGTCTCTGAGGCTGCCAGTGCTTCTGTGAAGGGGCTGGGTCACCTTTGTAGGTTGGCCAGGTTTCATGGCTATTTTTTGTATATCCCAGTGTACTGTAGTATATGCTATCAAGCAGCTGGGGTCCTTTGTGTGACTTTCACTAGGTAATTGAGTGTGTGTGGTGTCAAATATTTGAGAATATCCATCAGCTTGTTTCCCTGAACAAGCTGGAAATAGTGTGTCAGCTGGCAGCCGCTCAGTTGGGGGAGTTTCTGTTTCCTTCTCCCTGCCACCTCACTGATGGAGCCCACTCTTTATTTTATGGTGTCTGTGCAATACATTTCAGTCTTTCACTTTTTTATACCACTTATGTTATAGCTCTGGTAGTCAGGCTTGTAAAAGAAGGAATGTTTGTAAGAGCAGGCGATACGTGTGATTAGATTAATTGATATAAAATGTGAACAAACTTTCCAATGTACATGCATTGCAGCAAGGCTCATGCAGATAGCACTGGAAACCATTATCCCCAGACTGCTGATGTATCTGTCCCAGCAGCAAAACACAACTAGGAGTGTTTCACCCTTCCAGAGCTACTCATTCTTTCCCCCATTGCTGCATTCACTGTTCCTGCATTGACTGTTCCTTCAGAATGGGACTGTACTGCAAAACAAGTGAAGTTCTGCAAGTCATTTTGAAGTAGCCAAACAAAAGAAAAGGTAACCTGTAATTATGTTAATGAATTAGCCCGTTTGAGGGAGAAGTGATGTTACCAGACAGTTTCAGTAGCAGGAGATTGAAACAAAGAAAAAGCATTTGCAGAAGAGGAACAAGGCAGCAGGAGAGGAGGTGCTAGGAGAATTGTAATAAGCACAAACCCTATGTCTCTATTTCTTCTGTACTATTTAATAATAAATTGTATAATAATAATAGTAACAATATTTAAACCTAAATATTTTGTAAGTCTCCCTTCAGAGCTGGGACTAAGATGCGAGAGGAGATTATTGTTTTGCAATTGTAAAGATAATTCTGCTTTCTTTTTTATAATTCTTGTGAGTTCATTCTAGTACATAGAGACTGAGAGGCTTCACCCATATACACTCTCCAAGGACATCTGGAACACTGCAGGATCTACATCACATGCTGGATGTAAACTTTGATGGCTGAGGAATTAGGAACATTTCTTGTAGGCTTTCTGGGGGCAGGCTGGTAGCTTTTGCATTTCTGATTCTAGCAAGATGAGGTTGTATTCACTCCTCTGCTTCTTGTTTTTTTGTGAGGTTTTTTTTGGTCGTGGGTTGGTTTTTTGTTTGTTTGTTTATTTTTTTTTCAGTTCTGAAAGAATGAGTGTTGATCAGAAAGCTCTGAGATTGGATTCTGGAGACAGATTTGCCAGGCATGTCTTTCTTCCCTAATAGGCTGTATTCCTTTTCCATGTGGCTGTCAGTTTGAAGCAATATGTGACAAACAGAAATATCTAGTTAATGGGAGTTTTCTTATTGTATGTGTTTGCTAGAGAATGAGTCCAATTATTTCTTATGTTTTTCATTCTCTGACATGAAGGTAGTGTTTATGCCTATCAGCTTCAGTGATATTTAAGTCAAAGTACTGGTGTAAGAATCCATTAAAAGTAGAAGCTGAAGTCTGTCGTAATTTCTTTCCTTCAAAATTCATTGCTTCCTCTATTTCTGCCCACTGAGTGTGAGTAGCTATCTAAAACATGCCTAAAATTGAGACCTTCACAGCTGTGCAAACTGTGCAGCAACCAACTGTTTCAGGTGTCCAGAAAGGAAAGCTCCTTCAAGAGTGGAGGCTTTTTTTCAGGGTTAAAAAAAGTCATATTTAAAATTCTTTTGACCCTGCATCATAGCAGCTGTCACCACATCTGACTGGGAGCCTGAAGGATTAGAAGGAAAAAACTGTTCACTGCAGAAGGAAAGTTCTCGTAGGGGTTTTAAGCCATTGTGCCTAATGGTGGGAGCTCTGCCTAATTCCTCCTTATCATCCCTTGAGCTTTATGAGAGCCCCAGCTCTCACCCTGTCTACAAAATGATTTTCTTACTTTTATGGAGGCATTTTTCTTTCTAAATGCTGTCTCCCAGAACTTATTTACAGACCTCTCACCCTTGTCTGCATTAAGAGCACCATTAAAAATTACAGCCCAACACTGGCTGCCCCTCCCTGTCCCATGTGGCCACATCTCTGTGCTGGGAATGCTTTGAGACAAGGATCCCTTCCACGGGGCAGGACCCACTCATCCCCCTGAGCAAGACCAGGACAAAGAGAAACAATTTGAAATAATAATCATAGTGCACAGAAGGTCACTGTAATAAATACGGCATGTGTATACTTTCAAAGGAGTTTTTAAATTTAGTTAAGTAGAATGTTTTAATACAGGATGCATATTGCTAGTAAAAGTATGTCTTGCAGCACAAAAGAAAGCCCTAGCAGCTCAAGCAAGTTATTAAAGCACTGTAGAGCAGTAAGAAATATGTGCATTGTTATGAAAAACATATCAAAGGAAACTAGCTACCTAGATTCAATCCTTATGCCATCTTAAAGCATGTAGCAAAAGTAGCAATGACTCTCTAGTCTTCAAGTTCCAGAAAATAGCAAGTTAGAAGGAGGGAATATCATGTACATACAAGATAAGGAATTACAGGTCTGAGAGGGGGAAAGTCTCTTGTGAAGCTTTAGCAAAAATATTTATAAATGTAAACTTGCATCTTGGACACTACTGCTGTTTCTGCTGCTGAAGCTGGATAATGAAACTGGCTATGTAAAAGTGGACCAAATTCAAAAGTGAATCAGTTTTAATTGCTAAATAAAATAAAATGTAAACCCCAAAGAATTTAGACACAAACTGTGTCTCAAGATTAAAAATTGTCTTTTAATGGTTAACAAGATGTTAACATTAATAAAAATTATGATTAGTAGTCTCATTAGTACTAGCACAAGTTGTTACTATTAATGCTTACAAATGTTTATGGATTAAGTTTTCCCAATGTTGTCTAGTGTTTTGGGCAGCATCTTTTTTTTTTTTTGTATTTAACAATATACATATTTAAAATCAGCACTTCTATATTGTGCCGTGTTATTGCTATTTTCTGTTATCTGAGTTGTTGGTTAATAAAGATGTGGACATGTAATGCTCACCTAGTCAAATCTTACAGATATTGAGGTGGACATCCTGCTAATGCAAAGTGGTATTTTAGGCCGAGTGAAGTCTTCCAGGATAGAATCACTACATAATTGATTGGCTTATCCATCTCAATGAACCATCATGCTCCACTTCATCTGTCTGTTTGGCTGAATTTGCTGTAAAATGATGGCTGGAGCCTGCAAACAGAGACCAGGGAGCCCGGAGGAGGCAGCAGCAGCACCTGTCTCAACATGGACAGGTGGTGTAACTCTCCTGGCTCCAACAGGTTTCTTGGACACAGCTTCTGGGATCACAGTTGCTAGAGGCAGAAAAACTCTTTTGACAGACCAATGTCTACTTTTTTTTATTTTAATGGCAAACCAGAACAACTCTTATTTAATCAAGACATAAGTATCACGTGACAAACTGATCAGTAGTTTGCTTCAGCATCTCACCTAGATCTACATGGGCGTTTAGAATTTCTTTGTAGTATTTTTAAACTCAGAGGAAGGTCTCATGCTGCTGTCCAAGCAGCAGCTGGCCTGTCAAAGCAGCAGGCAGCAGCCAAGCTCAGGCTGGTGAGGCCTTGCAAGCAGTTTCCCTGCTGTTGATGTGTTCACCAGGGTCGTTCCACAGGGTCTGTTTCTGGAATGCAAGATGACGACAGCGCTTATTCACCACTGGAGAGTATATTTGTAACGTGGTTGAAGGGAGCAGCTGGTACTTGCAAAGATCCCTGTAAAATTTACTGGCAAGGGAGTAGCAGTGAGAAGTGAGTTTCATGCAGAAGTTTTCTTTCACAGAATCCATAGGTGTCTGCGACACTTCCTTTAGAAAGGAATATTTAGGAAAATATTTGTATCCATCCACGCTCACAGAAAATTGTCTTAATGTCAAATTGTTGTAGATTTTGCACACTTTTTTTAACCAAATATTGCATTGTTCTCTGGGATTAACAAAAAGAATTACACTGAGACATATGCAGATCATACTAAGTGTCCTGCCATGTAATGGTGACATGGAGCTGGATTGTCAGCAGCACCAGAGCTACCCCTGCCCTCCCTTCAGCTCTGTCTTTCAGAGAAGGTATGTCTTCATATTGAGATATCTATCTTGGGGTAGAACCCACCAGAGATGCTTAGTGGAGCTGGGGTCACCTGGAACTGGCCACATTGGATCTGCATTACTGTTGATAAGAGCTCTTTGCAGTGAGGGCAAAGCATGGGAGTGATTATGCAGCACAATAGTTACTTGGCATTTAATTATTTTATTTTATAAAATGTAGTCTCTGGACATATCTATGCAGGCTTTTTTTGTAAACAATGGTAAGCTGCCAACCACATTTGAAGACCTTCAGAAGAAGGTTTTCAGTGCAAATGTTTCCCAAGAGCTGGGCAGCTCAGTGCAAAACTGTGAGGTTACATAGATGTAAAAAACCCAAACTAAACCAAACCAACAAAAAAACCCAACAAAAATAAACAAACAAAAACCAAACAAAAACCAAAATCCAAAATGAAGAAACAAAATTTATGCTTATTGTATACATGATTGATTTAATTACTGCGTCAACTCACAAGAGATTGCCCTGAGTGCCATCTCAATGCAGCACTTCCATCCCAATCTGCAAGAGCTGGTGAAGTAACTCTGAGGAGGAAAAACTTAAAACAGTGCACATAAACCATATAATTTGTAATTATATATTTTAGTGGGTTTTTTGAATTTTCAAGCAGATTCATTAACTGGGAAGACAAAACACATTTCCTACTTGTGAAATTAAATTAGTGGACTTGCTGCTTACAAATTTATCACTATATAGCTAACAATTATACCTAATGTAGCATATTCATTGAATAGGCTTTCCCAAGACACTGTAGAAATTACTTAATAATTCATCATCAGAAAAGAGATATTAGAGAAGGAAACACAGACACTTTGGTTTGGAGTCGAAATGAGTTCAAGTTAATGGAAACAAATAAAAGCTTAAACCGTAAGACTACAAATTATTGCTCAGTTGAGCTAAGTATCAGCATCAAATCTTAGAAGTGGAAATGTTTGTCTGTGCCACTATTTGGTTTTTTTTACATGCTCTGTGTAAGCACGTCATCTGATGGTGATGTAGGGAGGGTGGGTGGGGAGGGAGCTTCACCAGCAGCCAAGGACGGGAAGGAGGCAAAGTCAGACAACTGCAGGAGCTGGGCATGGAAGAAAAATCGTGCAGCACTCTGAGAATAGTGCAAGTTTTTTGAAGGGTAGCTTTTACCCAAAAAGAAGGGCCTAAGGAATTCATTTCTGTCTGCTGCTGCTTTATGGGGGGGAAAACCCAAACCCAGCAATCATTAACCACCAAGTTATTATAGATGTGAAACTGCGAAATCTGTCAGCTCCAGTGGAGTTCTCCGGATTTATGTCAATGTTGCTGTGCTCACAGTCTGGCTGCAGACCCGCCTAAACTTACATGAACTAATCAATAATTTTGTTTTGCATTGTATTGATTGGTGATGCTTTTACTGCTGTATGGAATTTGGTGTTTATTTCCTAGTGGAGGAGATCTACCTAATTTATTTAGTAGCCAGTGCAGTGTATAGTCAATATCCAGGTCCTTAGTTTTTCCTTGTATTGGAAAGTTGGTTTTGGCAGTACAAGCTACATAAATTTGAGATGCTGATTTATATTTATGGAAATAATATCTAAAATTATGTTATCTGGAAGACATTAAGATTGAAAACACATCAAGTGGTTGCTTTTCACAGCCCTCTGGTCAATACAGACTTTTGTTCTCTTCTTTATGTTCTAAGTAAAGAGCATCGATCTTGTTTCATTTTGTTTTTTTCTGATGCCTTTTTTGCTTTTCCCAGAATATTTCCACAAAGCCATAGCCATCATGCCCCTCCTACAGCCTTCCTCACCACCTACATCATTTAATTTCCAACCAGTGCAACACCTGTCTGATGTAGCAGTTTTTCTCATTTTGACTAGTTTGTTCCTAAAGGGAACTTAGCAACTTCTTATTTTTATCCCAAATGAAGACTGCTACAATGTCCATGCTCTGCTTCTGTCAGGTTTCTTTAAACCTCCACAGTATTAACAAAAAGTTGGGATTTTTTAAGAAGTTCCTGAAAAATGTCAGTGATCGTCAAGTTCTCCGTGCTTGGCCAAACAGATGCAGCTGAGAATACATGGAATCCATGCTGAGTCCCTTGGTCTCCTCTGCTTACGGTACTGGAAGTTGGCCCCGGGCAGAGGGGAGCTGGGGAGCAGTTTTGGCAGTTCCTGGGCATTCAGTTCTGGCCTTGGGCTGACACAACATCCACCCAAGCTATTTTTGTTGCTTTTAAACAAGAGGCAAAACATGTCACTTTACAGGAAAAATAAGAAACTAATACTAAAAAGGAGAAGCACAGAAAATCAAGAGGTGAAAGAATATTTTTTGTGTTTCCTTAAATTAATCAAAGTGCGATGTACAGCGAACAGTGTCCAGTAAGGTGACAAGTAATAGTGATAGAGACATCAGACCTCACTGTATAAGACAGGGGAAAAAATATCTTTTAGAAGAACTCAAGGTGAGATGGGAAATTAAAAATATGATGGAAACCTTTTCCTGATATTAAAACCTGCAAAAGAGAAAACCATTTTAAGAAAGGCCATTTGCTGAAATGGAAGACAGGCAGTAGAGAGGCTGGTGATACATGAGAAACAGTAATAAATAAAACTCAGCTGGCTGAAGAAACCACCTGACCGTCTGTGCCAAGAAAAATGTGCACATGGAATCTTCCTTCAGAAACAAATCCCCACAGACAGGTAGGACTTGCCATTAGTTTCTGAAGAGGTTTTGTCTTAGTCTGGTTTTAAAACTCCTATATACAACAAATCATTGATGTTCAACAACGGTCTGTCAGAGGTTTTATAATGTGTGGACAATGTTAGAAAAGTTTAGACAGCTCAGGAGACAGGAGCTGCTTCATTCCATGCTTTTATTTGTCAAGTTAGGAAATAATTTCAGCATCTGTTTTTATGTAGTAGGTAGGCAGTTTCTCACAATCATATCCAATTGCAGCACATTCATATTTTATGGTCCAAAGCAGCCAGCTCATATTGAAAAGGTAAAGTTTTTAGTAAATATCCAAAGTTTAAAGAAATCATTGATGTCAGACTTTTCCCACAACATAATCAGAAGGAATAACATGATAAAAATGCAAACAAAAATGTTACATGAAAAATTAATTTTCCAGGGAGACTTTGCAGAAGATATGATCCTTGAAATGTATCTATGTTAGCTTCACTAGATTTTAAGTTCTTCATCTTCTTTGTAGAGTCATCATCCTGTGAAATGGCTCAGGAAAGCAGATGGACAAAGTCCAGGATCAGTTCCAGCAAGGCTCTGGCTCCAGGATTATCTTTGGGCTTCCTCAGCCCCGCAGAGGAGCCAGAGAAGTCCCTTAACCTCACCCTGCAGAGGGGACACGGTGGGAACCTCTTTGGGTCCTGGGAGAAACCTCTTCTGGAGAGGTGACAGGAGGGGGGAGAGTGGCCCTGGGTGGGCAGACAACAGCCTGCCATGAAGGCTTTTGTATAAAACCAGGGTAGGCAGTGGCGGCGGGTAGAGGCAGAGAAGCTCGGGCTCCATCGGGAGGTAACGCTGAGGGCAGTAAGAGGAGCTGAGCAGCCAAGGAGCCACGAGGGTGGCGGTGACATGGGATGTCCCCCTTGCCCTGGGAACCCAGCTGTTCTGGTAACATCAAGCTTTTGTCCCAGCGTCTGGTGGCAGTGAGGTTGTCACTGAGTTATGTGCTTGAGCTTTGCTGCTGGGTGGAGCTGACAAAGTTGCTCCCACAAAGAAAAGCAGAGGGCTTGGAAAATGTGATTTGCAAAAGTTTAAAAACAGGGCTCTTTTAGTTACTGTGATCTGCAATAAGCCAGCACATTCCTAGAAATGTGCCATTGCAAACAAATACATGATTATACACTGGCCATTTAATTCCTTTGTTTTTCTCCACAAGATTGTCAGTATTTTCTTGAATGCCAGAGAGCCTTATCCCCACAGGTTAAACTTCAGTGCTCTGAGACATAAACACAAACTTTGCCAAGGGAATGAAAAAAACTTGATGATTTCACTTCCTGGGCCCTGGAGCAGAAGGTCATTGGGCTGATACTCAGTAAGAGATGTCTATGTGCAGTGCTAGCTGTGAAGTTTACATCTATAAATAATACAGTAACTGTGACGATGATCTCTGAGGATCTCTTTTCTATGATTTTCCCAGTGTTTTATGAGCACTAATCCAGACTCTTAATCAAATTGCTTTAATGGACTAAAGAAAATGAATATAACAACGAAGAGTTTAGTGGTAAGAATGGCAGTAGATGGGCTAATTCAGAACAGCCTGAAGGTTTCAGTCTGCTTTAGAAGGTTCCTTTTATCCTCTAGCACTGAGGACCTGAAAACATGGAAATATGTAATATCACATCAGTCAAATAAATATTTAATGTGGTGCTGGAAGCTGGGAAGAAATGCCATGTGGAGATTCACACTAAAAATACTCTCTGTTCTGTAGTCTTCACCAAAACATCTGCTGCTAGTTCTAGAGTTATGATAGTTGACACAGTATGGCTGGTTTTATGTTCTTATACATATGTGTTGACTTAGTCTGGCTTGTTGCAGCAATATATTTCCAAAGTGCTTATGAGTTTAAAAAAGAGGAATGAGCAAAACGTGAATTGGAGAATGAGGATCCAGCATAAAATTGTTATGTAGATGTTAACAGAAAGGATGTGTGCAACACAATAATGAATAAAATTGGGTAGTCAAAGGTGCATTTTGACCACAAAATATTATTTTATTGTTTGTTGCGTTTGAATCTAGTTACAATTCATAGAATCGTAGAATGATTTGTATTATGTGTTCTTGTAGCCTGGGCCACATTCTACATGCAGGTTCCTGGTGTTAACCTGGTAAATAAGTATTCTGATTGCAATACAGATTTTGAGGTGTTGCTGCTGGGAACAGAACTGCACCCAGAGTTACTTTTGGATTGGCTTGCTTAGAACTAGTAATGTTTGCAGGTTTTTGGTGAAGAAAACATACCAGATGACAGCCATTGATGAAATTCAACTCACAAGAAAGATGCTCAGTTTAGGTATGTGTTCTAAATATGGAAACATGAGTAACTGTCAGCATATGCATTTATCTATAACATTTAGTAGTTTCATAAGCTTATATTACTTCATTAAACTAAAAATATGAAATTATGTTATGGCTTGCTAGTAAGTGTGCTGACCATTTTTTGAGAATTTCCTATGTACTTTTAATTTCCCCAGGAAAAAAAATAAGGAAGGCAGAATTTATCTGTATCACTCAACCTATATTAAAACATTTAATTTAATACAATAGAGCTGTTTTATTTCATTACAAAGTTGATTTATTTGCTCCTGGAAACGCTATTCTCTGGGAAGGATGTCCTGTAGAAGTTTGGGTCCTGGATACTGTTGATCCTTTGTTACCTGCTGCTCCTGACTAGAGTGGGTGAAAGAGAGCAGAGATACTTGGAACTGCTCAGGGAGGTGCCCTCCCAGGATGCTGCTTCTGAGCACCTTTTGGGTTCACAGCACTGTGAAACATTCCCAGACCCAAAGGGAAAAGGAGATTCAAAAAATAACCTGAAGGTTTAGAGTGATAGAAAAGTGATCCTCGTGTCACCTTTCCAATCTCTGACTTGCACTCTCCAGTTGTGCTACACCCAGCAAACTGGCCCACTGTTCTGCTTTGGAAAAAGCATTATTACAAGTTGAGGCAGGTTAGTTTAGGCAACACTTGCTTTAAGAAGTCATTGCCTTCAGACGCCCATACACACACCTACTTCTTTGTCCATATATAATTATATGTACATTAGATTATTCTGAATCCTAATTATGACATAAATTTAGTAAATTTGAATGAAATTGTGTGTCCATATTATATTTGGAAATGGGTTTGGTTGGGTTTTTTTTTAAGTTTAAAAACAGGCCTGAGAGAGGCTGATTTGACTGATAACTTACTTCTACAGTTCTCTCTTTCATCCACCTGTTGCATCTTCTTGTAACACTTATGGAGTAGGAGCTGTTTCTATAGACTTTGAAAGGCACCCAGTGGAGCTGCTTATCTTGAACCATCAGCACTAATGTCTGCAGGGCAGGAGGCAGCCAAGGTAAGGGCTGGGAGGAAAGCAGGGCACTTTAAGAACCCTCCTTGTTTTGTATGCCAGCCATGGCTAGGAGACCCAGGGCCTTCCTACCACCTCTTCTTGTTTTTCTACCTAAATAGTCCAAATGAGAAATATTCCATGTACTGCAAATTAGTCACAATACTTTGATGGTTGGTGACACACAGAGGATGAGGTCATTCTGTTCCTATTTGACAATGGAAGAATATTCTCTATTTTCCCATTAATTCACACGGAGAAGGAGGCGTTTTTCAATCTAATAATTTAAATGAAAAGGCAGTGGTCATGGAGCTTAGAGCTCTTAAAATATATCTCTGGCTCCACCAGTGACTCATTCCATGGCCCTAAATACCCCCCAGACTTCAGCTTCCTCCTCTGTCAAAAGGGGAGATGAATACTCACTTGTGTTTAACTGCAGAGATGATGCAAGACTTAATTAGCTATGTTTGTTGAGAGCTCTGAAAATGTGGAAATGTCACTGCTCTTGATCATCTTGAATAGCTGATGGCTTGGTTTGTCAATGCAGTACTGATGGACCCCCTCTTCAGAAGTGAATAGGGCACACAAAATCTCCAGGGTTTGTTTGCCTGCCTTGGCTGGCCCCAGTGCACAGCTGAAGCTTGGTCAAGGCTTTGCATGCCTAAGTAGGTGGACAGAAACTTTGTAGTTTCAGAAGGGAGGGTCACATCCCACCTGCTCCTGGGTACGCTGGTTCCAGGTTTCCTCTGAGGCCACGTCAGAGAAGCTGCTACAAGCGGCTGCCTCCTTAGCCTCAGGTTACATCCACCTGCTCTACAACTACATTTTCTCATCTTCTGTTTTGTTAACAAGACAGCTCATTGGTAGAGGTTGTTAAGAAATTATGGCTCCTCTGGCAGGACTCAGGCAACAGCTATATCAGCAAAGCTGTCTAAACTTTCAAAAACAAATCAGAAAGGAAAGTCATCAGAAGAGAAAAACTTCCATGCCGGTGAGCAGGATGTTTCAAAGTGTGAATTTTTCAATTTTTTTTTTTTTTAAATGAGGCTTCTCAATCAATTATCCATGTTTTCACCTCATTCTGAGCTCCCTCTTCCTTGGATGTGAGCAACCCTTGAAGAAAACCCTTGCTCAAGGCTGGAGGGTTAGGCAGACTGAGGAAGGAGGAGGACTCGCTTCCATGAGCTTGTCCTACCATGCTGCAGTGAAGTTTCACACACCCAGATTGTAAAATCATTCTCAGTGAACTCTTAGGCCCAAATATGGGCAGTTCTTCCTATAAATGTACAGGAAGGAAAGAACTAGAAATATGAGGTTTGGATACCACCATGGACCTTGGCATTTCTTCATACCTCTATTATACAAGAGTCTATATACCATTTTTAAGCTCATACTTCACATAGCCAATGTATTTTACATGTCCCCTACAGTGTGTATCTGCAGTTCATACATTGCCCACAACTTTAGTGTTCATTAATAACGAGGTTGAAGTCAGGCTCCTTTGCAGAACAGGTGGAGTAAGTCTGTGCAAGTTACAGAGGCTTTCAGTAGCTTTAGGTTTGTGGTCTCTGGACCTGTGAGGTTCTACCACTAAGAAGTAGCAGGTAAAAAAACCTGCTTACTGTCAATAGGCTTCAAATTTTTATGGAAGCATCAAAAGACCCATTGATAGCTGTTTGGGGTCTACACACTGAAAAGGACTGAGGCCACTAAATGTAAGGTACCCTTGGGAAAGGTAAATGAACTGTGGGTATCAAGCTATCAAACGCAGATGGTCCACAAAGAAAAATGTCCAAGCAAGATGAAACAGTTACAACATAAAATTAATCTTTCTGTAGTTAAGCTTGTGTAATTTCGTGGTCATTGAATTACAGAATAGAAAGAAATAAGGAAAATGCCTGGGGACGAAGTACAATTTTGGTGATAAGTGATTTGGAAAGAATAATTAAAAAAAGTTTAGTGTGCCCACCTAAATAAAGGTTGAAAAAATAAGATTTATTGTCTATTGCATACATTTTGACAAAGTTAAAAGTACATACAGATGATTAATTGTCTTGGAGGTTTTATTTAAGTGACAGTAATGAGACCTGCAATTCTGTAGCTTTCTTTTAAGTTGTATCAGCATGTCTGTACTTGAAAAATGTTAACAGGTTCGTTGGAAAATCTTGCTATGATTGGTCAACCCTTTATAAGCTGCAGTCTGATATCCAGTTTGAACATCTAGATAAATATTAACCACTCTCAGGCCGAAAATCAATATTGGTTTTGTTTTGGTTTCTTTTTCATTCTGTGACTAGCCTGCCACAGGTAAGTTACTTCACCTTTCTTAGCCACCTCTAAAATATACCTTCCCTCAACAGGTGACAAAACAAAGACTTTGTATGGTGACCAGGCACTTCTCCTGAGGAGTGTCAGTGCTACCTGACACGCTTGCCCATCCATCTCCCAGCCTCTGTGAAAGAGCAGAACATTTTTATTTCATACAACAAGCCATCATTACTCAGTTTTATTTTTACAAGACTGCAATGCCATTGCTACCACCTCTCTTTCCTCCTCCCCAGAAGGCCAACATTTATCTCTCCTCTCTATTTCCACCTTCCCTGTGTTGCCCCAATACTCTCAGGCTGCCCCTGGCCCCACTCCCTGAGCTCTCACAGGCAGCAGTTGTGGTGGGCGGTCATATTATTTTAAGCTCCTCAAGCTGGGAAACTTTGCCAGAGTGAATCACTTTGCTTTCTTATTACTGCAGTTAGAAGCAAGCCAAAACTTGCCATTCGCAAGGTAACTTTCATTTTGTTCCCCACATTGTTTCTTTGCCCTTGGCTTCCAGAGCTCAGTTTTTTTTCTCTTTTGCCAGCTCTGCTTGGATCCAAAACCAGGCTGAGTAAAGTAGTTACTAAAACTGCCTGAATTCAGGTTACTGCTAAGGATCTTTACTATTTGCACAGTTATCTGTCTTTTAAACATTCTGGACTCTTCTGGTTGACATGAACAGTCAAGTTCAGTGCTGTGGGTTATTTTACAGTCTGATGAGAAACTGGTGATGAAATCAGGTGTGTCTGTGGCACAGTCCTGTTTATTTATAATCAAAGCCTTGTTTTCCAGTAGTATAAGATAGGTCTTAAGCAGCAGCAGTTTTTCAGATCTAAATCCTATTTCAGACTCACTCAAGTCTACTTGTGTGACTTTTTCTTGGGGCCATACATTTTTATATTCTTCTAGTGCTTGCTCTCAGTTTTATGAACTTCTCATCCCTTTGCTAGACACATCCAACATTGCAAAATAATACTAAAGAAACTAATGCTTCTACACAGGTCTCTGTTTTGGGTAGTAATGCATGAAATGGAAGCTGTGGGTCACAAAGTGGAGTTGCAGCTACTCTTCCTATTCAGCCCACTTGATTACAGATATTAACATGGTCAGATAGGAAATCATTGCATTGCTAGGGAGAGGTGAGAGCAGACAGGTAGGGGAAACAGTCCAAAATCTGTGTCCATGTTGCTTTTGGCAGAAGACTTTGGCCAGAGAGACAGATATCAAGAGGAAGAAGAAAACTGGTCTTATCAGCCTTAGGGATCACTGTTGTTCTCTGGATTGCAGGAAAAAAAAGGAGAGACTTGAGATGATAGATTAGGGTTTTGGGCAGGGAGGGGTTTTGATGTATTTTCTCAAAGACAGCTGTGCTTTACCAGGTCTCTTTCATCATCAGGTGAAATCCTTCTATAAAAGCACGGCTGAGAATGTCTGCACTGGTGGAAGCTGGAAGTGTAGATGGGATTAGGCAGCTCCTGGAACAAAGCTCTGGAGTCCGGAGGAACATTTGCCCCCAGGGAGGGCAGGACTGCCTGGATGTGTCAGTTACTCCTTGGTAGGCAGTGTAATCCTCAGAGTAGATATTCGAATATGAATATGAGCCTGAGCCTCGTGGTGTGGTGGCAGTGAACCAAATTTTCTTGTAGTGTGAAGGCAACCAGGCTCACGATGGACCCATTTCACTCCCCTGTAGATGCTAAAGCTCAGCTGGAAATGTGGCATTATTGTACAAGCCCTCTTGTAAGTCAAAGGTGTTAGATTTGACCTGGGCAGACCTCTCCTGAAAATGACCACCAACACTGTCTGCTATGGCTGATGAAACTGGTAGCTCTGATATGCCTTATATTTCATATCAGAAAAGCTTTGACTGACAGTTCCAAACTGCTGTTGTCTGACCAGTGGAAGCTACAGTGCAAAAAACCAATATATTCTTCTTTTGCCCTTCAACAAAGTCCACAGAGTTCAGTGATATAAAAATATACTACATTTTATGTATTTGTTTTAGGATTTCACCACAGTTACCAAAATACTGTGGAGCAAGCCAAGGAATAAATTAGGTTTCAAATAACTGATGGTGTTGATGATGCCGTTAATCCTTCTGCCTATACAGTACCTCTTCTGTGGAGAGAAGACTTTACCTCGTCATTAGTGCTGCAAAAGAAGTGTGCTAACAATTATTAAATCAAAACTCCTCAGTCAAACCAGCAAAGTTGTTTTACACTGAGTTAGAGTAGATACAAAGCACTACACAAGCAAAATCTAGAGCAACATCGTCCATGTCTGATAAGTCTGGCACTTTTCACCATCACTAAAATTACTTCCAGCCTCCCACGCACTAAGACAGGGCTTTACAATTAGTTCCACTAGTGCCAGCGAGAGGAGCCTACTGATGATGCCAACAACTGCAGCCCAATTTATCCTTGTCTTGGGGTGTTTACAGAGACAAGGGTTGGATCCTTCCTGCTTCCACCTGTGCAGCCTCAGGAAAAGGCCTCACTCAGCCCATGTGTTCGGCTATTTGGTTTTGGGTCCCTTCCGTGGGCACCACGATTAAAGGAGAGCTTTACATTTTCTTTAGTAGCTGAAGAAATTTGAGACCATGGAGGACTGTGGCTTGCTGCAGGGATGGCTATTTCTCAGCTCTGGTGATTAGTTGCAAGAAATAGTCTGAAAGGAGAAAACTGCCAAAGGGGGAAAAGGCTGCATTAAAAAAGATGCTCAGAAAGAGAAATTGATACTGATGGGACAACAGAGCTACAATGTTAGTGAAAAGAAGCTCCTTCAAGGGCTTTATGTGCACAGTTCTCACATCCCTCAGCTGGGTGTGTGTTTGCATTTGCGTTGGGGATGAAAAGACTTTTTTAGTAAGCAGCTGTGAATTATTGAATATATCATGGATCAGTATATGAAAAGAGGAAATGCAAAAATAGAAAAAAGGAATATCAATACTTCATAAGCAATACAGAAAATCTGAAAAATATTCAAAGGGATAGGTGAAATTGTCACCATGTCCTAAAAGCTTGAGATGTGAAAAGATGAAATAAAGTACATTCACTCTATACTAAGAATGCAAGAAGATCCTATGTAAAGATGTCCTGTCCTGTAAAGATGGGCAGAATACATAAAATATTTGTATGATGAACAACAGGAATCCAAATTTGCAGTCATCACAAGAGAAGAAAACTTCAGGTAATTGCTATGTACAAAACAGATGCCTGGCAGTACAGAAGAAGAGAGATGTGTGCACCTGGTAGATGTTTGTTGTCTGGAAAAAACCCAGTCCCGAACTAGGTGCATCAGAAGAATAATCTGACTGAAGATGGAGAGGATGAGATCAATCTGAATGGCTCTGAAAAATATCACTCCCTGTACACAGTTTTCTGATGAATCTGTTTATTTACTAGGCTGAGCAGTGGGCCTTGTGGCAGACGTAATTCAAATCAAATATTAGGAGTTTAAATACTGACTTAAGTCATGCGATGTATAATCAGTCACATTGATTATTTTACCATTACCATTTTGCCCATGCACATATACAGGCATTCAAATGAACCATTTCACTGTGAATTTCAAAGCTTATGTGACTGAGATAAATAGATTCAGTCTTTTTTTGTTGTTGTTTAAAAAATATCACATTATATGGTAAATTTGTGTAATAAACTTTTTTAAATTTTTGGATATGTCCGCTTTGCTCCAAGGACAGGTAAAGATCTCAGTGTATGAAAATATGCAGAGCCAATTCATTTCCAGAAGAAATACACTGTGAAAATCCATAAGACACTTTCAGAACATTGCTAATAGAAAAAAAAAATTGTCTGCCTATTTTGCTTCACTCAAGAGCACAACAAATCAAGTCAAGAGCACAAAAAATATGCTAAAAATTCTTACTAGATCTAAACCAGGTTGACATCTACAAATAGTAAGTGGTGAATATTTAGTATTTCAGAAAATTTGGATGGATAGAATTGGATAGATGACTCTCAAGCATTGCTCACACCTTCTGTTTTGCCCAAACCACACGGTTCAAAGCATGTGAAAAGCTCTGGCCAGAACAGAGTACCTGTCTGTAATGGCTCCCCACGCTGCTGAAAGGAGCAGGGCTAAATATCAAAGCTATTAATCTTGAAAGACAAAAACAGACTCCCTCACAGATAGGAGGGTGACTCACAAACTGGGCAGCCCAAAGCTGTAACTAGTGGCTGCTGTCTGTCCTGCCATGAACAAGGACAACTCAGAACATGAAAAGCAGCTCTTAATCTGCTACAGTTTAGTAGCCAGTATTTTAATTGTGTTGGCCATTTCAGGTTGCCTTTGGGCACCGTGACCGACACTGCAGTGACTCAGAGTAGAGTTAATTTTCTTTTGCAACCTGAGGTCAGCAACTCCAGGAGTGAGGTGGGGAAACCCCCGGGCAGGGTAAACTGTTTTCTCCAGCTTTAATGTACCAATGTCCATCACAGCTGCACTTTGCAACAGTAAGGACTGGAAAACATGGGCTCCCTCCACATTCCTGCTCAATAGCTTTAGATTTTAAAATCTATTTCGGGTGGAAAAACTACAGAGAAAGCAGCACTCACTGCACTCTCATTTCAAGCTGTGAGCTGGAGTAGGTATTGGATTCTGTAAGAAAATATATTGGAGATCTTTAGCAGTGTACTGATAAATCTTGCAAGGAAGAAAACACATTTGCAAAACCATATGTCAAACAATTCACCTACCATGTTACCAGTTTAACAGGTTAGGAAGAAATTGTTTTCCCTTACAGAAAGCAGTTATTTAACCATAGTAGATTTAGATTATTGAACTCTTGCAACAGCCTATCCGTAATTAAGCTCTTTGTTGGTTTCCTTGTGTGCTGGTTTTGGCCGGGGTAGAGTTAATTTTCTTCACAGTAGCTTGGATATGTGCTTTGGATTTGTGCTGGGAACAGGTGAGATTGTAATTTCTGTGGTGTCAGACGGACAGACAGTTTTTCAGTCCTTGAGAGCAGTTATAGCTTCTTTGGGTATAACATATTTGCATACCAATATTCATGTTTTATTTCTGTATTAAGCAATATCCTGTACTAGTGATTCATTGTACTTCAATTCATCAACTTGAGACATAATTTAAGTTCTTAATAACTTATTAGTAAGATGTTTTGTTATTTTTTTTCAAAAGAGAAAATAAACTTTAGAAAACTTTACTGAGGTATACATAATTGCATGTTTACCTCCATATGAGAGAATAGCTATTAAACCCAGAGTAAACTGAAATCCTAGACCAGACGACATGATGGATGTAGTTGCAGCATCAGCTGGATTAGTGTGGAGCCACAGTGTGAACTTCTGGCATATTAGAAGGCTCCTGAATTGGTATTTCCAGCTGCAGGAAGATTGGTAGAGCTAATCTTGTCCATCTGATCTATCTGTTTTGGTTTGGATGTGTGAGTTAATCTGCTCTAAATTCTACTCTCAAATCTAAGCACACAGCCCCTGCTGATGTAGCAGAACCTGTGCTCAGGTGTGGTCCTGAAGACCGTTCTGTAATTACGATGTGTGAGAAGTCTTGCTTTCTAAATATGCTGCTAAGTGTTTCCTTGAGCCGTGGAATGTCAGTTGCTGAAGGGCCTGTGGAGAGGATGTCTTTTTGCCCAGTGAAACAAGATGAGACCTGAGTGAAGACCTTTTTTTGGCATTGAGCAGTGGCTCTGAAGCTGCTCTGCTGCTGCTCCCCACAGAGACACTCCTGCAGTGTGCTGTAGTCCCTGCGTTAGCGTAGTCAACAACAGATTAAAAACCAAAAGGTGATCTTATCAAGTGATTTTATTGTCACTGCTTTCAGCTTTTCTCACCTGTTGCACCTTGATGGACTTGATATCCTATCTCTGCCAGGGCTAGTTAGTCAACTTTGTATTGGAGAAGGCAGCTTGGTTTCAATTATAGATCTTAAATCTTTGCAGATCAATTTAAGCTGTTGGGCTTCTTCTGTGAAGAATTAAAACATCCTTATGCTGTATAACACTGTACTGAATTTTGGAAAACTTACCCATTTACTGTCATCATCTTTTCAGTCTTGAATAAAATAGATTACTAGTGGTATGTCACAATCTGTCATGTATTTTAGCTCATGGGGATTCTCCTATTTCATGTGAGCCTTCCTTTTTACTGATTTCAGCAGCTGCAAATACTTTCAAGCAAGACAAGAAGAAGGGAAGGCAATAAAAGGATGTGAGAAGAAAACAGAAGTGGAATTTGGTATGGAAAAGAGAATGAAATAGAA
This sequence comes from Calyptomena viridis, assembly GCA_013390005.1. Classification (NCBI taxonomy): domain Eukaryota; kingdom Metazoa; phylum Chordata; class Aves; order Passeriformes; family Eurylaimidae; genus Calyptomena; species Calyptomena viridis. Next base: position 41,529 of record WEIV01026461.1, read on the forward strand.
AAAGAGGAGGGGAACAAAGGAGATTTTGAGGTTCATGAAAGGAAAATAAGAGAAAGCAAAGAGTGAAACAGATCATGTGTCTTCTCCTTCTGATTCTTTTTTTTCTCATTTCCTTGTCTCTAAGCCAAGAATGATCTTAAAAGCAATGCCCAAATTTCAGCTGCCTGCTTTTGCCCCATCCATCTTTAAAGTGAGCTGCAGTTGCTCAGAAGTACTCAGCTCTGGTTGTAGCATGTATTTGGAAGATTTTGGAAGTTGTCAGCCAATAGTTTTGCAGCAGTAGTGAAAGTGACCATGTGTATCCTGATCACACTCCTTCCAAGGAAATGTGTAACTCATTCCCTGCAGGTCCTTCATGCTTTGACACTTGTCTGCTGTCCCGTGCCCTAGAAAAGGCTTTCTACAGGTGCTATGGGACTTTGTTCAGGAGCAAATATTTATGCAGGAGCAATAGATAGCATGTGTTTTCAGCATGAGTAGCAGCAGGAATGTATTTAACTCCATGTGTAACAGAGATGAACGTGTTCCAAGTGCATGTCTGTATTTATATCCCTCTAAATTCCTGTGCAAATTGGAAAGTCTCTGCTGTAATATCCTTACCTCATGCAGTCCTCCCTGTTACCAGCAACACAGAGAGCAGCTGTGCAAAGGATATATTCCTCTTCCAGCTTTATCAATGTTTTCCTGCAAACATCAAGATAATGTGTCATTGAAAGCCATGACACTGTCCCGTTCACTTTCAGTCCAACAAGGATGAGAACAAGGTGTGAAATTAAACAGGGATCCCAAAAGGGGAACACCCACAGAAGTCTATATCTTTAATATGTTTATAAACCACATGAATAATTTGTGTGGTGGAATATCTATATTACCATGTTTTGATAGGCCTTTTGACTAACATACCCCGTGGGTGTTCCTCTTCATGTCACAGGAAGGTATTTTTTCAGGAATGCTCATCAATAGATAAAACCTGATTGTGGCAAATAATTTGGCATAGCTCCTCTTCAGCAAATGGGTTCCTCTGACAGCATCTGAACTAGTTCCAGCTCTGGCAAGTACTTGACAAACAAGCCCAGTACTGTAACTCTGTGTTGATATTGTTTATGCATTATTTGGGTAGGGTAGATAAGGCCCCAGGGCCTCATCCAAAGCCCACAGAAGTCAGTGAAAAGACTCCACAAGCCTTTCTAGTCACTGGAATTCTGTATTCTGCATTTCAGAGTTTAGAAGTCTGTGCCAGGAACTCCATCAATAACTGAGAGGCTGGAAGAAAAGCAAAGAGCAAACTTCACGACAGGCAGAAAGAAGGAAAGGAGAAAGAAAACATTAAATAAATTCTCAACAGAGACAAAATGTCTCCAAGTAGATGAAGCTTAAAAAATAAGTTGCCTCTGACCTTTTTAAGAAAGTATCAGGTTTCTAAAAGCCTTAAGACAAAACTAAAATGAACATCCTAGGGTTTTAAAATAATTTATTCTAGAAATACCCTTCAGTTCAGTCTTCTGTATATTAAACACATTCACCTGTATTTCTGATGTTGCTTTTAAATCTCTCAAGTTCTGCTATTTTTAACAGCTTTATTTACAGGTTTTATTGATAATGGCTGGTAATTGAAAAGTTGCTACAAATTTAATTTTACTGATTATGTAGTTATATGTTTGTGTTAAATATTATAGGGACAGGCAGCAATGACCTCTCTACTTAGAGTAGCTAATGTTTTCCATGGAGGAAAATATTGTGTTTATTTTTTCACTTGCTAGGTGTTGGGGAGCTCTGATGACTGAATGTCAGGAGCTGCCTTTTGAAATTGGTCAGGGATAAAATTCCAAAAGCACTACAAGTGCTTTTTTCTTTGTCCTGTGAAATTATGTAGGGATTTTCTGGTCTCGGTTGCTGACATTCACTATTCCTCTTCTCCCTTTTTCTTTCCTCTGGAAAGCTTGCCAAAACTATAGCTGACAGTGGACTTTGAATATAACTGGCCTCACATCCTCAAAGCAAACACGTCAGTCACACTAGTGTGGCTGGAGCCTGGAGAACAGCTCACGTGGCAGGAGAGAAGGTGGCAGAGCATTCTCCTCCCAGCACAGTCCCTGTGGTGGTTGTCCCTCACTGCAGCCACAGACCTTTGGACTCCCCGTGGCCCTAAGGGCACGTCAAGAATGGCCAGATCCAAAATGTGACTTATGGATGTGTTTTGCGGTACAGGGACATTCAGAACGTTACCTGTATCATTATGTGAATATAATTCTGTTCAGCCCATAACATAAATAGAGTATGTGGTATGAGAGCTGGGGCTGGATAAAGCTACTTGTGTGAATGTTTTCCTCATGAAAACCCATGGCTCTAGCACACATAAATTCTGTTGGGATTATCTCCTGGCAATGCCTTCTTCTGTGCTCTGGACACCTCTAGTGTCTTCACTTTTTTCATACAGTTCAGGTTTTTAAAATTTTAAACCTGTAATGATTCTGCTTCCCTACCTGTGGATTATCCCCAAGGGCCCACACCAAAAAATGACTCAATATTCTAGCTCAGGCCTTCCCAATTCTCAGCACAATGAAGCTATTAGTTGATGTAACTTAGAGAAAGCACTCCCATTTAAACAGGTTTATGATGGCTTAAAGCCACCAGAGCATTATCAAGAAAACTCTTAAAAATCCTGGAACACAATTCTTTTTAAAAGTAGCCTAAGATCAGTATGGATACAGAAAAAAAGAAGAAAAAAAAAAGCAGCAAATTCACCAATACTTGTTCTCTAATCCTAACCACCTTCTCACTATCTGAATTTGCCTGAGACAGAGGTTGGAGCCCCTGAAAAGGTTAAGTCTTCTAGCTTTTCCTCAAAATCATACATTCTTCTTTGCTACAATTTCTTTCTTCTTTATATCACAAAGAAAGTTCTTGTCTTCTCAAACTTTATTCGTCTGCATCTCCTAAGTCTGACATTAATATGTGTGTGATTCTGTAATTACTTTCTACTGATTTGAAGGCTTTTCAGTCCCCACATCCCAGTCTCCTCTGAGAAGTTGTAGAAATTAAGTTTTTATTCAGTCTTTTTTTTTTTGTCTTTTCTTTTTTTTCCAGACCAGAGCTAGCCACAATTACTTAATAAGCTTTAATGATTTTCTCATTCATAAAAGAAAATTATGAAAAATACTGCCTTAATCCTTTGTGGAAAAACTCTCAGTACATAGGAAAAAATCACAAAATCCAACAGCCTAGAATTTAACCCACTCCTATAGCTAAAAGGTTATCCACTGAAAGATCTCAGTCACAGGCATATTCACTTTGATAAGATTAGCAACTCAAAGTAAAATGTAAATGATTCAGAACTTTAAAAGTTGGATTTTTGAAAGAGAAGTAAAGGCTTTACCTAATAACTGAGTAGGAGAAGAGTTACAGCAGGTAGGTATATTAAATCACCAAAACCTGCTAGTGTTTGGTATATTCCTGTGGCGGTGCCTCGGCATATTCCCTAAGTAAAAAATGGCACTTAGAACTCACATGAATGCCAGAATTTAGCTTTTTTGTCTGCCTTATATAACTTAGATACCCCACTTTTCTTTTGTGACTTTGATATCTATATGATTTTGATAACTTTTTTTTTTTTAAACTGTAATTCTTCAAGGAATACTATTATTCTTCAGTTTTACACTGGTCTTTGTACAGTACTCAATTAACTTTACTTGGCTTAAGGAAACATCTATATTTAAAATTGTGTGAACTTCAAGCACACTGTACAGTGAATCAGTGTTTTCTTGTCAAACCAGGGAATATCTGTATGCCATGATCAGACTACTAAACCTGAACACATACAGAATTATTCCATAAAAATTCTTTGATGTATAGTATAAAGGCAGGATAAACTGTGAAATAGCTCTGGAAATCAGTAGAATTCCACTGCCTGAATATTTAACATTCATATAAAAATGATGGCTTTCGATAATCTGCATTTAGTTGTAAGATTCTTACTCCTTGCATGTTTGCAGTGTTTGCAAGAGGGAATTTCAACCTGGTGGCCATTTTGAACAGAGCTTGAACACTAATCATTAGTATTCATTAGATGGAGGGAAGCTCTGATTCCCTCCATCCCATACTCCATCTCCTACTTCTTCCTGCCAGATAGTTAATCACCTCTTTATGGAAGTTTTCCAACAAGATACCTTTTAATAAATGAATTGTTGGGTTCTATGGTATGTTAGCCCAGAAAAGCTCATATTCAGAAGTGTATAAATGCCACCCATATTGCAACATGGTGTCCTCTCATTAAGTAACATGGAAAGTAGTTGTAATTTTGGTAAACTCTTGCCAATTTTTCTCCTGATTAGTATAATCCTTTTCTCATAATCTCTTATAATAATGTTTTGTACTTCATTTATCTTACATAATTGGACCTTGTACAATCTCACAGCCTTGTTACTTTTGTTTCTTTAAGTTCATTCTTCCTTCTAAGGAAGAACATAACTAATGCTGTATGTGGCAAATTCTATTCAAAATAGAACGATTTCAGAATGATGTATGTATAACTCATGTGTATCAGTGGGAAAGAAGCTCAAATCTTGGAGGTTCTCATTCCTGTTAGTACTATCACTATTCATGTGCAAGTCTTTAAGTTTTGGCCTTAAATCAGATCCCAAGACAGACTTGTTTTCTTGTACTTCATTATTGAAGTTTCCCGTTTCATACATTCAATGGAAAAACTATCAATATTTCTTTCTAAACTATTTTATGGCTTTTTTTTTTGTTTTGTTTTGGTTTTTTTTTAGGAGACTGTTAGAACAGCTGGGAAAATTGCTAAGAACCTTGCTAAAGACAGCAAGAGTGGGAATTAAATCACAGACAAACATGAAAAACCTGTAGCCCTGTCTGAACAGTGAAATAGTTACTGTCAACCAGCAACAGTATTGAGTTTTATAAATAAAACAATATCAAGTTTTATAGCAGTGTGGTAAAGTTCCTGATATGCAACATTATGTTTCAGCAGATACCTGCAAATGACAACTGAAGTATAATGTGTTACATTACAAAGCCTAAGACACTTTAAAATTCCTGTTGAAAACAGCCCTGAAAGAGCCTCTAATGACTTCACATTTTCACAATTCTTTCTGCAAGTTTCTCAGGTGATGTATGCAGCTCTTAGGACCACCTAGAAAGTGCAGAAGTAGATTAATGGACATTTTCCTCATTTTCCAATAATAAATTTGATGAGTTACAGCCATAATAATGTATTCAGTTGTCTCAGTCATAAACTGTAAACTGTTTACTCCAGTTTTGTTTCATTTCTACCTTTTGAACTCCTGCATGCTGTCTTTATTCCACACAAGTGAACACTGGGGATATGACAAAATATAAAATGGCAAGTGTGCTCGTTTCCTGCTTTAACGGACAGACATACTGGTTTTCATGTAGAATTCAGATGTATTAGTTCAGATAACTCAGGCAGGTAATGGTAATAAAATTGGCATCTAAGCTAAGAATTATTTGTAGGTCAGCAAATGGGTTGTTTGATCTTGTGAGTGTCCCAAAGCTTTCCAAAACTCCAATTAGTAGAAAAAGTTCTATGGATTTCAATTAAATTGGACAATATATGCATGGGACCAAACTAATATAAACTGACTCCTCCATTTTCTACACTGGAAACTGCTAACTACAATGCAAAGGGTTAGGGATGCCATTCTCACCCTTGACTTAACTGGGCAATAATTTCACCTTTGATGTTTATAAACATCATTAATTCTGCTCCTTAGCTGTGTACCTTACTAGACCGCAGACAGCTTTGCCATTTGTACCAGGTTTGAAGTTCTTGAAGTTACTAATACTATTGCTAAGGGAACGAGAGCAGAGTGCCAGCTGGGACAGCTGCCGGGCAGGGAGCACCACAGGACACGTGCTGAGTTACCAGGTTCTAGAAGGATGTTGACATTATGTGTTACAAAGCTTACTTGAACTTCACATCTCTAGTGCCGTGTTTAAGTTCGGGGAAAAAAAAAGGAAAAGCAGCTTTTTTCCTCATGCCTTCCTGTCCCCCAAACTCTGCTTTCATTCTAGTTAATTTGAATTGTTTCACCAAGATATGTGTTGTAAAGCCACACTGAATGTCCAGTGAACTGTGCATCAGTGAAATCCATGAAAAAAAAGTGAGCGATGTCTATATATAAAACCCTTTGACTTCTGACGGCTTTGAGGAGGAGATTGCTCAGCGGTTCCATTGATGCTGATGTTATTGATGATACACCAGTTTTCTCTCTGTGTTGGTCCTGTAGCGTTAACAGATGCGCGAAAGACCACGCAGACCATTTGATTCCGGCTCTGCGCGGTGGTCCTCCCCGAACACCCGGAGGGACAGCAGACCTCTCCGGTGTCCCGCTGCGCACCTTCTCTGCGGTGCCATGTCTCGCTTTCCCCGGACTCGCATACCACGGCGGAGCGACAGCAGCTGCGTTCCGAGGGGGCGCAGCACCAGTGCCCGTCCCCTCTCGCGCACCACCCGGGGCGGAAGGACCAGGATTTCGCGGGGCTCCTTGTGCTGGTGCGTCCCCGGACGCCGCCAGGACAGAGCGGGGCGGAGGCGGCGCCTCCGGTCTCTGTCCGGGCACTGGGCGGGTCGCGCTGCCGCCGGCTGCCGAGCCCCGTTC
>WEIV01026461.1:48849-66537 GCA_013390005.1 Calyptomena viridis
GGGAGCGCCGGCCCGGCCCCCGGCGGGGCTGAGCCCGACAGCCGCCCGCGCCGGCCTCCCGCAGCCCCATGTTGAAATCCCTGGCTGTGGGTGTGCAGGCAGTTGTACCCTTGGCATTCTCTCCATGGGCGACTTGTTGAGCTTTGGGGTTTTTCCCTTCCTTCTTTTTCCTTTTTCTTTCTTTCCTTCCCACCCCCGTCCCCGTACTTTCTTGTTGCTGCAAACTTTTTCATCAACTGGTTTGTTGGGACAGTGTGCCCGTCGTTGACTGAGAACTTGGGCAGTGCCCTTTCCCCTTCCTCTGCCTGATCTATCTAAGTAGTTGAGTGTGCTTTTTCCCCTTAGCTCTTCTGACATTCTTTACGCTTCTGACCCTGGAAGTTTTGCTTTGGCTAATGCAGACTGCCGGGCTCTCCTGAAACATGCAGTTGAAGAAATATTGTGAATGCTATATGGATTGGTTTGAAGTGTTGCCCGAGAAAATTGTTAAGATCAGTTTTTTTTTTTCATGGAGAATTCCATTCGCTGGGAGGAAAATGTAACTGAGGTTCCCATCACCTCCTCACTTGATTCTTGAAGAACATGGTGTTGAAAAAGGCAAACATATTCTGATTCTGACTGGAAAAAAGCTAAAATGATTCTCTAGGATATGGCTGTGGTTGTATATCAGCTGTTATTTATATACAGTAGTTAGTGCACTTGACAATCTACCTGCATGTAGGAGACAGGAGCTGAAAGTACCTCTCTGGTGAGGGTAAATCAGTGAACAGTAAAGTGTGACCCTTGGTGGAGCATCAAATGCCTCATCGGCCGTTCAGATGTGAAGTGTTTGCAGCGTTTGTTCCTCACTGTTACAACATGAATAAAAGGAATTATTTTGATGCGTTGTGTTCCAAACCCGTGGCCTGTGTAACTCCTGTAGCATGGACTGCATCCCGGTTTCCAGCTATTAAGTTGCATTCAGGAATGGCAATTGCGTTCTGCAGAGTGTTGTTAAGCCTGGGGATTGCGGGTGAAACACATGCCAGTCACTGGGAAAAGGTTACATGATTGCCAATAGTATGGGTTTCTTCAGGAAACAAGTGGCCCACCTGTGGAAGCATGAAAAAATAAAATGTAACTCTTCTTTGAATAAAGCTGTGTGTTACTAGAAAGACAGTTCACAGAGGGGCAGTCGGACTTTGACTGGTCCCTGGTACCAAAAGCTCTGTATCCTGCCTTTAAAATGACATGGTTTTATTTATTATTATTTATATGGTGGTTATGCTATATGCCACTAGGATGGACTTGAGGTAGCTGCAATTACTGAGATTGTTTCTATTATATGGAAATTCTGTGGTCGAAAACAGCAGCAGAGTCCCTGGGCTGTCTATGTTTTGTAAGGTCACTGTCAAACTTTACTTTTAACTTAAATTTGCTGAAGATTTTCTGTGGTGGTGTTTAGGTAGTAAGGAAGTGGATCCTCAGTGTTTTGTAATTAAGTGTGTAGTGTTGTTTGCTGTGCTCACAGTAGAGCAGCATAGTAATTTTATGGTTTCAATGCCAGAATTTCATAGATGACTGTCTTTTTGTAGCAGTTAGGTGGTTTCTTTCTGTGCTTGTGTAGCAGATGAGTGAATCTTCATAAAGAGACAAACTAATTCCTAAAATGAGAGGATTAAAGTATGTGTGTGCATATGAACTTACAGTCTGGCAGCTGGTATCAAGCTGACACTGAAATCTACTTCACCACTTCTGTGCTGTTATGGAAAAAAGCATATCTTGTGGAAGATTATTCAAAATATTTGAATTCAGTTTATGGTTTTCATACTTACAGGAAAACCAGCATTTCTCATCCTGCAAGAATGTGTGTGTCTGCTGTATGCAGCAGTTCCTTCAGGAGAACTCCTTGAAGCCTCTGAGAACTGAGTTGTCAGCCCTTCCCAGATCACCTCCTGCTTTGTCATGGTTTCCAGGTTATGATTAGCAATAAGTGATCTGCACGGTGTGTGCTTATGGTGTCCCTGTGCAGTCGTAGTGAGGCAGCCTGAGACTGGGCTTGCAGAGTGCCAGGAGTGAATAACTTGAAAATTTGACCTCCGTGTTCTGGCTTGGTGTTGTTTAGGTTGAAGAGACATGTTGAGAATGGAAAAAATACTTACAGAAAATAATCCACATAATAGTAAGGTTCTCCTCTCTGTAAAATTTTAAGTTCAGAACACACAGATAAGAGAGCTGCAGATAACTGCAGTTAATTCTGGATTCAATGTCTTTGATTAGGATTCATAAATCTCAAAAAATTAATTATGGATTAACATTGCTGTCAATACTAAATCTTTGGGTGTGGAATTAGTTATTTATATGACAGGCTGTGTTCGAAGGTTGGTGTGTGTAGTGTGTATAAATTTTTCTGTTCTATGGCTTTTATTCCTAAAGAAGCTTTGTGTGTGAGACATGATACATTTTGTCTGCAGGTTGTGTTTGTGGGAAATGAACAAGCAAATGATAAGAGATGCTTGAAAAATCCACTTTGTCCAGGGCAAGTGAAGTCAGCAAAATCAATCATGTTTAATGAACGCCAGTTTGCATGGTGGCACATTAATGGTGTGCTATTTGTGTGGCTGGGGGACTGATGCAGCCTCTGGCACAATCTGTGCGAGAGTTAAAGGAGTACAGCTTGAGCAGGGGGCAGCCAGCCTGACAAATGATAGGTGTGTTTTCCAAACCTTGCTGGCCAAGGACTGGCAGGTTTGGAGTTGATATAGTTCTGCTTATGGCTTCCTAGCAATTAATCTAATGACTGAAAACTCACAAGAAGGTAAGAAAGATTTAAGAGGGAAAGTCAGCCACACCTGAGTGGTTAGTGTTGGTGGCAAGAGATGATGGACTGCACCAAAAGGAGTAAACAGACAGGCAGTTGAGATGAAACATGCTTATCAAATATTGACCTTGTCTTAAAATATGGAAAACCATTATAGAAATGATGTATCAAGTAACTTTCAAAATGAAGTAATTGTGCATCTTGTAACTTTTGTTTGATCTGGTTGTAGCTGGAGATGTTTCTGACTTTTTTGTTGACTTTTGACTGTCGACATAATCTTTCTGTACTTTGTTTTTTTTCTTTTTTGGATATTGTAAGCATTTTACCTTTTATCTTCTTTTTCTTGCAAGTATAAATAAGTGTGTATAAGTAATGGGACGGTATTTTGTTTTTAATAATTTTTAATGTGATGTAAATGAGCACAGTGAGCAAGAATATGAAATAGGAAATTGTAGATTTGTTGGAGTTGTTCAGTCCCTACAGGAATTGTTTGATCTCTGTGATAGTCCAGTCTGATGCCCTGCATGTCATGAGCTTGTAATGGTGTTACTGGACCTTTTTTGTAACCCTGATTTTCTAGTTTAAGTAAATGAGCAGTTTTCCTGCTGAATCAAAAAGATGTTAAGAGTAGTCTCTTGAGACTCTTTTCCCCTCCTTCTCACCAAATGCTGTGGGAGATGAAGTTCTGTGGGAGTTTGTGATGTTGCATGGAACAATACTTCAATTGTTAATTTAAAAACTGCAGTGCAATATTATTTATGAAAAGAAATTGTAATCTGTTCTTTGATAGCGTTTGAAGGCAGTTGCTGATAAGAGACCAGAACTCAAGGAAAGCTGGCTGTGTAAGCAAAGGTAACAGGTGTCAAATGACCATATTCTCTCTTAATTTGTACATGGGAGGTTTAGGCCACCCAGAGCTTTAAGCTCCATCTCTTTGATAGGTCTGACATTGATCACCAGGGAACTGAGGGAGGGGAAGGTTGTAGTCTCAAGGAATGTATATATGAAGCTTGCTGCTTTTTTCTATTTTTGATTTTTTTTCCAGCCAGCGAGGGTTTCTCAGATTATTTCCTCAAAAGTCAGCTCTCAGGCAGCAGGTTGTCTTCCAGGTAGACAATGGCAGCTTTGATGCATTTTATGTTCTGTAGAGCAAACAATTGCACAGTTGCTCATGACTGTTACTGGGGCATCATTTATAGATCCTAATACACAGGGGTGGGTCGGTACCAAAGTCTGCTGATTTTACTTGGGCTTTGTATTGGTTTTAGCACATTCCCTTCCTGAGCCTGACTACTAGGTTTTGGCCACAGGCTTAACTGGGTCCTCCACAGTGCCTGTGAAGAGACGCCTTTGGAATCATAATGGACACACTCAAGGGGCAATAGTGGCTAAATTTAGCATAAAAAAGATATAAAGTTTTCCCTTTTTTTTTTTTTTTTAGATTTCATTTTGATATATGTATAAATCTTGAGCCTTTTTTAAGTAAAAAGAAATCTTACAGGCTGTTTTCAGAATGTGCAGGAAAATCCACTCGACCCCAAAAAGGCCCAAAAGGAAACCAAAACACCAAAAAATCCCTGTCACCCCTCCTGCTTAGTTGGCTATCAGTTCACTTCTAGCTGACACCCCCAAGGTGATGTTTCTAGGCTCTGCATTTAGTATTGACTGGGTAGGAGTTCAGTGATTTACCTGAGGTCAGCCACAAGTGTCCAGGTTCCCTGAGGCTGCCGGCAGTTTTCTCAATCTGGCTCTTGACCTCTGGGTTCCCAACAGCAGCAGTGAAACCCAGCTGCTGGGTAAGGTCTTTCTGCTGCAGCTTGGTGAAAGCTGTGAACAGCAGTGGAGAGATGCTAATTTAAGGAAGATAAATACTGAAATGAATCACTTAATATTTAGAAAGCTGTTGTATGATCCTGCAGGTTTGAGGGTTGATGCTGGAAATGCAAGGCTATAACAATTAATTCCCTCCATGCATTATGGAAAATTTTCTTTTAACATCTTCTCTCCAACTCCCTCTGTGTTTTCAGTCAAATCAATGTTTTCCTGTCTGAGATTGCCCTCATCTGTAAACACATGTCACGCTTGCACATTGCAAGAGAAGTTGCCGGGTGAAGGTAGGAAGGAACCTTTGGAGTGAGTGTGGCAGTGGCTGTGGAGCTCCCTTGCTGTACAGCAATACTGTGCCTGAGGGGACCTGTGCCTTGCACGGCAGGGAGCTGCACAAGCCCTGCTGTGCCCTGGGCATGGCTTTGCTGCAGCCCCTCTCTGCCAAGTCTTGCCTGTGCTCAGCCATCCGTGGAAGGAGGGAGGAGGCAGGAGGCTTGTCTCGGGGGCCTGAGAGCCACACTGGGGCTGTACCCCTGTGGTTTGAGCAAGAAGTCTAAATGCTTTGGGGATTATTCACGGCTAACAAAGAGGAAGACTGAATTCTGTAGTGCTTATGAAGAGAGACTTGAGAAGTGGACAGCATGCAAGCCCTTCAGCTTTGAAGGTGCTTTCAGTAAAGGGTGTGTGTGACACTGTTGGGGTTGGCTGGTGTGAGCAGCATCTTCAGCTGGACCGGGGACATTGTTGCTTTCAGTTTGGCATTAAGTGGTTTCTCAGTCTTTCAGTGTTACACACACTTCACTTTGATCACTATTAAGTATTTGTGGAATGGTGGCTTGAGAGTGATTTCCCTTTGAGCAAACCCAAGATTCAGCTGCTCTGAGCAATTCCTGTAGCTCCGAGGGGAGGACTGTGGAGGAGCCTATGAAAGGGCTCAGCACATTTGGACAACTGTTCCTGAATGCAGTCTGGAGTTTGGAGTTGTCAGCCTTTCTTCTCCTGGGCGATAGCCTTCTACCAGTGGAAAACCATCTGATTCTCATAGCTTTTTACACTTTAGCTTAAGTTATAACAATCGCAGATGTTTTAGTTCTGTTATAAAAACACCACTGGAAGTAACACTTTCTCAGTTGTACCAGACTATGACATCTTTTGGTTGTGGCACATTTAATCTGGTCAAATAAGATGGAGTAAATGGAGGAGAAATGCTCGTGGTGTTAGTTATACTGAATATGGTTCATGTAGCTCTAAAACAATTTCCTGGTTCTTCAAAGGAAAACAAACCTTTTCATCCAAATATAAATTGAATGGATAAAACATGCAACAATGCTGAACTAATGCTTATGTATATTGAAAATAAAGTGAAATTCTTCTAACGTCAATCCAGAGTAGAGTACAGATGTTCTCACTCAAAAATATTTTCTGAGCAGTAAGAAAATAAAAAGTGAAGCAAAAAGTATTAAAAAATTCTGCAAGGTACTTTAGGGCATCTGTGCTTTATTTTTTTTCTTCCTTTTTAATATACATTATATCTTTTCTTTGTGTCTTTGAGGTCGTTTTACTGTAATGCTCAGCAAGTCTAGTACTGAAAAATGGATAAAAACCCACAAAAAAACAAAATGCCTTTGAGCCAAGTTATATAATCCAATGGTGCTGTTTAAAAAAACTGAGATAATAATAAAAAAAAAAATAACCAGAAGCAGACATACATAATACTTGTTGAAAGGACTAATATTACTAGTGCAAGAGAAGTGAGTTAAATTTTAAACTGAGGGGGAAATAATTTTAAATTAACAGTGAATATTAAGACCTTTTTGTTTTTGAGGTAATAACATTAGTTTTACTTGTTACAATACCTCAGCAATATAATTTTTTTTACCTATGGGTAACCTTAGTTATTTTCTCAAATTGGTGCTATATATTTGTTGAATAACTATTTTGTTGCAGCATTTGCCTTTTTTTTTTTTTTAAATCAGGTAGCAGGTACTTGATAGTAACTTGTTTTCTACTTATGTGATACACATTAATCACTATTTAGTCCCTGCAAAAAGGACAAATATATTCCTATTAAAAACTGTTGGACTGGATCCCATGTGATGCGTCTCAGGGCAGCGGGAAGAGTAATAAAGACCAAAGAGGTTTCTGTGCGAGGGAGTGCATTTCTTGCTGCCCAGGAGCTGAGATGAGCTTCCCATGGAGCTGGACATTGGGATGCTGCTGTGTCCCTGCCAAGGACCATGCTCTGGTGCTGCAGAAGTGCTCTGGTGTTACTTCCTGAATTGCTGTGTCTCCAGCTCGGCTGGACTTCTATGGTGATGGAAACAAGGCTGACAGAAGGGAAGTGACTGAGGGGAGAAGGATGGTCTTCCTTAGGGGTGGAAAAAAGGATGGGATATCCTTGGAATTTGGCTAAAGGAAGCACTTTTGGGGTAATGATAGATGGATGTTACTCCTGGTGCCTTTTCGTTCACATGAGAGGGAAACAGGATTTTGCATGGAAGCAAGACAGTAAATTTACTGGAAAATATAAAGAGCCAAAGATGGGAAGAAACTGGTTAACTTGGTGCCCTGAAGGTAAGTGGTCCATTTAGCAAGAGGATGAAAAATTAACCTCAGTGTCACCACAGATATTACCCAAAAGGCTTTATTTTTAAAAGAAACTTGTGGAATTTATTATAGGAAGCTTCTCTCTTTGGCAATAAGCTTAGTGAAAGTAGTGTATCTCTGAATTGGCAGGGAAAATAGACACTGTTTTGGAAAAGCAATGTCACATTTTTGGCCATACTTTCCATATTCTCTCATGCTCAGCCTGCTGCTGATGCAGCGAAATTATGAATCCTTTGCAGGAGGAGCAAGCTGGTTTCTTTTTTAAGTGGCCACTTTTATAGGATTTTTGTTCCAGGTATGCATGTCTTTACAGACTCAGAATGGCAATTTAAAATGTTCCTGGTGTTGATGTTTTATTACTAGGAAAAAAAAGTTAAGTGGGTTTAAAACATTTTAAATAGATAGAACTTCTGGGAGTGCCTGTATGTTTGTGTGTGCACCCCCTTAGGTGTTTTCATTTGTTTGAAGAAATATAGCCACACTTACTAAATGAAAAGGTAGTTTCACCTTACTCCATCTTTTTTACATGTGCTGTCCAAGATGTTGAGTTACTCTATCTTCCCCCTAGTCAAAGGCCACACAATGTTTTTTATTTCTGTGTTAAATGTCAGAAGCAATATCCCACTTCTGAGAAAGTTGCAGCAATACATCTCTTTGCACATATAATGAGAAGAATGACTTTATTTCAAGTTCTTGAAGTCCTTCTGAACAGGAAGGAACAGAATTCAATAAGTATTGGAAAAGTACTTCTAGGGATGCTGGAGTGTCTCTGAGACCACATAGCCTGAAAGTTTTGTTGCTATAACAACTTAAAAAACAGTTAAAAAACAAAAAAAAAGGAATAAATTGGAAGCTTCAGAATCTTTAGCTTCTTTAATAAACCGCTAAGTGAAAAAACCAAAGCTTAATTTAATTTGGTCTCTCCAAGAACCTGTTGTACCAAATGTTATTTGCATTTTTTTAAGTGTGCATTTGTTTGTGCTGTCAGTTTTTTCCCCTATGCCTTCCTGTGAAGACTCCTTGCCTGCAGCTGTGAGCACTAGGAAAGCAGCCAAGTACCAAAAGAAGCAGCATTGAGGCAGCAGGGGTGTGGTGGCCGGGATGGGGTGGCCAGACGTTCTTGGTGAATGAGCCTGTGGCCTTAGCACTGTGTGCAGCCTGGGAAGGTGAAGAGGGAAGGGATTTTACTTGCCCCAAATCTGTCTCCATCTTTGGCAGTAGCATGCTGCTGGAAGACTGCTGGCCTCAAGTGTTAGGCTTTGCTAAAAGTTAAAAAATAATGTTCAATTGTAACAATTTAGCCAGTTGGAGAGCAGTCATCTCCATTCACCTCATTTGTTCTGCTGGATGTTTCTGGCTTTTATTATAGAGATGAGTGCTTGGTAAGAGGGATAATGCTGCTGCTTTAGGAGGGAGATGAGGGGAGGTAGTCTGGCAATGGCTGTGGCTTTCCTGGACTGGGAAATGCCGCTTTGCAGGGCTCTGAGGGGTGTGTGAGGGGGCTCAGTGTGAGGTGGCAGTTGAGGTTGGGATCAAGGTGAGGGTGTGTCCTGGGTTAATCGGTAAATGCTGGCAAAGTTGCAGTTTGAGGCACTGTAGGTCCGACATGGCTGGGGATGGGGGAAAGGAAAAAACTCAGCAGAAGAGACTCCTCCATCCTCACTCAGTCAAACTGAGAGTCCTGTCTTCTTATCGTGGGCCAAGTTTAGATCATTGTTGCCAAATCCGGTATTGAACATTTTTTTCCTGTCATTAAGAATACTAATTTGAGAAGATAGATTTGATGGTTTTTGTTCTCAGTGGCTTTTCATAACAGCAGCTTTAATTACTCTTTTTAGTTTTTCTTCAGATGAAAAATAGCATAAATAAATGTGGTCTGCAATCATGCTGGAAAATTTGAAGTCTGAAATAAGAAATATCAAGAAAAAGTGGACTGGCTGAAATAAGTAGAGCTTTTAAATTTGGAATACTGTACTAGCATAGGCTCTGTGTTGTAAAATGGCCAGTGAATGTAGTTTTAAATGTCTGTAACTGTGTATGCAAAATATTTGTATGCTTAAGTGCGGCCATTTGAAGAGAAAACCTTCTATATTTTCTAGACTTAACTAACCTGGTCTTAAAAGAAAATGTTATGCTCTGTGTGTAAAACAGACGATTTAACTTGTGGTTATGTTAGGCAGTGGAGCAGTCTTCTCACCCTGTGCCCAGCAATCACTCAAGAACACAATGCTTTGGTAAACTAAACCCAGATGTTAATATGTGTGAAATGTTACTGTAATCAGTGTCTTAAGTCTTTCCTTTATTACTATAGTTGTTTGAAATAAATTTTGTTGCTTTGGTGTTGCCATAAAATAGCTGTTGTTAGCTTGAAGCCCCCTGCTAAATTGGAAGCCACAGATAGTGAGTATCCTGTATTGTATCTTTTTGGGTTTATAAAATAGCATAAAAGGATCCTGGTTCTCACCCTGTCTCTGTGGAGGTAAGAAGTTTCTTTTGCTAGTGAAATTCCCTAGCTGAGGAATGAAAGCAGCAATGAAGGGGAGCTAACTTGTACGAAAAGCTAATTTGTGCTGAGTTAAATATTCTTTTGATATTTGAATATGAAGTAATTAGCTTGGATGTACTGCTGTTTACCTTCCAGCGTCTTGGAAGAGTCTAAACAAGCAGCTGAAGGGAACTGGATCCTAAATCTACTTTCAAAATTTATTTTTTTTTTTACAATCATGTGTTTCAGACTGAGACTAAATCTGCTTTTTGTGGTGATGTTTTTCCAGTCACCAGTGACTTGTGGTAGAAGTGCTGAGCTAAATGGTTGAGAAGGGGTTTGGGTAGAGGTCTAGTGTCTTCCTGTGGGCTGTACAGGATGATCAGATAGATGTACATAGGTGTCCCCTTTTCAAAAATGCTCTCAGGGCAGGCCTGTAATTGCTTATGAATGCATGCTGCTCTTCTGACTTAAAAAAAAAAAAGTTTCCATATTTACCATAGCCATCTACTGTACTGGAGCTGAGTTGGTAGGAAATGGTCTGTTTTGTTCTAAATTATCTCCATTTCAAAACTGAGCACTTGATTGGTCTCATAGCAGAACAAAAGCCAACATATTTTTTCTTCGTTTCATGTGAAAATTATTAAACTATTTTGAATCTGTAAATCATAATACCTAATTTTGTAAAACTTATGTCTTGTTTTCATGGACGCAGAATGGTTTGGGTTGGAAGGGACCTTAAAGATCACCTAGTTCCTGCTGTCATGGGCAAGGACAGCTTCCACTAGACCAAGTTGCTCAAAGTTCTATCCAACCTGGCCTTCAATGCTTCCAGGAATGGAAGCACCTATAGCTTCATTAGGCAACTGAGAAGCTGCAGAATTTATGGGTTTTATGGGTAGTCTGTGTTTCCTTTTATGTGACCAAGTATTATGTCTGTGGTTAGGCACTGTGGAAAGACCACTCTAACTCGAGCAGCCTTCACAAGTTGCTTCTGGTTCAGCCTTCCAGAGTTCTGTTGCCTTCTGAAAGATTTTGTTTCTGAAGGTTGGTGGATGCCAGAGACATTGTGAATAGAGAGAATTAAGACACAATAAGTACATTTTTTTTTTTTTTATCACTTTTGGGGTTTAAAGTTGTGTGTGATACTGACATAAAATAATAATAGTTTTTCTGTAATTAATGTTTTGGGAGCATGCCACTTTTCATCCAGAATTTTCCTGTCGTATTTTTCAAAAAGTGCTTTGTTCCTTCTGAACTTAAGTGTGGAGTGTAATAATTCTGGATTATTATACACTTTGTGTTTTGTGCACTCTTCAGTGCAAGTTAGAAGCTGAGGTAGTAAGCAGAGATCTGAACTCAGTTTATAATCAGTAGCCTTTACCTGATGTGCTGCTTGGGAGGCAAGCCTTTGGGAAAGACCACATGGCTTTGGATTTGTACACTGTGCCTAGATGCAATAAATAAGAGGGTCAGTTCTTCACAGTTGCAAACTGTGCATTTCTCAGCATGAACCATAATTGAGAGTCAGCCTGATGCTGCTCACCTCCCTGCTTTGCAGTGAGAGAGGGTGTGTAAAATCAAACACTGAGCTCAAAGATGTCAAGGTTTATCTGTTTTAACTTTGTGGCTCCCCTCTCCCTTTCTCTAAACAAGTAGGCCTACAAATCCAACATGATGTGTAAAAGCAAAGCTGTGGAGCCCTCCCCCTACCTCTTCCATCTATATATAGTTTATTCTGCAAACCAGACTCTCACACCTGCTACCAGCCTCCTTCAGAGAGCAGATTGCAGCCTTGCAATTAAGTGCTCCTAACATATGTTGGTGATACACCAGCAGCAGGACAAGGCTTTTAGCTTTGATAGGCTCTGCTGGTTTGGGAATGTTGTAAAATGGACAAGGGAGAAACCAAATGACAGAATAAATTTGAAAAAAAAGTGAAGTAAATATGCAGAAGGAAAAAGTGAACTAATAAAACTTGCTGCTTCAGTGTTTTTTTAAAGCATGGATTTTAATACATATTATGCTCGGTATAGAGCTCCACTAATGAAACTTTCCCCTTTGTGTTACTTGCATGGTTGCCCTGGTCATTACCATAGGGTTGAATTTCTACATCTGTATCCAGACTTGCTGCTGCTGGGCTGTGCTTGCTGTGCCATATGGGCACCAGCTCTGTTACCCAAGGCGAGTGGAGGTGGTTGGACTGCCATGATGAATTCCTCTCTAGTAGATGAATAGTTTTTATAACTTGCTTTCATTATAGAAAGAAGTACTTCAAATTGCCTTTTTTTTTAACGTGGAGCTAAGGTTCTACGTACAGGTTGTACAACCTGTTAGAAAAGACCAAACATTTTGTGTCCCTACACAGTTAAAAGATGCACTAACTCTACTGTAATTAAGAAATTGGTTTGTCTTCAGAGGAGTTTAATGTGACTTCAGTAATATATTGTACAAAATTGTGAGCTACTTTTTTGTGACAGCTACTGCTTACTCCATTTTAGCAAGTTTCCTAGTGCACAGGAGCCTGAGGTATAGAAAGAGGTATATGAATAAGGGAGACTATAAGTGCTGTTGTTAGGATTTAAGAAAATAGGTACAGTGTTTTTCAGTTCCTTTCAGAAACATTGGCTTAATCTTGTGTTGAAGGTACAGGAAATATCTGGTTAGTTTTGCTTCACTGGTGCTGTGATTTGAGAAGGAAAATGTATGTATCAATGCCCTGCTTTTTCAGGTGTGAAAGAGGGGCACAGAGTAGGAGTGAGCTCCTTTTCATCACTGCTTTCCCAATGCATTAACTGGGAAGCTGTGTAGGTTTATTCCAAATACAGACGATGGAGTATGGAATCTGTCACCTGGGAGCAGCATTGTGTATTCCCCTGGCTCGTTCTCTGCAAGGACTTCATTAACTGTTTCACAACAGCACGATGTTAATTGCAGCAAGCAAGTGCTGGCATAAAGTCCTTCTGTGTTTTTTTCTCTGCATCTTTCACCTTAGGAAAAAGAAAAGTACTTTTCGGGACTGTCTGTCTGTGCTGCAGCAAAGCTGTGGTGCACCCATCAGTTATAACAGTGTGCAACACCTGAATTAGGTGCAAGGAGATGGCTCTTCAGCACCTACTCTTCTTAATGGGGTAATTTCCTTCTTTGCTTTGGCACCTTCACCCTTCAAAAACCAAATCCGCAAACAAATGTCATAGTGTGAGTTGGGCAAGTATGGAATTATCTCCACAGAGTGCATGGAGAAGGAAAGCATAGGAGGCTGATCCAGGACCACACAAGCACTTCAGAACCAAAGTGAAAATAAAGTGCTGACCTGCTGACTCCTGAGCTGCCAGACTATCTTTCCCCTCTAGTAAGGATGTGGTAAAATATTGCTGTATTTACTCCTTCTCCTCTCCTTCAGCTCAGCCTCTGTATGAAAAGACACACCATGCTTCACCAAGCTGAAAAGAGAATTGCTTGTGGTAATTTGCTGTTGAAAAGCAAGCCTCTTCCTCTTGTGGAGTCCATCATGTTAAACTGCTTAATAATGTCTGTATGTAATTTTTTTTTCAACACACTCATACTGCGGTTGAAACTTTTATATAGTAATCTGTACTTGGCAGTGCAGGATGTTGATTCCAGTATTGTTTACATGTTTATAACTTAGAATGAAAGTAAAGGAAATGCTTATGTTTGACATCAGTATAGTTATCTAAAGAGATTTATGAATAAGTGATGTTTTTTTTTTTTAAAAAAACCTGACACACTGAAGCCAGAAGGAGATCTGTCAGTGATGTATTTGGTTCAAATATGATAAATTTAGAGAATGGTGAATCTTAATCCATGAGAGTGGAATTTAAATCTGCTTTTTTTTTTCCCCTCATTAAAGCACTGTATACTCTTCAAATACAGAAGTGTTGTAAATAAAGTGGTTATGGTCAAAAATGTGAGGTAGTCAAAGTGCTCTAATAGTGTTCAGCTGATGCTGTTGAGCGAGACTTGTCTTCATACTTATGCATTCATTTTAGATTGATGGGGTTAATTGCCTTGGTCTCAACTTGGCTTGTAGATTACTGTACTACAGATGATGATTTAAAAGGAACTCAATCTACCAAAACTTTTTAATCCCCTCTGCATGCAGTGCTGAAGAAAGTATGTTTCCCTTTGTAGATGCAAGCTTTCATGATTACAATGTCATATTCAGGATCTCTATATTAGGAATAAGGAAAAGTGCAGGGCTGCAGTAGGGCTGGAGAGAGCAAATAAGGGAGTGCTTGCTGCAATACATGTTAAATAGTAATAATAATAATAATATTAAACCCTGAACTTTGGGATTTTGCAAATTATAATTCTACACTAGATCCGTTTTTTTAGAATGGTCGATTTGAGTTTAGCAAATGGTGACTTATGCTTCTGTATTTTAAAAAACATGCTACAGCATAACTGCTGTTTATTATTACTGCTTTTGTTGAAGCTTTCAGGTTTTGTTAACAGCTGTCATAGTCATTGTGTTATCTCCAGCATTTTGCAAAAATACAGCTGATGCAAATGGAAGCACTTACGAAATAATTTTAGATGATTTATAACCGTTGTTCATCTTTTACCTATAGAATTAGTATTTTCAAGTGACACTGTACACCTTTGACAAACATGCTGTTATTGGGCAATGCAGAGTAATTTATTGAAACTGGATAGCCTGAGAGATTTCAACAGTTTTGTAGCACATACCTCTAATAATTTACATGCATTATTTTGTGTCTCTTCCTTGTTTTGGCATATCCCTCTTATTCTAGATAGCTGTCTCCAGTAGAAAGCCCCTGAGAAAAGAAAAGCTGCTTGTATTTAGATTTAACCATCCTGAAGGTAACAGTGCTGTTGGTTTACTTCCTTTGCTGTCCTTAGAAACAACTATTACTGACCTGTTCCATGGCATCTGTGTTACTGGCTTTTTCATAAAAATAATTCTGTTCTGCTACTTGCTAGCCTTTATTGTTTTTTTCTGGTGTTGTTTTCGATTCTTGCAATTGATTGTTTCACAACATCACCTTTCCTTGTAAGTGCTGTGCATGGGTCAGAGGCTCTGGTTTAGAAGGTTTCCTGGTCCTCATGCTGACTTATATAATGATGCTATGGAAAGAAATAATGATACTATAGAAGGTAGTACTGTATATAATTTTTTTTTAGGTTATCCTCTAATTGTCTTTTAGGCTGTCTTTGAACTTATTTTTTGCTCTTTAAACTCACTATTCTGGTATAGGGAATAGTCTAATCAGGGAATTTCGTATGGTCCTGTTAATCTTGCATCCTGATTAAATGAGGTGTTCCTTAAAGTGTGGAATAACAAAACAAAAGGGGTGGCTGGAGTGCAGGAATGATTGCAGCCATGCTTTGGCTCTGGGCTCTCTCATACTCTTACGTGCTGTGCTGTTCTCATACGCCTGAACTCGCCATGTGAGGAGGATGCTGATGGACAGGTTTTTAAGCTACCAGCAATACTGTCATGGGAATCCTGCAAATGCTACTGAGTCAGGATTTTTTTGTTAAAAGTTGAGTTTTACTGAAAGCAGTTGAATTGTGATGCGTGATGATGAATGAACACATGGTGGTAGGGCTTTGCAAGTTCAGATGTTGCTTTTTTTGTTTGCCCTGTACTTTGTACGTGGGATATGTTTCCAAATGGAGATTGTTCTGATAGTTACTTAAAAGGGGATTTCTGTGTCTGTTCTGTCCCAGGTTGCTTTTATATTGAATTGGTACACCATTAAATAACTTCAAAATAAGGTGTATTTTTTGATCGTCTAGTCAAACTTTTATCATGTAACCACTTTTACTAATGTTGAGTTTTATAGTCAGCATTTCATCAGCAGAAAATGCATTGAATGAGCTTATTGCCGAGCAAGCTGGATATAGAAATCAATATTAGAAAAAACCCCAAACAGAATGAACAGTGTGAAGGAGAGGAAATAATTCAGTTTAAAATGTAAATAGATAATTCTCTGCATTATACAACTATATACTTTTCACTGAAGTACAAAGCCTACAAAATCAGGTATGTTCATTGATTTGCAGATTGCTCAAACACGTCTGTGATCTGAGTCAACTGAACTTCTTTCCTAAGAGAAAGTAGCATATCCTGAGGTTCAGAAACCCTGAAGGAGACTTATTTTTTGAATCTTGTGTTTTTCAGGTGGAAAGGGAAATGTTCTTTTTATTCCCTCTCCTTATTTTTCCCCTCCTCTGGAATTGATTGTAGCTGTAGAACTAACAAGGGCAGACTATTCTTTCACAAACCAAGCGTGCTTCTGTACAGTTGTGCTATTTGCTTGCTGCTTTATCAGTCCAGAGCAAACTGTTCAATCTATCTTTTTACAGCACCTCCTTTTTATTGCAGTAACACAGAGCATGGGCATAGTTGTTGACATTCAGCTGGACTGTGTACAGAAGAATAAATAAGAGTCATCCCTGCTCTATTGGCCACTGAAATACTTTGTCTGCTTTTCTTTGAAAAACCTTATTCACATTTTTCCCTGTAAATCATCTACAAAGCTTAAAAACTGTGCAAACATCCTATAGTTCTTGCTGTATGAATGAGTGGAGAAAATAATCTGCTATCTGTCTGGATTTTGATATTTACCTATGAAATCTGAAAGGTGGAGCATCTGAAAAAAAAGCAATCGTTTTGATCTAACTTTTGCTGTACTCTGTGAGAGTGCTCTCAGGCTAATGGTTGCTTTGACGTGGTGTGTTATGTGGTCATGGTCATGTCTGGGTAGAAGCACCCTGAAATGGTCAGAACTGTGTCCAGGCAGAGGGATCTGCTGGTACAGCTGCTTGTCAGATTCTGGAGCTAAAATCTTAACGACACACATATCCATTCTCTGACTTGCAATTTTTTCAGGTCACAGCCCTGCAGTTGAATACATGTTGTGTTGTGAAATCTGTGTAGTGCAACTCCCCACCATGAGTGGGGTGGTCTTGTTCCCAAGGATGATCCCGTGCAGTTCCTGGCTCTGATCAAGGCTGGTGCTTTGGGTGTGAGTGGATCACTGGGGATTACTGGTATGAAGAGACAGCAGGCAATAGGAGTGGGAAGAGAGACAGAAGGATGTATTTGTATTAGGCAGTTACATGGACTGCTTGTGTCTGTAAGCCTGCTCTTTTGAAGTGGTAAATGTCACTGATGTCACTTGCCTGGGTGACTCTGCAGTAGTACCCGTGGAGGGAATTGCTGTGCAGGTGATTATGACATCCAGGGACAGAGGGCACTGCTTTGTTAGCTTGACTGCATGTTATTACCCTTCCTGAAGTCACTCTGTGGTGATGTGCCTGAGTGAGCGACATCTGATCACCTGTAAAAGAGGTTCTCAGAGTTGGCTCTGCGGGGATTTGAAGAACCTCTAGTGAAGCTGAAGCCATTGTGTTTACAGATAAATGCTCTGCTGAGTGATTTTCTTGCTGTTTAGAATGTGCATTATAATGCCAGTCTGAATATGGAACATCACTTTTCAGGCTTGTATTATCTTGAAGCCAGCATGGTGGGTCTTGGGTTTTCAGGAGTGGATTCTTTTTAAATTTGTCTGATGGCACTGGAGGTCCCCGTGAGTCAAATTTTTCTTTACCTGTGGATAATTGTAAGCTCTGTAATGATATTTGTCCTTCCTGTTCTGGATAAATATTTTGAATTAAATATCATTGGCATGAAAAACTGGAAGAGGAAAAGAGTAATGTGGTAAGAGACTACTTTTGATCTTGCAATGGCTTATCTTCAGATGCAGTCTTGCTATCTTTATTTGGGCTCTGGATAGTCACAGGATTGAATTTCATTGGATTTCGGTTACAGGAATGGAGTCCATAATTAAGAAGTTAAGTGAATATTCTGAGAGTCAGGTTGCTAACATTGAGGAGTTACTCAAGTGACTGCTTAATTTTTGTTTAGAGGTTGAACTTTTATGGGGTTTTGTTTATTTTGGTATTTTTTTCATTGTCA
>WEIV01026462.1:12535-45360 GCA_013390005.1 Calyptomena viridis
GGGTCCGCGGGCGGGCGCAGAGCCCCGGCAGGGGCTCCGGCGAACGGCGGCGCTTCCCCGCCGACACGGTGAACCTGGCGCGGGACGCGGCCACACGCGCATTCCCAGAAGGGAAGGAGCGGTATCCCGGATGCTCTCTGGGTACAGGCGTGCCTCCCGAGCTATTTAGGTGTTCCAGGAACCCGTCCCGGCGGTGGTCAGTGGTTTCTTCTATGGCTGTGCATAAACTGGTGTAACTTAACAGAACTGCAGAGAACAAGCGTGACCGTCTCGGACCTTTTGTCTTTATAGAAGGCTTTTAGCACCATTCAGTAAATGTGCAGCTGTTATGCCAACATAAAACTGCCGTATATGCGGCGGAAGACTGCAGCGAATTGTTTTCTGTAAAATAAAACGTCTTTTAGTGGTAATATTATTTAAATAATCCCAGTTTTCTCGTTCAGTTACAAGGATTTTATTTTTCAGTTGATTGCCTGAATAGCAACGAATCTAAAAGCGTAATTACAGGTGTGTATCTGTAGAAGCTTAATTCAGGTTTGTGTCTGGAATGAAACAAGGAACTTGGCTGCAGAATCTCATGGACTTTCTTTTCTGCGTTTCTTTCCAGGTAGATCAGTTTCCCCATTTGGTTCACCTTATGAAGTCTTATGAAAAGGCATTTGCAGGACAGGAGCATCTTTAGTAGTAATGCTGCCAAAGGGCTAACTGTGAGCTTCGTTTTTCTGCTGGAAGAGTTCTAAAAAGCGTTAGTAAAAACATTCAGTATTGTTAGTGACTCATAATACTCCATTTCTAGCTTTCAGTTAAAAAAAATGTGATATAAACAAAACTAATCACTACTCATTCAGAGAATAATGAGGATAAAGTTCTTATGATGAAATGCAGTTGAGATAATAGGGTGCAGCAGGAATGGAACATCCAGGAGAAAATGGAGGAATATTTTCAACAGAAATGCATAATTACCAGAACTAGAATATGGCAAAGAAACCGGGAAACTGAAAGTGGCATCAAGCTGTATCTATCAAATTTGCCAAAAGATCTTTAGTAACCAGTAGTAATTCTTCAGAAAAACAAAGATTCTGTGCTGTCTCTTTTCACACCTTGTGTGTATGGAAGCATAACACCCACCCACTGCAATGTTGCAGGAGCAAATTACTCTTTGACAAGATCAAAACAGGCAGCACAGCTGTGGAGATGATACACATTTGCATTTTCTGCCAAAAGTTATGGCCTAAGCAAGGTAATTTTTTTAATGTTACTTCTCTTTTAAAGGTATGTTAGAGTTTGGTGAAAGTACAGGACAGCTTAGAGATGCTGTGGTGGTTTTATGAAACTCTTCTAGAAATACTATTACTCAGTTCTTGTCATCCATGTGAATTTGCTCTGGTGTGTAATTATAGTTTTGTTTCACTCATGGGGGTTATGTGAGAGCCAACATAGCTTTTAAACAGTGCCAAATTAGGAGCAGCAGACATTTTGTGAATTATTGAATGATGGGGAGAGGGCTTTTCTAGTCTGGGGGTGGTTGAGGTTTGTTCAGCTTATCTCTATTTCTTTCTGTTCCCCGGGACCACTACCCCGGAAAACCCTTGCTGTACCACACCCTCCTCCCTCCAGCGCCCCCTCTGGCCACCGGGAGTTGTTGTACCTTCTGAACTCCCCCGTACCCCTGTTGTTTTTCACTGCTTGCACGCAGTGTTGTTTTCGTGCCAAAGAGCTTGTGTTATTTCATCGAGAAGGATTATTGTGTTGTGTTTTGGCTATGCATTGTCTTTACGTTGAATATTCAATTCTATTCTTTGGTTTTATATTGCATTGATTAGAGTGGGGTTTAATACATAATACATATTTTTATTTTTCTGTTTTAATAGAAGTTCTTTCTATCCTTAAGTCTCAAAAATTTAATATTGAATTTATTTTGATTTATTTTCTCTGTCCCCTTAAATGGTGACACAGCCGACATTGATAAGTGAACTGACTATGGAATCATATCTAAAGTCCTGGGTGACCTATTCATATTTAAAAGTGTGCCGGTTTAAAAGTAAACCAGTGAGAGAAATGAACCCAGTTTTACAGAGACCACAAGTCGAAGCTACAATTTACTAAAAAGATTACAATACATACAATGACACAAGGTAAAAAACTGGCTTTGACCCACAAGGACAAAGCACAACCCAACACCCTGGGACAGGAACAGCACGGTGCTTGTGAGCTCCTGTGCTGAGCACTGTGTGGTGCCCCTGGGTGCAGAGCAGAACGAGAGGAAACCTGTTATTCAGGATGATGGTCGCAGTTCTGTTGAAGAAATGATGGCAGTCTCCTTGAGAGTGGCAGTCACAGTCCTGCTGGAGTTCTGTTCCACCTCTGGATCTGATGAATGGTACCCCCAGTCCCCAAACCCGAAGATTATATATCCCCAGGTTCAGGTGGGAATGCCCAGTACCTTCCCCAGGGCAGGGAGTTTCTCAATGAGTGGTTTAACTTTGTGAGTCCCGGGATATTTTGGATCCTTTGATGATGTGGGCCGTTGTCAGTGCCTATTGTGTCAGTACAGCCGGGCCCATTAGCAGGGAGGACCCTCCAGCTGGGTGTGGAGGTGTTAATGTCTCCCTGGATCTCTTTCCTTATCTATTGTGGCCTGGGGTGTGAGGTGTGCTCTGGGCAGCTGCTACCACTGATTTATCATTAACAGCCCATCAGGAATGACATAGAGGGTATAGAATATACAGGTTTTAGTGATAAACCTGTCCCACCCCCTGTAACTATTACAAAAAGTACAAACTAGCTTTCTAGTTTGAAGGGGCAGATAATGTCTCTGAAATGTATCTACTAGATATCTCTTCAAATCTGAAAAATCAAAGTTTGCACAAATGGTATCTGCCAGTAAGTATCTATCAATAGCACAGCTGTATCCCTCTGGGTGAAGAAACTAACAATCACCAATTAATTTTGTTCTTACGTATCTGTGTGCCACGTGTTAAGTGAACTATTCTGATTCATTTTTCTTTCTGCATCTTGATTCTATAAACTATGTCAGCTGTACATAACTAAATCTTCATAAGCACGTTGGGGTTGCTTTTTGTATGATGAGTCACTGGGAAAATAACATTAATACTATACAATTTGATTCACTACTCCTAAGAAATAAAAATGTCGAACCAGGAAGAAGGCCTCTTCATTTACTGAAGTAGTTTTGCTTCTCTACATTGGTACTGTAAACTATTTTGCAGAAGTTACAGTTATGTTTGTAAGGAAGGAAAAACTGATCCAACTCTCAGTGTTCTGGAATAGTGGGACAATTATTTTAGAGAAAGTTCTTGAACTCCTGCCAGACAAATGGAAGCATTAGTCATTGGATTCCTGGCCAAATCCTGATTATATATAGCTATACACTTGATTGCCTTTGGGTCACACTTTTTGGTGGGGGAAACTAGAAGGTACTTTGGAGAGCAGATATTGTAATTTCACTGAGAATTAAAGGAGTATCTTGCACCCACACTGGTTAAAAGGAAGAGGAAATACCCTCCCCTTTCCATTTAAGGAGAGTTTGTATGAAATGGAGAATCTAGACTCTCCATGTCAGTGACAGTCTTCTATAGGAACCTAAAAGTATGGCTTTCATGGACTACAAATCAAAAAACATACAAGCAAAACAAAAGCTTTTTCTTTTTTCTTGTTTTTGATAGTTTCAGGCTTACCAAAGGATAAAAACTGTGTGTGAACTTATCTTACCAGTTTCCTCACAGACTCATTTTTATGTAATGGTAAATGATAGAATTGGTTCTCCATTATACAAACCCAATGAAAATCAAGAAAGACTGCTATTTTCTTTCTTCTGATCTGTAAGTTTACATTACTGTAATTTTAACAATTTCATTTGATTGACCTATTACTATTGCTCCTGAAAATAATACTCAATTCCTGACAGTTGAGAAGGAGTTCCAACAGGCTTAAAAAAGGAAAAGAGAAATCTGGTCTGAGTCTAAAAAATTATTAAACGTTCCATATTAATTCTCAGTGCTTTTCAAAAACATCTAATAGAGCTGCTAACATATACAGAGCTGACCATGGGAGTCATTTGACATTTCTGTTGCATTTCTGTTGGATCCTGTCACAGCTTCTGCTACAGCTACAGAATTCACTGGGAAGTTGTCCCTAGCTTTCCTCAGTTTTCATAACTCAGACTTTTCCTGACAGACTTTTGATTTGTTCGAGTCAAAGGGGAAATAAAGGTAGAATAATCCTGTTAGAGCACTCCTGCCGGGAGAAAAAATCTGCAAACAAACAGTGGACACCACTTTCTCAGTGATATTCAGAGAGATCAGTGAGGTTACATATACGGTGATAAGTGAACACAGCAAAATTTTTTTTTCAAATAATGAACAAAAGTGAAGTGATTAACTCACACAAAGTGAATTAACAAATCAAGGAGATCAGATGCCCTGATTCCATTGCCTCCAAACAATTGCCGTTTCACTAGTATGTAATTTTTCTTGGTATTGCTTTTTAATCACCAGTTCAATTCTTTGTATTGAAGTATTCAACATCTTACATGAGAATGTAGTTACCTTGATTAATAAGAGAAATTATAACCCAAACATCCCCCGGAGCATTTGTAACTGCTTTCACATACTGCTCTCTACAACTTTCTCTTAGCTCCCCATACTTTTGCGTCCTCTGAAGACCTTTCCATTCTTGCAAGCATTGCTGCCTAATTAAAAAGTAAAACCTAAGCATCTTTGGAACATTTTAAATGCATTTTAAAATAATATCTAGTCGTCTCAATAGTTCAAAAATTATTTATTGCTAAAGGTCTTCTAACATAATTTCAGAGCTAGAAAAGCATCTATGCCAATCTTTATTCAATAATATAACATTAAAATACTTTTTCTTAATTCATCAGTATTAGAATTGGGAAACTTGAGTAACAAATTGCACAAGTATTTATCGTTTGAGACAAACAGAAAATATTAAAACAGGTACTCATTGTTTGTGTGATTCTGCAAATAAGATTGGTTTAAGGAGGAATTCCTGTATTTATACTAATAGTTACCAGACAATTTTAAAATAATTCATATAAACTGAAATGTAAAAACAGTAGATGGCAGTCTTCATCTATAAAAATACTTGCAAGGTAGAAAAAGAAAATACCTTACTGAGATCTGTTGAACTAAAAGCAGCTCTTAATTTTACTAGCTGAAAGACACTGTAGAAGTGGCTTTAAAAAAAAATATACAATGTTATATTCTAGCACCGATACAATACAAGATAGTTTAGGTTCACGACTTCTACATAATTGTGTGAATTATAATCTTCCTGTGAGAATACAGCACTAGATACACAGTGTTAGCACTAGAATTATTCTAGTTATTTTAACAATGCAAAAGCAGTAAGTAAGAAATCAGTGCTATCCTAGAGGCAGAGATGTATTTTGCTCATAATAGTCAAATTAATTATGTAATTATCAATTAAAAATTATGAACAGTTTGATTCCAGAACTGAAATACAGTTTTCGTCTGTAATAGCATACCATCTTGATATCACAGAATCACAGAATATGCTGAGTTGGAAGGGACCCACAAGGATCATCAAGTCCAACCCTTAACCCTGTGCAGGACCACCCCAAAAGGCACACCATGTGCCTGAGAGTATCATCCAAATGCTTCCTCAACTCTGTCAGGCTTGGTGTTGTGACCACTTACCTGGGAGCCTGTTCCAGCACCCAACCACGCTCTGGGTGAAGAACCCTTTTCTAATATGCAACCTAAACCTCCCCTGACACAACTTCAGGCCATTCCCTTGGGTCCTGTCACTGGGCACCACAGAGAAGAGATCAGTACCTGCCTCTCCTCTTGCCCTCACAAGGAAGTTGTAACTGCCATGAATGAGGTCTCCTCTCAGTCTCCTCTTCTGCAGGCTGAAGAGACCAAGTGACCTCAGCTGCTCCTCATAGGGCTTCCCCATAGGTGGCATGTACTCCATATGCACAAACAGTATCTATCACAAAGCTAGAGCCTTGTATGTTGAGACCTTGTCTTTCCTATTGTTCTTGTGCAATATGATAGAAAAGGGATACTCGCAACCAACTGTCCCTTCTTTCGGACTTGAAATGCACAGAAAATGCTATCCAGGAGAGAAGAGAGAAAATGGGATTCAGAACTTCCTTCTTTAAACATTTATCATCATTGCTCAAAGTCCCAAAGACTGGCAGAAATTATCTGCCGCATGGCAGAGTGAGGGGTACTGTTTAATCAGGGCAGACAGAGAATGAACCCTAGTTGTGTAACTTGGATAAAAGTTGAAAATGTAACACTTCAAACATACGCCACCTCCAAACATACAGTGGTCTAATGTATCTTCAGCTCAACTGAGGATGTATAACAGTGGTTTCTACTGTGGCCTCTTCTACACTTCTTTGAAATATCCAGATATTTGACCAAATAATTTAGTTCTAACAGAACATCAAAGTGAGATATGTCAGAAATTGCTTCTCTGTGCCCCTGACAACCAGGAAGAAGTAGAACATAATGTGGGTGCTGTCTCTCTGCTGGTAAAGGAGCAGGAAGTGGATAAAGGCAATTG
Organism: Calyptomena viridis; assembly: GCA_013390005.1. Classification (NCBI taxonomy): domain Eukaryota; kingdom Metazoa; phylum Chordata; class Aves; order Passeriformes; family Eurylaimidae; genus Calyptomena; species Calyptomena viridis. Next base: position 19,118 of record WEIV01026462.1, read on the forward strand.
TGTCAGTCAGCAAACACTACTATTGAAAAGCTTCTGAGTTTATTTTTCAGGAGCATGTACATGTACAATAGTGACGTGCACTTTTAATCTGGATAGAACTATCTTACTACACTTGTACATTTCAATAGCTTTCCTATCAGCCTCATCAAAGCCATCTTCAGCTTCCTTCAATTCTTCAAGATTCATTCTTTCATATGGTTTCACTAGAAACACCAAAAAGAAAAAAAAAGGTCAATTTTTGTTCTCCAGAGTTTCCAAACATTTTAAATGTATGAAAAGTGTTACACAGATGTGAAACTAATGAAAGAAAAGATGTACTTTCAGAAATTAGTCAACTTTGCCTTAACTCTGAGTAGGAGAGAGGAAAATAAAAAGAATTTATTTAACTACAACTATACAGGAAAATACAGAAATACATGAGTGGGTTGACTCCAACTGTTCAGAATGTGACTTGTGCTTATACCAACTGGTTCCTTTATGAAATTATGACAACTAGTTATCTGTACATGTTAGATGCCATACTGTTTGTCACTAACTGTGTTGTATGTTTAATTCAGAATCCTTTTAAAAATAACAAAGTGAAAATAATCAAAATTAAAACATAATTATTGTACAATGTTTAAGTCATAAAACGTATTATTGAAAATATTCCCACTTTTAGAAATTTGTCATAATAATGGCATGTATATTTAATTTTATTTGCCTTGTGCTTCTTTCTGCAAGTGTAAAACCATTTCTTCAATTTCATCTTTAAGTTTTTCTTTTGGTGGAAGAATTCCAAAATCTTCATATGGAATATGTCATTCCATTCAGTATCTTCATTTGGATCCTCTTTTAATACTGTGAGGCAAACCTAAATCAACAAATTATTCTTGTTTGCCCTTTTTAAAATCAGAACCAGTCATTTACACTTTAGCATGTATTGAGGGTGGAACAAAAGGAAACCATTACTTTGAGGCTGCAATACCTTCATGGACCATTCTCTATCATGAATTTTCATTTGTCATTTTTCACTTACGAACTGACAAAAGCAAGAAAATAAAAGTGACAGAAAACTCAAAATATAGGCATAGATAAAATAATCAGTCTCCAAAATATCAGCTAAAAATGTATAAAATATCTATATATAAATCTACTTTGGAAACCCAAAACTATTCACTACTTCCTTAAACATGCTTAAAGAAATATAGTTTTATACAGGCATGTTTTTGCATCAGTATTATTATGTTACCTCTAAGAATAACGTATTGACACTGTGAATAACTGTAAAAGCATGCCTAGAATCAGAAGACCATTTTATTTTAAATCAATGATAAATATTAATGTGTCAACATAATACACCATGTTTATAACACTGGACTTCTGTAGAGGATAATCTATGTTTGTGGTAATTTTAATTCAATAGTTAAGATAAAGGGACTGCATGCTATTCATAAGACTGCATTTCTGCTGAAATCACATTAAAAGAATCTGTTTATTTTAACTGGACTGCTGTTGGAATGGTGGAATAACAGCACTTGGAAAGCCTCGAATATGGATTGGAAGTAGTAAAGCAGATTTTAAAACAGATTGCTAATCAAAAAGTATGGTATTTTTTGCCCTGAAATAATTACTTATTTGAAAAGCCTCCATAAAGAAATAACTGTATAAATATGAATAACAGTAATATTTTAAAACATACATAATTCCAAATAATGCAGCATAAAATGGACAAAAAATTGCATTACAAAAATTTTACCTGAGGAAACATCTAGGATTTCCATTGGAGTATTACTGATTTCTGTAAGTTTCTACCTCTAAGAAGGTGGTTATTTCATCTCCAAGTCTTTCAAATACACTCAGAAACTGACTTAAATTTATCCATATATAAAAACATAGATAAGGAATTAAGCGATGTTTTCTCCTTCTTTGATTGAAAAGGAATTAATATAATCTGTTGGAAAAAAATTAAAAGAGGAGCTCCATAAATAAAATTATTGAATTAGAAGGTCACTAATGGGTTTGTAACAGGAAAAACCCAAATGAAGATTTTGCTATAGTGTAATTCCTTAGGGTTTAATTACACTCAGTGTTACTGCAAGTTTCCAATCCTTCGCTAAAGCACAATTTTGACAGGTACAGCCAGAGTATCAAAAACATCCACATAACTAAGAACACTCCTCCTCCAAGGTAACCACTGAAGAAACACAAGCGACAGACATGCACTTTGGCCTCTCTACAAATGTTCAGTGCATGATTGCCTGGTTTAAGTCAGGATCAGATTTGCCCACTTCACAGAATGCAAATCCTTCTCCATAGCAGGATTATGAAGAATCATGAGGCATTAAAAAATGTAGTAAAAATCATGGTTGTAACTGGACAAATAACTTCAAAAACACCCAGAAAAAAGGAGTACCGAAATGGAATTGGAATGTAGGTAACGTAGAAGATAAGCTCTGGCCAGTTTTTGCCAGGAAATATTTTGAGTATTTTGACATCTTGTGTTTTTCTGTAAACATAGGTCCTACATAAAATCTTTCCATAGTATTTTACTTAAATGCTGCATTTTATACTATTTCTATTTAATGCTTGCAACATTCAATAGGTTTGTGTAGCCAGTTCTATGCTGGACATTTTCTAGATGCTGTTACATCTCCAAATGTAAGAGCAAAAAAAAAAAAGGATCAAAAATCCTAGATCACAGTAAACATAACAGAAACCTGTATTGATAAGTCCAAACTCCAGCCACAAGGAAGAGAAGGTCAGAAACTAGCAAACTTTTAACAATTTTTAACTAATTTAATTAAATCAATATCTTAAATATTGATGAAATAAATGAAAATATGTGTCAAAAAGATATTTGATGGTAACACTCCAGAGGAGCCAAGCAGTAGCAAAAATGATCCAATGTAAATTGGTTTTGGAGTATGAAGATACATCCCTGAAACCACATTACTTTACCAGCAGGACACAAACTCATAACACTTTTGACTGCTGTCAATGATGACGTTAATTACCACTAACTGGAGAACCACACCCTGGATAACATCAATCCTTAATGGAAATAACACTTCTGAAAAATTTAATTTGCAGTCCTTTTTTTCTGGCTAATGGCATGAAAGAAATCCTCAATGATGTTTCAAAATTTTTTACACCTACAATTGTTCAGTTAAAAAATTGTAGCATTTTATTATTCTTACAGAACAGTAATGATGGTTAATTCTTAGGGGCTAGAAACGCAGTTTCCTGATGTCTTGGCACAAGAAAACCCACAGAAGCTGCTCCCACCTGCCATTTCTCAGGACGCCGCAGGCACTGGGAAGGTTACGCAGGACGAGGGCAGCAGTCCTGGCCCTCTCCGCCCTACAGGGCCCTGTGGAGCCTGGGGGTGGGCTTGGCTGTACTGAGAGAACCTTCCCTTCCCAGCAGCTGGCTTTGCTCCAGACCTCTCCCCGGGTGCCTCAGCAGCACGATGTGGCTCTGGCAGGGCCCAGTACCGCCCTCGACCAACCGCCCGAAATCTCCCGTTTCCTTGACATCCCTGACCCAGCTCCCTCATTGCCCTCAGCCTTGGCTGCTGCTTCCCCTTGTCAGCTTGGGGTTAGGACAGAATCACAGAATTAACTAGGTCAGAAAAGACTTTTGAGATCATCAAGTCCAACCCATGATCTAACACCAACTCATCAGCTAAACCATGGCCCTAAGTGCCACATCCAATCTTTTTTAAACACTTCCAGGGTCGATGACTCCACCACCTCCCTGGGCAGCCCTTTGACCTTCTGTGCCCACCTGTATGGCTCCCCCCTCGGTCACTGCCTCCCCTCACGGAGGCTGCTGGCCTGACCCCATGGTGGCAGGATAGGAGTGGGACGGCAGCCACGTCCATTTGGCCCATCCTTCGTGGGTTATGCTGAGAAAACTGATCCCATCCAAAACAACTTCAGAAGTTAAAAAAACAAACACAACCAAAACATAAAGCCAAACCACAGACCAGACAAACAGAAAACAAGCAAAAATTAACAAATTCCAAATGAACAAAATGTCAAAGGGTGTCACTCTCAGTCTGGGCTGCTTCAGGAGATGGTTTGGTGTGACCAAAGGTGACTACTCTGGGTTCTGCCATCAGCTGTGGGCTGCTCACACTATGCCTGTTGGAGTGGGAGTTGTCAGTCGTGTGGTGTAAGGCACACTTAATAAAAACTTAAAAAACTTAATTTAATATGTTACAATATAAAAGGTATTTTGTGGCAGGCCCTGTGTTAGTTCTGAGCAGGTGTCATACATAGCTAGACCCTCAGTTCACAAATAATGGTGCCAGTTCAACTGGAGACACAAACTGCAAACTGCAGCGCAAAAATAAGTGGAGAAGAAGAGGAGAAAGTCTTCTCAATTGGCTTCCTCCTCTGAGACCATCATTTTCACAGCTACCTTATGAGGTTTTGCTGCTCATCCAAAAGTGCAGAAGCAGGAGTAATAATGCTGAGGTCAATTCAAACCATGACCAGCCAAAACAATGTTAAAAACTTTAGTCCGATTCTACACTGAATCATAGAATCATAAAATGGTTTGGGTTGGAAGATATCGTGAAGATCATGAAGTTCTGAATGATTAGTTACTTTCAACAGAATTACAACCTCAACATCATATTTTAACACAACTCTAGTGTGAAAATAAACTCAGAGAGAGAAGCTAGGAAGATTGAAAAGCTAACTTGTGCTTCAGAGTAGAGTTTCTTAAAGTCTACATTGAAAGCAGTTGAGTTTTCAAGTGAATCCTAATCACAATTGCAATTAAATCTTCTGAATGAGAACCATAGTGCATCTGTGTTCTTAACAGCTAAAAAAAAGATGCCATTATATTTCAGTTGAATTAAAGTCAAGATACTTCTTCAAAACATGTCAATTGTTTGAGTTTCTTTTATTAAGGTAATAGAGATTCTCATTGTTTTTTTCAGCCAGTGAAATACTATTAACCTTAAAGCTTATTGAGGATTGCCAAACTTCTTTATCATCAATGTAGTTCCATAGATCACTTGCAAAGTACTTAGCTTGACTCTGCAGACTGTCACAAGTCCACAGGCTACAGTGAAGAAAGTACAGGGATAGAAAACATCATCTTAAATACCAAGCTACACTTTGTTTGATCTGCCTAGATAAGCTTTGATTTTAAAGACTGCACAAGTCACTCACAATATATTCTGAAAAAAACACAATAGTCTGTATTGCAAACATTCTCATTAAAACAACTCTCTAGCTGTGTGCTCTTATTTAGAAAGGAAAAATAATTTACTTAACAGTGCTGTTAGAGGCAGTGCCTGTTGCATGCACACACTGACTTTTTACAGTTGAATGACAAGTGGTTGTACACATCATAACACTGGGAAACAAATAATTTTAATATGCTTTTAATATAATCAAGAAAGTAAAGAAACTTTTGAATCCTTAATAATCTATTTCAAGAACATTTACATTCAAGTGATTTTTAATTGTACATTAGTAACGAATAATTTTTGTAAGGAAAACAGTATGTCCATGTACTCAGCATTCCCGCAGTATTAGTTCTAGGTGAGGAATCCAAAATCCTGAAAAATAAGAAAAAGCATTAGCTGTTGTTTTAACACTAAGTACTTTAAAAATATGATAGAGGCATAAAATATATTAGGAAACAGAGCATTATAGTATTGGTATGCTTTTTCATATCTTTCCAGATAGTTGAATGCTTTGAAATTAAATCCTGAAGTCTGTACTTAGTTTCAGTGTAAATTCTATATCTTTGTAAGATTAGGGGATTACCTACAGGATGTCAGTTTACTTCTTTGACAGGTAGTTGGATCAGTTCTTTCTTACATACACTTATCATCATCATTAACTTTCCAAACTGTTTACAAATCCAGGACCTTTTCCATTTCTTGCTGCCTGAAACACCTCTGTGTTCTCTGTTCTAGGAACTGAGTACCTACAGCTTCTATCCACTTTATCTGAAGATAAGTGTATGTAACAGATTACGGAAAAGTTAAATACTTTCTGAGACTACTTCTCAACATAAATATTGCAGTCTATATGTATAAAAATAAACTAATTTTCATGTAAATCATGATGAAAAGTATTCAATAAATACCTCCTTAGCGAAAATCCACTGATCTTCTTCCATTACGTGGCTGAAAGACAAATATTCAATAAGTGCTCTATAAAACTGACAGGATTTAGTAACAAAGCCCCAGACAATTTGTTGTGTATAGAAACTGGTAAACTTCTCAGTTCTGTCAATGTGATTATCATCAAAAATATACCTGAGATAAGTTATTATCTACATCTACCTCTGGAGGAGAATTATACAGTAAAATTTACTGCATATAGATTGAAGAATGAATTATGTATCTTTCGTACAATTTTATAAGGGGGAGAGAAAGCCACAAGAAGTCACTCTAAAAGATCATCACCCCTTACTCCTTTTGCATTTTCTTAAAATATGCTGATTGTTGTTATTATTACATTATAAGTGTTTGTTGCTATTAACAAACTACTATCACTCTCAATGATTTTGGTTTTAGTCTGTGTTCTTTAGCATAGGCAAAGACTTTCTCCATTTTCACTGTGGTCATTTTCAGAAATACTTTGCACTACTGAGGAACTTGATACTATTTCTACTAAAGCTGATAAAAAATTTCTTATTGAGCTTAATAAGGATTTGCCTTTTACTCTGGAAGCATGAATGCATTTGTCACAATGAAGTATAAAGGCTCCACAGCATAAAAGATGAACAAAACAGATTCAGTCTCTTGAGAATTTCTGTATCTAATTTCTTACCTTAGTGGTCAAAATACAAGGAAAATGGCAAGGTCAGGCCTAATAGCTGTTTCAATACAGTGTGTAAGCATGGCATTGTATTTATATCATATGCAAACGTACCATGTTGAACACTGCTTTAGAAAGATTGTCCAAGATGCCATATTTTTTAGAACTTTCTCTGAGAATTAAATACATAATAACCAATAAAGGCATAGCATGGTAGCATGTATACACAAACAAAAATATTTTTAAAAAATTCCTACAATGTCTATATTTTAATCCAAGTAAATGTTTGGAGCAGATCTTGAATAGTCATATATGGTGTAAAGCTCTTACTGAAAAAAATTTTCCTCGATCACACTAATTTTTTCTGTAATTCCTAGGTTTCTCTACTTTTTTTTGGGGGGGGAGGAGAGGACAACTTATCAAAAAACAAAAATAAAAAAAGTCAAACAAACCATACCCTATAGAAAAAGTACCCTCTGCTTTGAATCCCTCTAGGTCCTTGAAGTTCTTCCTGGAAAAAGAAAAAAGTATTTTATATTATATCTACTGCTGTAAATTAATACGCGTAGACAGGTTGTTTGCGTACATTTCAAAAGTATTTCTTCACTACTACTATAGTTTTGCTCCCTAGAGAATGCTTTGTATGCATTTTTCCATGTCAGTAACAAGAAGTTCATGTTGTCACACAGAAATAGCAGAAAATGAAGGGGGCTAAATTCCACCTGAAGTTTTATCTCAGCTCAGATTTATTTAGAATGGTACTAGAAATTATAAGAAGCCTCTGCCTTTGACTTTTCAGGTTTCATTACCAGACACAACCAGAGTACCTTCATGGTAGCACAGTCTCTACAGGTAAAGTAGAGTTGTTTCTTGCATCTTGCAGAAGGACAACAATGCGAGGATTAAATATCAATACGAACATTAAATATCAGAAATACTTGGGCTCCTCCCAGGAATGAGACCCCAGACTGTTCCCAGAGGGGCACCATAACTATCCCTCTCACATTAACTCCCAAAGACCAATGTTTATGATATCGTATCCTATTCATGCTGCACACATAGAGAAACAACTGTCTAGTGACCCATACAGCAAGGGGGGTAATGAATGATGAAGAAAATAGAAATTCCATTTAAATGTAACAAGTACAAAGCATGAAATATCCGGGTGCTTTAATGAGACCTTCATGATTATAGAACACAGAAACTTTATCACACTATGTTATTTGCTTCTAGTATCAGATACAGGTGATGTGCCTGTCCTGCAGGTGGGGAGACAGGCCAATTAAGAAACAAAATGGTTCAAATCTTATGCTTACCAGAACATAAAATTTAGATGGTATTTTGCTAGTAATGGTGGTATTTCTCAATTAAAAACTGGGGTCATATGATCTCTTGGGTAAATATCATAACCTGAGTTGTCACAGAAAGCAATTACTCCGTGTTCTCTTCTAATGCTGTGAAAAATTTGTAAAACAGGATGACTCCCATAATTTCCAAACACAGGAGTAGATTCAATCAAGGGGAACTTTCAAAGGATGTAAGGTTTAAACTATACATAATGATTGAGTCTTGATTTTAATTCTGACTTCAGTTCACCAGATATAACATTATAATCAGTTTCTTGCTGTATGTAAAACACCTGTATAATTTTTATTTTTCTTGTCCATCTTATTTTGGCATCAACTGGGTTTGAAATACCCATCTTGAATTTTTAATCAGTTCACTACTATAATTTTTTTTGTATTTCAAAAGGATAAAAATTTTTCTCTCAATGGAGCCTTGTACATTGCCAATGGAGTGTCTTATGGTGTTTATATGTCATTATTTTTCTACTTTTTCCATTCAATGTGTGAACAAAACTGAAAACAGAAAAAAAAGGCAGGTGTTTTAACTTTAGGAAAGTGATCTAGAACATAAAAGGAATGAAGGGTACCATTAATAATGAGGAATTGTGTTTTATGTTAATATATCATTCTCTGCCTACAGCCAGACACCTCTTAAACCAGACTACAAGGTATTCTTGTTGATTTCATGTCAGAAGCTTTATATGAGAAGACAACTGAATCTAAAAATCTGTCATCATTTTAACATCCGCCTTCAAAACTTCCAAGGATTTGGAGATGTTAAAACATAAATACATGGTGTAATATATATACATGTTTATTCACAAACACGCATGTATATATGTACACAGAAACATGTATTCATGAAGACGGATTCAGAGTTTTATCTTAATGCCTGTCCTCTAGAAGGTATCTTGCTCAGTCTCTTAGATTGACTTGCCAACAATATACTCTTGAGTCTTCTTTCTTAGATCATATTCTATCAGGCAAGATGTAGCTGAAGAGTAATCAAGCCCATGACAAAATCTGGTGTTAGACCAAACTTGGAAGAAAGAATGAATTTAATAAAGCATATTTCCTCCTTCACCCATTCACTTTTTCAATTCCTCGTCTAGTCAGGGAGAGAGGTGGATGTGCTTGCATACAACAGGTTCTGGTTTTCATCCCCATATGAGAAAAATAAAAGTCATCAGCAAGACAGCCCTTCCTAAAGCACATTCTGTGACACCAGTTAGGTATTCCAACAAAAATATAGGAGCAGAAAGGTCTACAAGGACATTTTTAGAGAAGCTAATGAATAACAAAGTGTGAGAACACAAGCATGCAGAGTTTAGGTTTACATACGTCCACTTCGTATCTCTTCAGTCTTCTCTCATTAAGCTGAGGAACGAGTTGCAGTAAAGGATGCAGGACAGACGACTGAGAGGACACGAACACAGACACATGAACAACAATGAAACTTGGACTTTATGATGAAAAATAAAGTCTCTTCCTGCAATATTGCCTTAGGGACCAAACATGCACCAAACCAGGAGTGAAGATATTAATTGATAACTTTTTGTTTTAACATTTTGACTTGACAATAAACAGATATGAACATTTACATTTACACTATGAATGTGACGCAGAGTGATGGAGGGAAAAGCTATGCACCCTTACCTTTACTAATTGAAAGTTCACAACCATTTACAGAGTAGTGCAATCATTCAGACTTTAATCAGTCTCTAGGAGTGGTACAGAAAATATTTCCATACAGTATTACAGAATCACAGAATATGCCAAGTTGTAAGTACTCCTACTAACACTTCTGTGATTATCTACTATGGAAGTTCAACCTCTGTTGTACTGAAAAGTTAATTTTACTTTGAAATCATTTAAACAGAAGCAAGAAAAATTATTTGTTTTTTTTGCTAAAGAACAGGAGGAATCCCTTCTCAAGTGACATTTGCAACCATGGCACTGGTCACTCTATCTAAGATCCAATCGTGAAACTCCTTGTGTTCACAAGACTTTAAGCTTGCAGGCAGCCTGGTTAAGCACAATGGCATTGTGTGCAGCCTAAGTGCCCACCTTGGCAAAACACACCCATGGGGGTGGGCTTGTGGTGAGAGGTCCACAGTGAGAAATAAAGGAGAAAAACCTATGTTCCTTTAAATATTTACACCTTCAACTCATATAAATGTAATTTAAAAAATAATGCATTTTTGATACAATACTTCTCAGAAAATAATGCAATGAAGAGAATTGTAATATATGGAGTAACCAGTTACCAAAATGTTACTGTACTTAATAGGTAAAATGAACTTGCCTATTTTGAGCCAATTTTGCATTGTCTGCATAAGGTAGACAATATAGCATAATAGTATCTAAAAAGGTAGAAGTCTGACATGAATTGAGGAGTTAAAGGACATCTCAGCTGGCCACTCAGGCTCTGTCTTGCAGCCAGTGGAGAGAGGTTATAAAGCTAAGGAATGATGGATCTCACCTAAGTTAATAGCTCTGAGAACTGGGCTAGAAAATAGTCAACTGAACAGCTAAACCAAAAGAAGTGAGAAAACAGTAATCTCTGGGGGCAGCAGCCAAGGTATTCAGGATGATGATGAAGTGAGATGCAGTAACCTTTTAAGTAGGAGCAGCAGCAGAACTAGCTTGTTTCACTGTGCCTTGAGTACCATTAAAGCCACTAAAGCAGCTGTATCATGAAAACATTGACCCCAATATCAGCAATACCACTTTCTAAGAAATGCACCAAATACTTCTGAAGAAATGTAAAGAACAAAGCAAAAATGGACATTAGCATGTAAGAATTATTGCCAAGAAACAAGAAAATAAGAAAATGTTTAACTTTCTCAAAATCCTATGGTGCATAGATGCACAGGAAGAGTATGTTTGCACTTTAAAAGCAAGAATGGATCTCATGTAGTTGATTTGTTGGTTTATGAGAATATTTTTATAGCAACAATTCTTGGCTATATTTTAAATCATATTTTCATTCAAAATATAATCTAAAGTCTGAGTGAGACTTAAATACTATTTTGCCTGCTACCTATTTATGACATGTGTAAATGAATTCACAGAGTTTAATTAATAATTAATACAAATGCATTAATAGTTATGGTCATGCTCTCAGCTCCTGTAAGTCCACATAGTTTCACGGCATATGCTATGCTCCAGTAGCAGTAAAAAGCATTTCATACCATACTTAAAATTTGAAACTACAAGATTAAGATTCAATTTGGATTCCATGAATGTTTAGTCAAGTTTGTTAGGAAGTTTCTTTTCACACACATACAGCATTGATGATCCTCTCTCACATTATTAAAACACTTTCTGTATCTTAAACATGCAACTCCCAGTCCTGAGCTTGCTGTACAGTTGGAGACGACTGCACAATGGAAAATTGCTTTGGTTTTATGTACAAGCACACATGTACTCACAAAGAGGTGCTATGCCACTTACCATGATGTCTGAGTTGCCCGAGTCATGAGTCTTAGAATAATGAAATAAGAACTGTTTGAAAAAATTAAAAGTGGGGGTTTACTACAAAACAGGGCAAGGGTGTTTGATTTTCTTGCCAATTTTAGTGTGATCATAAAATATATGTAGACATCTTACCCTTTTGGTGTTGTCTTTTTCATCTAAACCCTGTGGGAATAATTGGTAGAGAGGCTTTTATTTGTTAAAATAAGAAGACCATTGGACAATTTTGACTACATCATAAACTTCTCAGTACTGGATTGGCATATTCTTCTTCCTTGACAGATGTGTTATATCCTTGCTTATCAATGTAACTAATATTTTCAGACTCTTTAGAGAGCACTGGTGACTCTGCCCTACAAGAGGTAGATGGGTTTAGTGGATGCTCATTTGTACATCCCTAGACTTTCCTAAGTAAATTTCTTTCTTCATTGAGAGCTCATAATTTTTCTAATCTAGAGCAATAAAAGCACATAAAACCTTGTATCCAACCTGGAGATTATTTTCCAAACATTGATGTCTCCCTGTTATCTTTAATAGGTGTTGGATTCTGACAGAGCATTTCAGAGTAAAAACTGGTAGCACTACTTTCAGTGCTGAGTGACATTTCAGATTCTGGGTCCTCAGAATTCATTGCAGACAAAGGCACAGTGTGAGAGAGCAGGCTGCAGAAATGCTTAGTGTCTTTTGTGTGTGTTTTGTGTGTTACCTGTGGTTTCTGAAGAAATCCCATGACAAAAAAACAAAGTTCTTCCAGTGTACTGGACACCTAATGCAAAGAAAACATGAACTCAGGTATCACACTTCCAATTCTACAACATGTAACAAATAGTATCAGAAGAATAAAGCAACGTCTGTCTGACTCACCTGAGGCTGAGAATCTGTGGACAGGTAAGCAGAACACGCATCATCTATCTGTAAAAGTTCACAGTCTTTTTTTAAGAAGTCAGATTAATAAAAAGAAGTGAAATACATATATTTTCAGAAACAGTTCAGTGCAGCTAAAGGCATGGCAAGCTTGTCTACTGTAAGACATCCTTATACGTCCATTCATTAAATACTTTGCATTCCAAAAGGGGAAAAGGACTTAATCACAATAAAAACCCCCAACTTATACTTGCTTGATCTGAACAAACATAAATATCTGCGACCTTTATTCTTTTAACTGTAAACTTCTCAGACTAAATCATATTTTAAATTATGATTTTAAGTATCTGGAGTATGGACTATGAACTCAAATCTCTTCTGCAATAGCTTTGAATTACACAAAACTGTGAAAAAAATGGCAAAATTAAAGCAAGTGATTCAATGATCAGTCCCCAAAAACAACTGTTTCAATTGGATTCCAGCATCCCTACAGGTGTATGACACACGCTTCCCTTAAGTGATTATGGTATGTGCCAGCACATCTTATGCATGTCAATCAATTTGTGTGAGTGACCACGCAGCCAATATCTGAGGTGTGCACTGATTTCTATGGAAAATGAGGAGCACTTCTATCCCTGGAAGTGTTCAAGTCCAGGCTGGATGGGGCTTTGAGCAACCTGGTCTAGTGAAAGGTGTCCCTGCCCATGGTAGAAGGGTTGAAACTAGCTGATATTTAAGATCCATTCCAATCCACACCATTGTGTGTTTCTATAATTTCGTGTAAAGGAGGTGGTTCCCAATTCACAGTACTAGTAAGGGATATGTTCAATATATTTCAAGGGATTTAAACTCTAAGAGCACTGTGGAAGGAGACATTGTTGATAAACTTAAGACATGTCAGTGCAGACCAGAATATGAAGCACAGAGACACAAACCCCAAACAAATAAATCCACAAACCAAATCAAGAAGTCCCAATTCCCATTTCATCTGTTCAAAAGAAATGTCCATTTAGCTCTAAAACTTATCTCTAAAAATGGCCAAATGTCAACACCCAGGAAGAGCCTAACACAAGACCAGAGGTGAAGAAAAGTCCATGCTCTCCAACCACCAGCAATCTGTAGTGTCAGCACTTTGAGCTGGAAGTAGGTCTTTGCAAGAAGCTCCATGAACCTCTGTGCTGTGAATTTGACCAATGTCTGTCTGATTTACATTATACTTTTAGCATCCACAATGTCCCATGCCACCAGTTTCCTAAACACTGTGTGAAATACTACTGCTGTTTGTCTTCATTAGTCTTTCCAAAGCTATCTTCATTCAGTCCTGTCCTCATCTTCTCTTGGAAAAAGTACTGAATAAGTGATTCCTAACCATTCTCTCCCTACTGTTCATAACCTTGTATTAATTACATCCTCCTTCTATTATCTCTTTCCTAAGATGAAACAATTTCATAATACTGAATAATTTTTAGTGGAGTTATTAATAGAGAAGGGATAAGAAATGGAATAAAGTGTATTTGAATTCATGGAAGTAACTTTACCAGTGCCTAAAGCTCAAAGTATTCTGTAAGGAAAAGAAAAAATCTCCACCATTACCAACTAAAGCTGCATAGTTTACTAATGATGGAAAAAAGCAGCTTAATTTTTTAATTACATAACTTTAAAGTTGTATCAATAGTAACCTATTGATCATCAGTATGTACTATTTTTTTGCTTTCAATATTTGGTAATGTTAGATGCCAAAAATCTTTGCCAATCATCTTGTTTACAGACTGCAGAAGAAAGCAGTTGTTTTATTTTTTTTAATAGAGTAGGCAATGCAATTGTTCTTACAATTTTATTATAGGTAAAAAGCCCTAAACAGCACTCTTCAGCAATGAAAACACTAAACAAAAAAAGCAATTAAAAATAATATATATCTGAGTACTTCAAAATGAGATGATTCATTTCTCTAGAGACAATCTATGAGAAAGCATTAGCAGACATAGTGAGAAAACTAATAGCTCACAGAATTCCCTTTTCAAGTAGGTTTTGTTGGTAACACATCCTCTCCATTCTCATTTCCCTTCATCTCACATATGGTTGTCTCTGGGTGTATTAGTTCAACTTCACTACTTTCAGAGTAAGAAAACATAGAGGGAGAAATCAGCAGTGACTGAGATAAAACTAAACTGAAGTAATTTTGGAAGCCCGACTTAAAAAAAGTGCTGTTTCTTCTTGGCAAGAGATTGTTTATGTTTTGGTTTTTATTTGTTTGACTCAGAAAACCACCATAATGTAGTAACAGAACAAGCCAGAGACTGATTTTTGTTCAGCACAATGTAAGCAAGGTATCTCTCAGCTAAAACCTTCATGGACAAAGCAAGGGTTGAGGAAAAGCCACAGTTTCTGTTAATTACTTTTGATAAAAAGCAATAGTTTCTATCTTTGATGCATCTTCTCCTTAATTTTCTCTCCTGTCTCAAAAATGCGGCTTTAGGGTAGGAGATTGCATTTTGTTTGGAGTTGGTTAAATAACGTAAAGAAAAAAAAGGAAGTGAGAGACAAGTAAACAAAACTAAATACTTTGTTACAAAGTTCTCATAAACTCAGAGTTATATCTGGAAAATACTAGGTTTATTTAGAGGCAAGGCTTCTCCTGAAAGATCCACTAGTAAAGTAACAAACTGGGAAGAATTATTATTTTCACTTCAAGAAACTCCAGTGAACTAGTATGAGTGTATAATTAGGTTGATTTAGGGTATATAGCTATGTATCTACTTCCTTAGACCCCTTCCAGTCCTGCAAAATTCTTGCTATAATGGTAACTTTTATATTGCTTCTATTGCATAATTTTACAGAATTTAGTATCTTATGTATACCGTTTTTCTTCACTGAAATCAAAAGGAACTTTGCTTCCAATCTAACACAGGGTAGCTGTGTTACAGCTACCAAATCTTATCAAGAAATGCAGAAATGTATAAAACAACATTTTTAATCCAGACTGTAAATAACTCACTTTCAAAAACTCCATATAGTTATCAGGATCTTACTTCCCAAGAGACCATTTTTTTCCAGGAGATAAATATCACCTGGGCTTGTTCAAGTGCCGGTCTGGATATATATTAGGTTTTAAGTCAGTACTTCCAATATGAACCATGGGGAGTGACAGTGAGGATAATGTCTTCTGTAATGGTCTCAATAGGAAGAAATTTACTCTCTGCCTCAGCACCCCTGATGAGTCACTTACTTTCTAATGTTATCAAAAGCTGCAAGATTAAATGTCAGCACAATATTTGAAGATTATAGCAACACCAGGGCATGCAAATCGCCAGCTAAACCCTCTCCACATACTATGCCCCACCACTCCATCTGTTCCAAAATGGCAGGGAAGAGCCAGTGTTAACAAGGGTCACAGACCAGAGTAAAAACAAATGTTCATTTCAGAGATGAACAAAATGTTAGAGAGGGTAATTAACACAGTAATTAAAATATTAAAATAATTAAAATGTTATCCTTTATCTAGTAAATTGGAAGGCTAGAATAGGATTAAATACAGTGTTCCAGCACTATGTGCAGAAGAGAAGATGCAAGAGGTAAGACCAGATGAGTTGAAACAATTCCCGTATATCATCTACAAAATATAAAACAACCATGTGGGGCATTGTGTTGCTTCCAGGGACAGTGGCTGCCTGGTCATTGACAGTTAAATGACCACTGTTATCAAACATAGCTCTCCATTGAGACAAGACAATCTTTTCTCAGAATGACATCTCAACAGTCAGCCCCAACATCCTCTTGAAGTAACTGCTAAGAATATCTGGAAAATTAGATATTACACCTCTTTGCTGATGTCAGGATTGGAGACACACAGGTCTGGAAGAAAATGCACCTGAACTCCACGGAAGAGAAATACTGGATAGTGAAGTGTGACCTTAACAAGGATGGGCACAGAAGAGATGGGAGTATACTACATAGCAGACAATGCTTACCTCTTTCCACAGCTGCAAATCCTCATCCGACTCGAATGCTTGGGATGGCATCGGTGCACCTGGAAGTACAAACTGTGCTCAGCAATGCTATACAAGCAAAGGTCATTTGTACAAGTATTCCATGTCAGAGATTTAAATAAAAACTCTGAACATGCTAAGATACCTAACACACTTATTAACTGTAAAATCGGAGAGCTGTGCAATCAAAAGAAGTTTGCTACCCTGGGTGTTTTAGGGTTTGTCCAGTAGTTTCTGCCTGCTCGGTGTTAGCAACACAGCAGGACGCTTCTTCACAACTTCACAGTAGATACAGACATGTATCTTGGCAATAAACAGTGTGGAAATTGCTCAGGTCTCACTGAGGATCAGGCTAGCATTAGTCCATTCTCAGTGATAAGAAGGCGGCAAGAAAATTTGCATGGCAGCCCTTGCACATTAAGACCTGTTCAGGAAAACACAGTCCAGTGCCTACAACTTGAGCTTTCTGAGAACTCTGCTCAACTCCAGCACATGCATTGCAAGTTGAGGATCTGGATCCTACCTCTTGCCTTCTTGCATGCTACAACTAAGTAATTAAACATGAGCTATGTAACGTACACTTGTATATGAACAGTGCCCATGATATGAACACAGTCTATTTGAGAAGGTGATAGACTGTACATGTATAACTGGCTTTGTTTCCTCTATTTGACATGTAGAAAAGCTCAGTCCCTTAGAAGATTTAATGTGTTATTAACTGCATAATGCTGCAGTGATGCTGTGCTTGGCTTTGGGGCAGCTCCTTTTTCCATCTCTGCCCACCCAGGCTGCAGAACTGGAAGTCACTGTAACAGACTTCCTTCCAACTCAGTGCCCAGAATATCCCCCTTACGACACTGTTATTTTATCTAGCAGTGTATTTCTAATAGCAATGTATTGTTAGAGTGTCTGTAAAAAGTACAAATGAGCATCACCGAATTGTGAATACATTAGACATCACACAAGTGTATCAGTGAGGGGATGTATTGTAACTCTCCTGGGTGGGAAACTGGTCCTGAAGAGGGTCGAGCTTTAATTGTACATGCCTAGAACTGCACAAAACCCTATGAAGTCATCTAATTTATCCCCTTGCCCAAAGCTGCTGCCCATGAGCCATGCTTAACCATTTTATACACTGTTCATAAAGACTTCAGATTGATAAGAGATTTTACAACCTCCCAGGCAGTCTAAAATTTTGTGTGGTCACATTTTTTTCAAAGAATTGAACAAAATTAAATAAAAAAAGAGGTGAAGGTAGATTTAGCTAGAATGGCCAGGTAAGGAAGATGTGAATGACACAATTTTAATTGGTTTTATAATAACAATAACCACAACAGTAGTTAGTTCCAGACATTAAGGGATGGATTTCAAAACCACATGCTGGTACTGGCACAGACTTAGCATGAGTAATTATACTGGATATTTGCTTTCCCCTCAAAAAAAAAAAAAAAAAAAGAATTAAATGGGCTCTTAACTTCACACTATACAGAAGTGGAATATTTTTTTAAATCTCCAAGATGTTCACATAACAAAAAAATTGCCTTCCAATCATTTGTTTCATTTCAAGGAAAAATGCCACATAAATTAGAGGCACTAATTATCTTATAGTTATCTTATTTTCTACTCTTAAATTAGTGTATTCAAAGTGGGGTATTGCCTTGGACGTGTATCCTGGTTGCAAAGAGTGGAACTGGGCAATGCTTCAAATTAGCACACCTTTCCCATTAGATCATTGCCTGTTTGTCTCTGAACACTGCTTCTGCCTTGCCTGGTTTTCAGGGGGAAGAGAAGAAACCCATTAGCCTGTAAATCTTAGGGCAGCAATCAAGAAAGCCTGAATATTACAGCTTTCCCTTTGTTGGGTCTTTTTTTTTTTTCCTCCTGGAGCTTAACCTTTTGGACAGAGGAGGTAAATTACTTCACCAGCTCCTAAGTTTCCTTAACCCTTCTCCACTTACTCAACAACTCTTATTTCCTGTGCAGTTTAGTGCTCACACCTCGGACTGCATTCCTCCAAGAGCTCAGCGGTGTCCCTCCATCCCCCCCAACCAGAATAGTGCCATAGTCCCTACAGGATTTCATTTATTTACACACACACAACACCATGCACAGTGAAACATCAGGTTATTTTGTAATACACTAAAAATAACCATAAGGGGAAGGGGAAAAAAAAGAGAAAAAAGAAGAGAGTACTATTGAGGAAAGCAATCCCAGTCAAAAGGAATATGGAGGAAGAAATTCTCCTACAAAATCGACATTGTCCACAATACATTTACTGTCCCATTCTTCAATTTTGCCAACTTTTAAAAACCCAACTTCTTTCAAGGCAGTAGAATGACAAATGCACAGCCTGGCACTTCTTATATCTTCTCATCCCTCCACTGATCTCCCTAAACAAGCTTCTGGCAATCATTTGTGTAAGAACAATGATGAAATACTGTGTGCCATTGCCTTTCCTTGTCCTTATTTTCCTTTTCCTCCTTCTTCCACACCTTCATAACTTATTTTTATCATAACATTAAGTACACTGTACTTGGATTTATTGGATTGTTGATATCAAAAAACTGCAACAAATCAGAACAAAACCTCACAATTAAAACACACACACAAAGTACGAACAAAGTAGAAATAGTCTTTGCGCAGCATTTTGTAATGTTACTTCACAAAGTGTAAGTAGTTAATCTATCTGGGGTGGGAAGAGTAGGAAAGAGTATGGTTAAACAGTCCATCAGATGTGCTCCTTTCACAAGGACTCCCTGCTACAAAACCAGCACCTTTTAGGATTTCTCATGCAATAAATATTGCATCGGGTTGGACTAAGTGACTCCCAGAGGATTATAAATTTTCCTGCAGTTCCGTGATACATCTTGTTTCTTCTTTTTCCTCACCTTTTAAATCAGAGTAAATGATATTTAAAATTAAACCACTTTTAACAAAAGCCAATTCCCCCAGTTGCTGGAGCGCAGTTCTGCCAGGAGAGAGTAATCCTACCAGCATACGCGAAGACCCCCAAACTAATTCCCGAAACCGTGCCCTGTAGCTGCGACTCTCCTGCGCATCCTCCCCCCTCCCCATGCGCCCGGGGCGCCCAGGTAGCGGCTCGCTGTGCACCCCCGCCAGGCTGGCAGGCTGCGGGGGCGCCCCTCACTCCCCAAATAATGTGCAGAGCTGGCAGCGCAGGAAGGGGGTTGCTCCTCACCTTTGCAAGCAGCCATCGAGGAGGCGAGGAGGAGGAAGAGGAGGAGGAGCGGGGATCCGGGCAGCGCCGCGCCGTGCCCTGCCTTCCTCAGGCTGCGCTGGGGGGTGGCCGCGGGAGGCTGATGGTGGCAGAGGTGTCCCATGCCCGCGCAGTCCCTGGCGCCGCCGCTCTGCCAGCCGCTCTTCTGAGCATGTTCCTGCTCCTTGCCGCAACTTTTTAAATCTCCCCGACACGTGGACGAGCCCCAGAGTGGCTCGGGGGAGGGCTGCCCTGCACTCCCGGGGGTCGGCCCCGCCGCCGGGGCGTGACTCACCTCCCTCCGCGCCGCGGGCAGGAACCCGTGCGGGGCAGGCGGGTGGCCCTGCTCGGCAGGGAGGGGAGGGGCTGCACAGGCTCCAGGCATTTTTTAAACCGCCTCCTTAAGAAAAATCAGCGGTTTTACCCCCGGAGCCGCGGTAGCTGGCGCGGAAGGTGCTGCTTTTCCCCTGCCGTGCAGTGATGACATGAGGATGGCAAAGGGGAGAGTTCAGGAACTGCCCCAGCCCGGTGTGAGAGGGAGAAGAGGAGTGATTTAAAGTGGAGAAATCGGACACAGACTTGTGCCAACTAGCTGAATCTGGGAGTAAAATCTAATGGAGGTTGCATGTGGGGGTGGTTGGGATGTGGGGCTCTGAGGATGTGTATCCCTCTGCCTTGAGACCCGCCGACTGGTGGTTGAGTTTTCTGAAGATTTCCCGGCTGCAGAGGTGGGACTGACTCCTGGTTTTCCCTGAGCCTTAAATACACACACAATGCCGCACCACGAAATAGAATTCAGTGATATCGTAATATTTAGCGACTAAAATCCTAATAGTGTGCTTAACAAGGTGTTTTACTTTAAATACAGCTGCAGACCTTGGTCCCACGTGTTATTCGTACCCATAGATAACAAAAGCAACTACATTATAAGATATTTAAAAGTACACAGGCCCCAAATCTGTTAAGAACTTGTCAGCTTAGTCCAGCAAACCCTGAAACACAGCAAGCCCTGGCTTACCAGAGTGGGCACCCTGAGTCTGCCAGCGCCTCCTGCTACCAGATCCAAAAACTCAGACTCCCACTCCCAGAAGGATGCTCGGGCTAATGCTGACCTGCTCCTCACATCCAGCCCAGCAGCACGGTCTGGCTTTGAAGAACGGTGGGTATCCAACTGTCTCTGCTTCCCCACTATTTGCTTCAGGAAGATCCTGCCCTGCCGAGGTGCTGCTCCAGTGCTTTGGGAGCGTTTCAGGGCAGCAGCTCCCAATTTAGTCTATCTTTATTATTTATTTGCCCTTCTTTTTTTCCATTCACTCCTATTTTTCTTGCTTGGTTGCTTTTTAATGGCTGTCAAAGGAAATACTACACAGCCCAGCAATGAGACAAGGTGCAGTATCAGATATTGTTATTTTCCAAAACAAATTACAGTTCTTTTTTACCACTTCAGTGGGTTTTGACTGGGGACTGAATAGTGTGTGGTGAAGTAAATCTGCATGACAAGAGCAGTGACTGTTACTATGAAACAAAAGAAAACTTTGATTTATAGACATAGAGTTGGTAGTTGCTCTTTGCCTTTACCCTTATCAGTTGTACATGCTACAAAATTGGGCTCTGCCACTCTGAACACTTAGACAGGCTATCAAAATTGTGAAAGCTTGGCCATGCTAAGATGCTATAAAATTCTCCTAGAAATAGAATCATCTTATCCATCAGATTCAGTAGCAATGCTTTCCGTAATATGACTGGGGATAGAGTTAGTCCTTCTCTCAATGGAAAGCCAGTTATCAGAGCAATACATAAATTAAAGAACCCTGTGTTTTGTATGTATGATTGTATTTATATCTACCTAATTAAAAGAGTTGTTTTAAAACTATCTGAATTGAGGAATTGTACTTACTTCTGGTTTTTGTTAATAAAAGCAGAACACATTTATTTAAGGAGATTATTATAAATGGGAAGTCATCAGTGCTGAAAGGTATCTTCCTAATCTATTTTGATTCAAATGCATGAATCAGTGTCCTGAGCTTTGGCGTAAGGAAGGATTTAATTTGTTATGCATTTTAATAATTACATTCTCAAATTAATATTTTTTAAATATTTAATAGGTCGTGAAATAAAATAAATTACAGTCTTTCATAATTTGAGAGTGGGATACCTGTAAATATTCTGCACCTGTTCAATGGTGCAGAGTGTTTTAAGAATAGTAAAAAAAAAATTACATCTTGAATCCAACTTTAGTTTCAGATGAAAAGGTTCTGATTAGCCCTAACGGTGAAATGAAAGATTTTGCTGAGCCTGCTTGCCCAAAAATATATTAGGAGATTTTGAAGATGATGAGAAAAAATTTCCAGATAGAAAAATTATGGTGTTCCATTTATCAGGAAAAAAAATTCTAGTACTTGTGTCTGACTTGGATTTGTATTGCTCAATAATCTTTCATCTGAAACCTGAATTTTGTTTTCATCAGATTCCTGTTAATGGGCAAAAGCAACCATTAAACATGGAACCCTATTTGTGCCATGAGTGACATGGTCCAAATCCTAGCAGGCTACAGTCTTCCAGTACTTCTAACCTGGTATGAACTCCATTTCATTTTCAACTATGCCTTTTGCACTGTGTAGTTTTGTATTTCCTGATACATGGGTAAGGTAAACTGATTTGGGCATTTGTATCTGCCCTGTAACTGCATTTGTAACTGCAACTGTAATTCTCTTTGTCACAACTAGAAAAAACAATATGACTTTTTAGCAAAAATATACATTTGTACTAAGCCCAAACTCTGTTTTATGCCAAGACAATATTTCTACTGAAATCTGCGCAAATGTTGACAGAGCAAGTTCTCCAAGCTTGAATCTTGAAGTTTATAGAAGGCTTACATAGCTTAGGATGGTCACTTTCACACAAGTAATTCACTGAAATTCGAGTAAGCATTCTTGTAAACAGGAGAAAAAATATATCTTTCTCTATTGTATCTGGTTTTGTTTTGTTTAATTGCTTGACGAAATTAATGTTACACTATTGCAGGAACAAAACACATCCTCATTAAACGAATAGCTTGGAGGATGTTTTGGATGCTGTAATTAGCTGCTTTGAAATATTTATGTTCTTCCTAATGTTGCTTGAATAAATGTTAATTATGGCTAGTGGAAAGGAAATCAAAGAGCTGGGTATGTGAAAACATCATCTTCTCTGTATTCTGCACAGGCAAGGTCAGGAGTTACGTCATTGCATCCACTTGCTGCATACACGCACACACAGCCTGTGAAGAGGTCAATGCACACTGTTTTTTCTATGGCATTAATTTAATTAAAATTATGAGAAATCATTCCTCCTACATCCGAACGTAGGCATTAGGAGAATTTTTATCTGTACTGCACTTTCTTCACCAATATATTCCTTACTGGAGAGTGCTTGACATAGCTCACTCTGTGCAAGCATGCAGATGTGTCTCACGATTTCATGTGGGTCCATGAATAACTTATTAATCCTTCTGTGCAACTGACAAATTAAATACATTGATTTTCTTCTTACCTGTTTATGATTTAAGGAATTAAACTATGTGTAGGCAAGTCTCAATAATTAGTTAATGCCTGCTCAGATATTGCATTTCTTCAAGGTATTCTCTCCCTTTATTACTAATAATACATAGAAAGTTTGTATCAAAGTGGAAAAAGATTCACAAAGAAAAGTCACTGGAGACTCAAGAATCAGCATCTCTGAATGGGCTTTTACTACAGTGTTAAGACAAAGATATTTACTCAGTAGAAGTCTTTAGGTATATCTCCCTATACATAGAAAGCAAACAACAAAACCCAAGCCATATAGGGCACGATAGGCCTTACATTTTCTCAGAATATTTCTTTTTCATTTGATCCAAGATAACGCCTCAGCTCTTCCTTTATGAATAAGTAAAACATAAATGACCCTCTAATGAATTAGATCTTGCCTGAACTACTGGAAATGAGGACAGAAAACCCAGCCCCTGTGCTAAGATAGACTCCACTAGGCAACACTGATGGGACTGATTGCAGCAAGTGTTGAGGCCCTCTGCAAAAGTTCCAGAATGTTTTGCATAAAAAATTCCATGTGTAAAAGAGAGACGGTTGAACCCTTTAATGACTAAAGAAAATTTGCTCAACAGATGACAGTGACTAAATTCAGCAAAAACATGACAATCTTTCCAAAATGGTGGGTACCTCTGGGTACCCAGCAGAAATGTCTAATTTTTATGGACTTGCATTTCTTTTAGAAGTGGAACTGGTCACAGATTATAAAGCTT
The DNA here is from genome assembly GCA_013390005.1 of Calyptomena viridis. Taxonomy (NCBI): domain Eukaryota; kingdom Metazoa; phylum Chordata; class Aves; order Passeriformes; family Eurylaimidae; genus Calyptomena; species Calyptomena viridis. The sequence continues at coordinate 43,060 of WEIV01026462.1, forward strand.
TCTCACCATATTCACACCATTTTCTAAATTTTCCACCAACATTTATCATTAATTTTATACAAACCATGGAAGTAGAAACAGAACAGATTATTTGTTTTATGAAGTCTTGATTATTGTAAAAAAAAATAAATTTCTGTTCAAAGGAAAGCAATAATTCTCTACTATCATTAATACATAAGAAGTATGGTTGCATAAATTGTTTGAAAAAAGGCTAGTCATCAAGAAGCTCCCATCTCACTTTTATCTAATACATACAAAAACAGATCAATGGCTATGATGATTATATTTACCTGGAGAAAGAAAATTTTGAATACCCTGTGAATTATTTGCACATAATTAATAAAACAATAAAACCTCAATATTACTATCAGAATCTACAGGGTTTATAGCTGAACAGACTTTTAGCAAGAAAATAAAGTATGAGTAATGACATTTAGAAAATGTAATTTTGTCTTCCACGTGGCTGTGAGATGAGTTGGTTTTACAATGGGATCATTTCTCCATTAAAGAGAGACAAACTTATGTTGTGACCTCGCAGTGGTTTAGTATAACTTTTTCACAAAATGCACATAAATCCAGCAGGAAGTAAGAATCTCAAAAATTATGTTCATAAAGCTCATATTTTGCCAAAAGTTTTTAACTCCCATTGGCTTCAGAAGAAGTTATACAACCTAGGGCTGAATCTGATACATTGTCTAAACTCTGATATTTACTTATTTAACTCTGATATCATAAGTTTCCACTATGTATTTCATCATAAGTTTCAATAACTAATGCCAGCTGCAGGAAATTTTTTTGCATAGGTGCAATGCGTAAGCACTTGCTTGAAAGTCTGAAGGAAAAGACCATAACAAAATAATTTGGAAAAATGGACTAAATCCCCCTATCTTCCAGCCTGAATCATTCTCTGTGTACAGTGTTAAGCCGTGGGATCCCAGTGGTCTGCTGCTTGGCCTGTTTATCTGTTCACTGTCTTCCTAAGACCAAGGCACTTGGCTTGTGTCAATTTCACTTAGAAATTGTATTTATAAATAGAGCAGAAAACAGAAAAATAATTCATAGATTTTTTTTTTTTTTAGTGTCAAAATAATGCTAAACAAGAAACAATTCTAGCAATCCCTTAATTTTTCTCCCAAGCACCACAAAACTGCTCTTACTGTGGGTTAATCAGCAAGGAAGCTTATCGGACAGAGTATTATCTCTGGACAGAGCCTGCAACTAATTTTTTATTCTACCAACCACCGAACGCAGAAGAATGCTAAAACCATCAGTAGAGTCTTTGCCCTTCAAACCTCAAAATTCAAGAAATTTCTCCTTGCTTAGTATTAGGGTTTTTTGAATCTATGATCATGCTAGCTCTAGCTCTGAAGTTTATTAACTAATACAGTTTTCTGTGCAAAATTAGATTTTGGAAGGCAAATTCTTCACTTCTCTTGAGATCAACTGCACTGCAGCCATAAGTCTATATGGCAATGTCTTGAAAGTTAAGTATCGCAAGTAGTACTTTGTAATGTGACTTACCTGTCTAATCCCAGACAGCATGATCAGCCACATGAACTTTTCGACAGCTTTACAATAGTAAACTGTAATTTAGAAATAACTAAAGCCTTTTATACATACCATATTCTTTTTTTTTTTTTAAACAGAGTAGTTTTTTATGCAGATTGATCAAATATATCAGTGTTGATCAGCTCAGCATTGCTTCTCCAACTGTTCCAGATTTTGTTGAAAATTCTCTCACTGTAATTCTGTCTGTTCATTGTACACAGTAGGTCACACACTAATACTACTTAACAGTCAAATACTACTTAGCAGGGAGAAACATTTGCAAATGCTTAAAAATACAGGTTGTTACTACTACGAGCAGCAGGTCTCCCCACAACAGCAAATAACTATCTGCACCACTTTAGCACTCTCCATCTCAAGTGCCAGCCCTGGAGTGAATAGGATCATTATTTGTTATTCTTACCATGCAAGTGTGCCTCTAAGGGTTATAAAAGTAGAGTAACTTAATATTTTAACATATTCTAATAGGTTTGTGATGGTTTTTAGTGGCCAGGTTTTTTGTTAGCAGAGGGGCCTATGGGGAGGCTTCTTTGAGAAGCTGCTGGAAGTTTCTCCATCTCCAGCAGAGCCAATGTCACTCAGCTCCAGGCTGGACCCGCCGCTGGCCAAGGCCAGGCCAACGAGGAGTTACAGGAACGCCTCTGTGATAACATACTTAAGAAGGAGAAAAAAAAAGGTTCAGGCAGACGAACATGGCTGCTTAGAGAAGAACAGAGTGAGAAGTTGTGATTAACA
>WEIV01026462.1:53984-65218 GCA_013390005.1 Calyptomena viridis
TTGCTGGGGCCCTATTCCAGTGTTTAAGGCACCTTCTCTTTCTCCTCTTTCTGACCTTGGTGTTAATCAAACTTCTCCCTCTCCTCTCTCTTAAGTGGCCATGATGTTCTGCCTTGCCTTTTTTTTCTTTCTCCTTCTTAAATATGTTATCACAGAGGCATTAGCAGTTGATCTTGAGCTAGCTTAGAGCAGAGAAAAACTCCAGCAGCTTCTTAAAGAAGACTCTTCTTAAAGAAGCCTCTCTCCTAAAAAACTCTGGCTGCTTAAAACCACAAACCCAGCACTAAACCATGTCCCTAACAGCCACATGTACGCAGCTTTTAAATACCTCTAAGGATGATGACTCCACCACTTCCCTGGTTTACCTTTGGTGAAATTTTCCCTGATATCAAATTAAACCCTCCCCAATGGGCATTACATAAATATTTTCACCATCTGAACATAAACTTTGTTTTGAAAAAGGGCAGTCTAAGAAATAAGTGTACTCAGGAATTATGAAAAATTATGTTGGGGTTTCTAATAAATCTATTACTTTCTCACTATCTCTGATTATTCATAAGCATTTCTTGATCTTGCAGTAACAACATAAAAGCACATCTTCCTTTTTTTGCTACTGCAGATATATGGTGTGATCAGGTTACTTTTATATCATCTCCATCCCACTCACACACACACACACACACACGAATTTTAAAAATAATGTCCCTGAAGTCAGATGATTATAAAAGTTGATCATGAGTTGACCTCTCTTCTGTGGGCAGATCTAAGTCTTGAAATGTCTTTTGTATGGCTGCCACCTTTCGTACTGTGACTCTCATTTTCTGATTTGCTTAACATTTCTCGTGTAGTCAAGGAGACAGTGGGATGTTTACAGTCCAGACTCAAGGAACTCAAATATAATACTGTGTTCAGGTCTTTTAAAAAGCAGTAGGCTTGGGATGTAGGACTCTAAATTGAGCTTTTAAATGTCAGTTGTATTTTCAGATATTTAATACTCATGGGGAATAATAGTTGGACTTGGGGTTAAGACAATATGCACTGATATATTGTTACAGAAGTGTGAGCTCTTTACTGCAATCTAGAGAATCACTGCAGGAACCTATTACAAAAGAGTTGTTTTCTTTCCCATTCTCAACATATTCCTAAGGAAACAAGTCAGTGAGCTTTCAAAAATAATGTATCTGATGAGGGTTTTTTATTGCTAACACCTTAAAAAAAGACATGAGTTTAAGAAGTGTGAATCACTTTTGGGAGGGAGAAAAATGTGCAAAAACAGTCCCCTTTTTTTTTTGCAAAACTTGTGATCTTGAATTCATTTGACAGGTTTCCCTGCTGTTCCCTCCAATCAGGATGGGGCAATGTTTTCAAGATCCCCCAGTCAGCACTTTTTTCATCTTTACTGTTGAAATCAGTGATAAATATTAAGAAAAGAGAAAGAAAACAGTTTTTAGGTAAGAATGTTTACAACAGCAGGGTGTGAAAGTCTCTGACTTCATTATTATTGAAAAGAAAAGGATTATAGTAAGAAAAAACTTGAGCCATTCGTCTAAATTTATGCATTAAATAAATGTGGATACCCTATTATTTGTTTCTACACCTTCATGCCAGAACCAAATGTAGTCTAATGTCAAAGCAGAAACTTTTAGTTTTAATTAATACTGCCACGTAAACTTCTACTTTCACAGTAGATCATTTTCAAGGACACCAGCTGATGTGATGCCAGCTACAGGAGCCAGTAGTCTGGACTGCAGAAAATCAATTTTAAAAAAATGGAACTGAATAGCATAGGTACATGCAATCTGGTTTTCATGCTGACAGTAGAAATTAGACATAGTGAGAGATGAGGCATCTCTGTGATTAAAAGAGTAAATTTGTTGTTAAATAAGCAGTGGCGTTCAAAATCATGCATTCAGCAACTGTTGTCTGCATAAGAAAACAGAGGCAGATGAAGTTGCAAAGTGAGCCCCTCTCCTTCTCACTGCTAAGAAATGAAATGCTTTTACTGGTCACTGGTACAAGACCACCATGCATCAGTTCGACTGTGCAGCAGAGACTGGATCACTGCACTGTTTTCCTGGTACCTTGGTGCTGCAGTGGATACGTTGTGTTAGTCAGCATGTAAATGGGTGACACTGAAAGACGTCAACCTACACCGCCTGTGTTGTGCTGAGAGAATATCCTTTAAGGGGAATAACTCCATGTTGCTAGGACAGCTTTCTTGTTCTCCAGCAGACCTCACCTTTCCTCTCTTTTCTAACCAAATGTCAGAAAATCATATGGTGCAGGCAAGAATTATCCATTACAAGGCTTCATGCTAACTTTCAGTTAACTTTCAAGGAAAGAAAAGGTACATGTTCTTTACTTGAATTAGTTAGGAGAAGATTTATAAAGCAGGTTTGGCAGCATAAGCACTGTAGTGACTGTCAATATGTCTGTAGGATTTAGTGGTACTAATAGCGGATCTAATAAAAATAATAACTGTTTTCAGCCTGCTTTCAATTTGTTTATTTCATAATATCAGCGACATATTTGAATTTAAATAATACCCCAGGTACATTTTTAACAATTTAAATTGTTGAAGCTGGAACTGCAGGACACTAAAGAACAGCTCAGAACTACAATTATGATTCTCCAGACTAATGTTCTTCCCTTTTATGGCACCCAAACAAACCACTGAATATTTAACAGTGTGATGGCTAGAAGTGTAGAATGGGCCAATTTAATTTCTCTTTACTTGGCTAGGATGGCTCTTTTATTATCCTGTGTATGTGGTGGTACCAGTAGTGTATCATTAACCAGAACCGCAGCAAACAAGTTCATCTGTGCGGTACTCCACTAGCCAGTTTTCCTACAGCTCTAAAGGCCAAGTTTCTTTCAGATAGTTTTCTCAAAGGGAGGACACAAATGTCAGGTTGATGAAGGAACTGTTATGTCCTTAATTTTCTTTGTGATGATTTTTCCCTAGCTAGCTGAATACAGTTTATCTTTGGAGGTATCTAGACTGTTATAAACTACCTCTCTGCAGTTTGCTGTGCCACAATCTTCTCACACCCAGGTTTTTAAATTTTGCCTGCCTTGCTTGTGCAAATGATTGAATTTACTAATACATTACTTCAAGTAGCCTAAATGTGATACATACGAAGTGGTGACACTACAAGGTATACCCAGTACCTGAAGTATCCCAAGATACTTTTGGAAACTCTAGTCTTTTTGGGCCAGCTGTGGTGTAGCTCATCATTTAGCATCTGCATAGGTGTGATTTGTGGGAGGAACATAAGGAATTTTCCATCCTGCAAATATAATCCCACTCTGAAAGTTGTAAATAGATTATGCCATATTCAGATATGTTTTTAATGATGATAAGAATCGTCTAAATTATAGATGATGAAATTCACTCCAGATTTACACAGAGAAAAAAGTGTAATAAAGTCTCATTCATTCCACTAAAGACCCAGGGAGAATTTGATATACTAGGTGTTTCAGGGGCACATTGTCCATTGAGCACCCTGAGATGCTTAGTAAGGCCTCATCAATTCTATACTTCATACTTCAACAGTGGAAGTCTGCAATAGATATTAGTTCCCACTAAAATTTCATGCTATGATATGAGGTCACTGTCAGACTATAAAAGTGATTCTAAACCTGTAATGGTAAATCCTAAAACTGCCCCTATAGTCTACCAGACAGCCTGGAAAAAGAAGTTTGTGGGAGGGAGAAAAGCTGCTGAGACTCTGGAGACAGAGAGCAGAGGGCTGTCCTGGGGCAAAGCAGTTGCACATGGGGTACAGCTAATGCGCTATTAGGGGCACAAGAGCCCCGTTAGCTGCAAAAATCATCTCTCATGGTGCACTGCTAAAGACATCTGCAGGGCTGGTGTCTCTTAAAGAGCCTTTGGCCCAGGGCCCAAAGACCCTGGGCCAGGCTCCCTGGAAAAGTGGCTGGATTTGGTGAATTTAGCAGAGGCTGTAGAACCATTAGGATAGAAATAAGTGATATAAGGACCTGATCAGGGCTGCAGCTTGGAGAATAATCCTGAAATGTCCTAGGATTATCCTCCTGGGACTGTCCTGGGACACACCCATACAGGTAATGTAAAACTATTCTCCCTGAAAGAGTGCTTTGCCAGTGAAACAAAGTGCCTCGGATGACAAAACACAAAGAGTTACCTTTTGCTGAATTATACCCGAACCCTGAGTCTAACCGTAGCATGAAGGATCCAGAGTGAATAATTTGTCTTCAGTTTAGCCCATGCTTGGTTTGGTGATTTATTCTTTTTATTTTTCCTGCTACACCTCGGAGCAGAACATGGTCCCCAACTTGATGAATAATAAAATTCAGGAACATGACAAGGGCAAAAACAGTTTGGCTCATACCAGAATAGGAAAGTTGTGCTGAATTATTTGCCCTTGCAGCTTTTCCTTCTCTGTTGGTGGACTCCCATGTTCACACTGTGACACCTGTAATAAATATACCTCCAGTAAACAAGTAAAACATAAAAGATCTACACTCTGTGACACCAGCATAGTGTTTGAATTCAAAAAGCTTTCTCCCAAAGTCTGTACTTCAGCAGTACCCAGACACCTGCCTGTTTTTCGGAGGTCCTAGAGGATCTGCTTTCTGCTGCCTTTCCATTTCCCCAGCCCAGAAGAGCTGGCTCTGTCCTTTCCCGTACACTATGTCCACACTGGGAGCATCTCCCCAAGTGGGAGCACCAGTAGGAAATACCAGAAGAGCAACCCACAGAACCCTGAGTGGCAACAGGAGCAACTGCCTGAGCAGCATAAAGTCTTCACATGGGAATCACTGTCACTCCTTTCACTGCTCAGCCCTCATCACAATCCATGCTTCAATAGCTCTGTTGGCACAAGCTTCTACTAATTACATGAATACTAATTACAGCATTACATGCAAAATAATTGAAGTTGCTGTAATACTTCCCCACTATTTCAGCTTTTCCTGGAGCTCAGAAAGCCTCATCATTACAACTCACTGTAGTACAGCTCCCATATGTGCCCATTCAGTGTCCCTCTGGCCCAGGGTAAAATTAGTTTCTAATAATGAACACACTCAGGCACAACCATAGAGCTGTTAGCCTTACTTCAGCAGGGGATTTTAATATTTCTTAAAAATTAACTACTATGTAATCACTATCCTAAGGTCAAATCCTAGAGCTCTTATTAGCATTGGCTGAATAAAAGCATGCAGCTAGGTGTTAGCATACTTTCCCCAATTAGATCTTGAGGACTAAAGTCATGAACTTAAAATATAATTCTCTTCACACTACCATGGTGGTACAATAACTGTAGCCCAGTGCCAAGTACCATATGTAACGGGTAAGTCTCTCTCACAGTACCTTGCACTGCATCTTGTTTAAATCATCTTCTCTTAATATTCCCTCACTAAAGACACAAAAGCACAAGTAGGACAATCTGATGACATGTTGTAGGTAACTGCATATCATGTCCCTGAAAACCACACCTGTTACAGGAGCTGGGCATGCAGAAGGTGGAGAGATGCAATAATGGGGAGGCAGGTACTCCTGCAAATTTGGCTCCTGTTGTGTGTCACAGCAAGCACAGTCACAGCTGTTGCATCTCCCTGAGAATGGCAGTGCTAGTCCCCAGCTGAAGAGTTGACACAGAGGAGGAGCACAACTATAGGAGGATGTAGTGCAACAGGGACAGTCAGTGAAACAACTTCAACAGAAAACTACAAAGAGACAGCTCGTATCTTCCCAAAGCACATGTGCACACAAGGCACAAATGCACCACAAAATCATCAAGCAGGCTGGATATGTTGGTATAGTTTACTCTAGGTTTATTTTTCTATGGACATCTGTGGACATTACACACACATAGCAAATATAGTAACTAAAGCACTAGTCACTCAGTCTCTCCTCATTGTTATTCCAGGCTTGATCCTGTGGGATATATTAACAGGAAGAGTAATTTTTTTAAATTATACAAGTCTCAAGAGGCACATTCTATTGCTAAAGGCATTTAAAAGAATTAGACTCCTTAAATCTATTCTTTTAAGATCCTCTTTAATGATCTCATCAGAAAAAAACCTGTATTGAGCTTTACTTAGTTCTCTTTTTCAATGGTACTATTATATTTGAGGACACATTTTGAATCTTGAATGTAACTTTTCTCTTGCCCTGGTTCTGATAGTGGTTTTACCTAAAATCCCTGAAATTTTAGCTCAGTATTCTTTGAGTAGGAATAATGAGGGAAGGGAATGTATTTCCAACTTCTGTAGCCCTCATTTCATGACGTAAGAGAAGACAATAAAGTAGCTGTCCATGACAACACATTGTTGAGGTTCGCTCAACTTCCTCAAGGGGCAATAGCCTTTAGAGACTGATTCACAATGAAAAAAATATTTGGGTTTTATTTTCCGGGGTCTGTTCTACCTCTCATAAAAAAGCCTTGGTTTAATTTGATTCTCGTCTCCAGGAAGGCAATTTATCTCATTCTTTATGAGGTTGTTAGAAATGAGGAGGTTATGGGTACCTTCTTAGTCCAGGTAGGTTCTTCATGTACATGTCTTTAGACTTAAGCCATAGGACTTGAGGCCATTTTTTTATTAAGAGTGAAAATTGTGCATACAACCTACAAACATGTTAGTGCATGCTTTGAAATCACATGTTGGCTTAAAATTAATAATTGAAAAGAAAAATCTATTGTCATCATCTCTGAAAAGAAGTTCAAGTATGCCATGCTTTAAGTTAGACATGATGGACTTTATTTAGCATAATTTGTATTTCATACACATGCGCCCACAGGAGTTCACTAGATCTGAAAAATAAAGATTATTTTCTAAAAGGCATATGGTATTTGGGCAGTATATAGAAAGCATACATACAAATTTTGTAAAATAACAGGTTATACAAAAGATATTAGACGAACACCATACAGCTTCCCTTCTGAAGATTCATGAGGCTATATTTTCACCTTACTATGCCTACATATTATGTTGAATATAAATGCATAGACAACTTGCAAGTATGGTATTTTTTATAGTCCGATTTAAACTGCTGATGATAGGAAAAACAAGCTGCAGATGATTTGCTCAAAGAAGACAGTAAAGCAAACAAAACAACCCACACCAGCATATATAGTCCATGAAAATAGACAATAAAATAGTATGCATAAATTTCTAGTGTATCTACTTTATAGATCACTTTCCCTTTACAGTACTGCTTCATTTGTATGACAACAAATTTTAATACAAAGCTCTGATTTCCTGCTGTGGAAAAAGAGGAGATACCTTTGATTCATCACGTTTCCACCTTTTCCATGTCCTTCAAATCTAAAAAAACCACAGTTTGTCTTTTGAAACATCCTTAAAATAAAAATAACATCCTGGAAGCCTTTACCTGAGGCAAATAGTGCTTTGCCAAGTCTTTCCAATTTACATCTAGAGCAAGTATTTGACTTTTGTTCTTTTCTCCTAGTGCAAGTCTAAACTGTTTCATTACATCCTTCCCAGATATAATGCATTTTAAAATGTGCATCACTGGCCTTAGCAGAAGTACAGGTGTGAATCAGGACAGAAATTTAATCTAAGATAATAGTTCAAACTCTGTCTGGCAGTAGCTGAACAGGAAGACATCCAATTTTATTAATCTATTATCTTGATTTTTTGTGTCTCCATTACTGTATCTTCAGAGAGCCAAAAATATTTTGCATCAAATTAAACAATAGGTTTTTCAAAACTCTTTCAGAAGATAAATACAATTTTGAGAGCTATGTTTGCTTTATAAGTCCTTAGCAGATCAGTATGTCTATCATGCACAGCTTGGGGCAGAGTTTGGACAGCTGTGTGATTCAACCCTCCTCCACAGCTGATTTAAGGCAGGCACTCACATTTCACCATGATAGACCAGAAACATCTCCACCCTGAGCTGGAAGTTGCATTGTCCTTACTTAAAGCCAAGCACACAACTTTAACTTACAGACTGCAGCCAAACTGCAAACCCATGCAGTGCAAGAAACCACCTGGCAATGAGAAGATGCATTTGCCTGAACCAATGGAACAAGTCCAACATGCACATTACACAGTCCAGCAAACAAAGAGAAAAGCAGCGCCAGATGTTGCTCACAACTGCGCCAACAGCGCTCGATTGTATTTCCTTTCCAGGATTACCTCCAAGGAGCTCTAGGCTCTGTCAGGTTGTGAGACAGTATGTCAGAAGCCAGGTGCTGTAGCCTTCAGAAGATGTTTGGTCAGTGTCTTGTTCTAGTATTCTCCAAGCCACTTACACTGGCCAGATTTTGGGATACACGACAATTACATTAACATGTGTTGCTGCTTTGTTGAGGTTTGTTTTTTTTAGATCATCTCTGACCTCTTCTTGAGTGATATATCAGTTTTCTCAGTCTTATGGAGCAGACTGAGAGAAAGTAACCAGGACCTGCTTCATGAGTCCCCCTTCCATAGTTCCTTGGCTTACAGGAGACAAAAAAACATTCCCTCCAATTACAGGATTGCCATAAGTGTAAGGAACAAGGATTCCTGTCGTTGTCGTAAAGGTTTTGAAAATCTTTATGAAATCCTTTTTTCTTCACTTCTGATAATCATTAAAGCCTAATCCATGGTATTAACACAGATGAGAGCTGGAGTGGGCTGACCATAGGATCAATATGAGAAGGAAATGGGCATCTCTGCAGAGTGGTGCATAAACTTCTTGGTTAGCTCTCATATCTTTCAATGTGAAGTTTCTGGTGCTGAATTCAGGCAAGGTACTCCAACAAAATAAATCAACCGCCTAGAAAAAGAAAAGTCAGTGTCTATACTTGAGGAAAACTTATAGCTACAGGATGCATCTCAAAGGCTAGCTCTCCCCTGAGTCTGGCATTTGTTTACTACAAGACGTTCACGAGTTCCACTTGGTTGCTCCACAACAGTCCAATCCAGTGTGCAAACACTAGTGGGTATGTTATTCTTCTACCTTTGTTCTCATGCTCAAGTGCAGAAAGATTTTGGCAGGCAGGTCCTGCCTGACCTGCAAGATGCAGGACAACACGTTAGAGCTTGCCAGCTTTCAAACTGTTTCCTCACAAATTACAGTCTTTCCATTTTCATTGTATTGTTTTTGAGACTGAAATTAACCAAAAATAACATCAAGCTCTTCTCCAAGCCTCTTCAGTTTTCTTCATGTACTCCCAGAAAACCACACAAGTCTTTTTTTTAGGAAGACTCATTTCTTACATTAGAAGACATTACTTCTGCTTCCAGTTACTGGTATTTTATGAGTATTTTCACATAGCACAAATATTCTTGCACAAAATCCACTGTTTTCCCTATAGTTCATATATAATCATCACCATTTACAACTTCTATGCTTCCACTGGTTCATTTACATTAACTTCAGCAAACTACTTCTAGTCAAATGCTGATCCACCTCAAATGTTGCTTCTCACAGTAAGTCAGATTCACCCCCAATTTCAAAGACAATTTGTTCTGGCAGGATAGTAGTCCTATGATTGCCTGAAGCAGATTCCCACAGTACTGCTTTGAAATAATTCGTAACATGCAGACACTGAACCTAAGGATACGGTCTGAGGAAGCCAGAGTCAGCAAAGACAGAGTCTATAATACATTATAAAACATATTAAACATAATTTCATGTTTTATGTCTGACAGCATACAATAGCAAATGGGATATAACTGCAAAATAATTTTTACCTGCCAAGTAGCAATTAACTCAGAACTCCAACAACTGCATGTGGAACATCTTAGGTATTAAACCAGCACTGCAAGGTACTTTAAGTGAGTGTTGTGATTAGGAAAGTAGATGACTCCCTACAGAGATAGGCTAAGCTAATGCTAGATGGAGTGGCAACAAAGGAAGTGTTGTTTTGAAGTAGAATGGTTCCTAATTTCCCCTTCCACCGTAATTGGACAAGCAGCTCTGTCACAGTACAGAAGAGGAAATATGAGCCTCAAAGGTACATAAAGATATATAGACTGGTACAACAGGAGTCCAGAAGTCATGACTCACCCTTCATTCGTGGTTGCTGGGCTGTGCAAGCCTCCAGACACACTCCCTTGAACACTTATGGACTATGAGCAAGAGGCCGAGGCAGCCAGTCACATCTTAGTCCACCCTGCAAACTGTTTCAGCAAGGTAAATGCTAGCAAAACAGTAGTATTGTGCCAGGAATTGCTGTTTTTAGGAATCAGCTTCCTGCTTATTTTTCCACTTGTTTCAGCTGTGAATCCCTAGGGACTCCTCGCACATGCTGACCCACTGTGTCTTGAAGAATGGCAGCCATCAGATGGTTAACCCCTTTGCCCTCTGCTGCTCAGTCTGTGTCTGACACTACATTAATTATTTGTGTTCCCCATACCAACCATACAGATGTCAGCACTGCTCAGCATACACATCACATCTTACAACTTCCACCAAAGGCACAAGCACCAGGGCTTGACCTTACAGGTGACCTGGACATCATTCCAACCAGGGTGAACTGCTGAGGCAAACAAATGGAATGATTCTTAATGGCAAAAAAGAATTGAAGTGACTTTCCAAGAAAAAAAAAGCTCTGCTGTTCAAGCTCTGCCTTTACTTCAGCCATGGTGAAAGCTTAGAGAAATACAGGCTCTGTCTGAGATGGTCTGTCTGCCTTGTGATGTGTATGCACAGCTACCAGCCATCATGTCTCAGAAAAATGCATGGTCAATCATCTTTCTCCTTTGATTTACTGCCCAACTCAGTATTAATTTAATTTATAAACAATTTGGTTTTAATTTAACAGCTAACTCTCTAGACAATATCTGTATTTTAACATCTATTAATCTTTTATTTTATAATTGTCATGTGCTAATTTGCTAATGCCTGCCTTTTTTTGAACCATGGGAATGTTGAAAGTACTCAACTATTTTATTTTCCAGGAAGTTATTCTGATCACATTTGTTAGCTAGAATAAAAAATAAATGACATAATATTTTTGTTAGATTAGAGTATTTGGATTTTTTGCAAAACATGGTTTTGGTAATTTGGCGCATGTCTTTATGTTATATTGAACTGAAACATAGCAATGCAAGTTTGGTGCCAGTGCTTTATCTGGTGTATTGAGTTTTCTGTGGCCAGGTTTTGGTAGCAGGGGGGCTGTAGGGGAGGCTTCTTTGAGAAGCTGCTGGAAGCTCCCCCCATGTCCAGCAGAGCCAATGCCAGCTGGCTCCAGGCCGGACCTGCCACTGGCCAAGGCCAGGCCAGTCAGGAGTGA
>WEIV01026462.1:65725-99579 GCA_013390005.1 Calyptomena viridis
GTGGCTTTAGTGGGTACTTGGCATCCAGCCAGGGTCAAACCACTGTATGTGGTCAATAAGAATCAGATTCATAACAGTATTAATCATCAGAGTCAATAAATATATAGAAAATACATACAGCAAATAAAGATACATGAACGGTTGAGAATGTTTCCTCAGGTGGTATTTCTGAGCACCATACCATCTTCATTTTGCTATTGTTCTGCTAGGATGAATGAAATGAAAGCAACTTTGATTTTAGCAATAACAGATACTAGGGAAAAAAATTCAAGATGAAGAATGCAAGTTCCTATAAAGTGATTTATGGGTTTTCAGCATCAAATCTAGCAAAAGTAGCAAGCACTAATTCAGATTTATTTGGTCTTACTTGGATAGGCAGGCTCTGCTGTTTGAAGATCAGCCATCCATAACTTCTCCTCAGCATTTGATGGAGTAGGACCATAATCTGCAGAATCATTTGCATTCATGTGCACAACATACGTCTCCATGGTCCTGTACATCTACAAGTAAATGATTTCCTATGACCACGCACCAGAGCATCATCATCCTTTCACTTCACTGAAAGTGAGAATATCTATTCACCAAGTAACTCATCCCCATTCAGGACTTCCAAAAAGAAACTGGGTAAAAAAGGCCTCATGAATCTCTCTAGGTATTTAGTGATGAGTTTGGTCTTTAATATGCTTCTAACCTTCAAACTAGTATACTATTCAGTAATTATGCTCTCTCTTGGGTGGCTCTTTATCATGGCAAGTACCAGTCCTCTGGATTTAAAAGTGCTTTTCTAGGAATTGTTTTTAAGAATAAAAGTGCACTCAGCTGTAGAAAACTTAAAACAACAAAAAAACCCCACAAGAGTGGTTTCTGAGCAACACAAAAATCTTGTCCTAAATGTTCCTGTGCATTGCTGATGTCAAATACTGCCTACATTTGCATGAGCATTTACCACCACATGATCTGTATTTACCACAAATATCAGGTCCAGAATTGTAACTAAATCCAATCAGAGAATTGACAAGGCTCATGAACTAACAAATTTGCATTATGTATCTGTAGACAAGAGATAGAAAGATTAATTACACTACCGTTCTGAATAATATTTTCTTCTATCTGGAAAATTATGGATTTATTTTGAACTTAATGAAATCCGCAAGGAAAAAATACGCACTTAGAGACAGGTTAAAGTAAAATTAAATTAGATGATCATCCATGTTCTGCGCAGACAATTTGTTGATATGATTAGGACAATTGCTTTAGTTTGAAATTACAAAAAAATTAAATATATTCTCCTGAGCTGTCAGATTTTAGGCCACATCAGTTTTGCTAGCAAAACTTATGCAGGATTTAAAGAGAAGTCTCCCAAAACCGAAGTCTAATTTAACAATGTAGTAGCATGGCATTTCTCAAATATCTCACGAGGCTTTAAGAAACCCTGTGCTTGGGAGGAGTGAGTGCAGCACATATGGAAATGTGCCACTGCT
Organism: Calyptomena viridis; assembly: GCA_013390005.1. Classification (NCBI taxonomy): domain Eukaryota; kingdom Metazoa; phylum Chordata; class Aves; order Passeriformes; family Eurylaimidae; genus Calyptomena; species Calyptomena viridis. The sequence goes on from WEIV01026462.1 coordinate 67,207, forward strand.
CACTGCACCTCCAGCTACCATGTGGCATATTCTCACATTAAAGATTTTAGGAGAAGGGCTTTGTAGAGTAGAAGTGAAAGAAAATCTCCCCTTTAAGTGAGACCAAAAGGCTACTGTTACTGGCTCCAAGCAAGCTGTCTGCAGTGTTTGCCAGCCAGGGCCAGGAATTGTGAATACCAACACTCACCTTGAACAATACAACATGTAGCATCATCTACTAATAAAACGGGTAGCAAAAGACATGGTGAGTAGCTGAGGGAGTCACTTCACAGCCTATGCAGGAGGACCTAGGAAAGTGTCTCCATGCACTGTTATTATTTTCAATCCCCCAGTAATTCTTGTCAATGAGGTATCAGTTGCCCAAGACCTGGTACATGTATCAAACAAATAAGGTCCATAGTTGAAATACATACAATCAGAAAGAAAGTAATTTGTTTAGTTTTGCGAGGGGTTTTGTTTGGTTGGGGGTTTTTGTTTGGTTGGGGGTTTTTGTTTTGGGGTCTTTTTGGTGGTTTGTTTGGGGGTTTGGGGGGGTTTTGGGGGGTTTGTTTGTTTTTGTTTTGTTGGTTTAGTTTGTTTTGGGTTTTGTCTGAAATATTTATTGTGGTTGGAAAGGGTTGATTTGTTGCAAGTGAAACACTTCCACTTCGAAAGTGAAAAGATGCAAAAAACCCCACAAACAAAATCAAAACAAGACTCAGGAGAACGAGGAAACTAAGAAACAATACTGGTTGGCATGGCAATCAAGTAATATAAGTCCAGCACCAAGCTGATTTTTAGACTTGTATGCATGCAATGTTAATAATCTAATGAATATTAATTTTGTTTACAATTTTTGTTTCTAGTTAAAGTAATTGTTCTCCGTTATTTTGCACTTATTAAAAGAAGGAATATATTATTTGTTTTTATGTCACTCTTTGTTCATAGAGCATATTTGTATATGTGCTTGTGTGTGTGTACAAGCACCATGAAGAGCCTGAGGTTTTCTCTAACAAACTGTAAGATCCCAGTCTCTTTTCCACCCTTTCCCACAGAAGTATTAGACTCTGAAGCAGGATGAAGTACCCACAGTGTCAGCTATACAAAGAGCCAGATTTCCATTTAAAGCCACCAGAGACTGTACATAGACAATATCTCTAAAAATTCTGTCCATCTAGCCTGTATTTGTTTTCGTGAAAGCAGTTGGGATGACATGAAAACAAAACATTTCCCAGATTAATGAAATGCTGAGCACTTTAAAACATCTTTTTCCATTCCATTAATGAGCTAAGAAGTTTCCAAACTGATTTTTCTAAATGCATGTTGACAAGCTTCACAAGGAAAACCATTTTATTATTTTACTCCTCAACAAAACAAAATTGCTTTCAACCTAAAATCCCCCCAAATTCTGTCTTACAGCAATCTTTGTAACATTCTAAAGGCTTACAAAAAGCTGGGCAGTGGAATAGAGACTGCAGCTTTCAGGAACCAACAACCAAGTGCAGAAATAGTGCCTATGATCCACTCTAGCTCACAGTGCAGCAGCAGCAGCAACAGCAGATCTCAAGTGCTGCAGTTCAAGCTCTAATTCTCCAAGGGTACTCCTGAGAAGCCTCAGCCTGGGTGCAGAGTGCTGGAAGGCTCTCAGGACAGCAGAGAAGGAGTAGGATCGCTGTCAGGCCAAAACCTGACTGGGTGTTACTCTTGGCCTTGTAAGCCATTTTCTCCATTTCTTGATTTAGAGCACAAGGAGGCCAGCTAGGCATCTCTGACTATAAATTCTAGGTTTATCTCATGAGACATATGAAAAAGTGTCAAGTTACTTTAATTTGCCAGATATTTCCATGCCCCAATCCTGGGGCACAAACAACAAAGTGGCTTTGAATCCCATTCTCTATTGTCTTTTATGTATATCATGAGGATATCTTCCCTGTTGTACCATTCTTAAAATTATTTTCTTGATAACGAACAGGCTATACTCCTCCCTTTAGTATTAGGCTGTTCTCTTAAACATCCACTTCACTATACATTCATGCACAGGTACAAAATTTTACAATGAGATCTCCATCAGCTAAAAACATTACGGCTTATGTTGATGAATATACTTGGACTAAAAGCCTGAAGATGTCAGCAAAGCGAAAGGCATATGGTATAGAAATAATCTCTCAGCTATTCTCGGTCCATAAAAATAGTAAAGAACATCTGCAGTTTGATTGTCAGGTTCAAATTAATATTCAAGCCTTTTTTTAAAATGGCTCTTGAATCAATAAGTAATACCTGTAAGGGTAAGTGGAGAGGAGTTGCATGATTTACTTTAATTTATTGCTTATTTGGTGGAACAAAAGTAAGCAAAGAAGAAGAAGAAGGAAATAATAGTGGAATGTGCTTTTAAACTATGGTAGAAATGCAATAAAACTGAACTACTGAACTACTGAACTACTTTGTCTGATTGTTTTAGTAGTTATTATTTCTGAAAGGCTACAGTACAAAACTGGATATGACATCTTGCTCATCACTCATATTTTGGTGTTTATTTAAGAGCTTAAATTCTTGTGAAAATGGTAACAGAGAGAGACTATCAAATTAAAAACTTCACCTACACTGCTGACAAAACATCTCAAGACAGGTCAGACATTGTCTGACGGGTACAAGAAATATTCTATAAGGCGATTGAGGAACACAAGGCTGGGCACAGGAAAAGAACCCCTTTTCCGTATGAAAACTTGGCTGTTGAAATTGTTGCTGGCAAGAGAACAAATTCCCTACCAAGAACATTTTAAATAGTTAACAGGGGAGACAAGGCTTTTGCTATTTCCTTAGTTTCATAATTGCATTTAAGTTAGTAGACTTATGACTAGTCCCGGACTTCAGCCATGTGCCCATGATGAGGAAGACCTGCCCTCACTCAGAAGTTCTGCTTTCACCCTTTTGCTGTCCAACAGAGCTGTCACTTTCAAGAAGGGCTGCCTGCTGTTTGATGTGCCTGCAGTGACCCGTTACCTATCTGTGTTGGGTCACCGAAGGCACTTCCGGCCAGCAGAGAATGACACGATGCTGCCATTGTCTATTAAACCAATTGAGGAAGATGTTAAAGGAAGAAAGTGTTTAAAATATTCATTAGTTTTTAGAAGCACATATATCTTCTTAATTAGCTTTGTCACTGGATCAAATTAGCAAGGTTTTAATGACAGTTAGTAAGTGATACATTCATTAATTTAGGAAATGATTCATTTTCTCTGACTTTTTAAATTACCTTCTAATAAAATAAATTCTGGCATGAGTTTTTCAATTAGGCATGATGTCCTTATTTCACATGGTATAATACTGCAGTTTGAACACCAGGATAGGAAAAATACATTCAAGAAAATTCCAAATAATTGTGTGACCTCTGAAGTCAAGTTTTTATCTTCAAAAAAAATTTGTTTGTTCAGTTCTGGCTAAAGATTGATCAGCAAATTTAGCGTAATTGCATTTCTTCCATACAAGCATAAAATACACTTTACATATATGAATCAATTGATTAATATTATTTCTTAGACACTTTCACATATGCACAACATCAGCACTATAACAATAAAGAAACAAACACAGAAGAAGATCAATCATAATAAAGAGTCATTATTTTATCAGCATCTGACTGGACCATCTTCCTGTCCAAATAAATCAAATTGCGTGCATTAGTAGCAGGTTAGAGCTTAGTCAAACATATTTATTATGATTATGCATTTTATCAGTAGTTATGCAGAAACATGCAAGAAGGTCAAGCTAGCACTCTACCAGTAATTTTAAAACCACAAAACTTTCTGTTTTGTTTTTGAATTTCCAGCCTAAGAAATTGCATGAGACAATCTGGTCTGTGAGGTGTAGCAACAGCATGAGTCCTTACAGTTTTATTTTAAGGAACATAGATTTTTTCTTCAACAAATTATACAAAGGAAAAAAAGGTACAGTAGTAGTTACAATATTAACATGCAAATACCACCCCTGTATACTGAGGTTGCTCTGATTACCCAGGAAAGTCATGCTTGTAGAATATACTCTCCCTTTCACATTCTCTGGAGTCTTTAATCAGCCTTTAATCAACATATGATATCTTAGCCATAAGTCTACGGCTCTAGAAATCTACAGAGCTTCCCAGATGGCTCTTGAGGTAACATCAATCATCTTTCCAGCCTTGAAAACTTCTTTATAGATAACAAAACTCTGATGATTGATTACTGAGATGTTAAATCTACTTCCAGTTTCCAGTGACTGTTTCAAGTCTCAGTAGACAGATAGCCATGTGACACTTCTAAGTAGCTGTGGCTTTACTTTTTGGCAGATGAGCAAAATCCTGCATCCCAACTGCACAAAGCTATGCAAAGGATGCTTTATGGGAAAACCCTAACATGGAAATGGGTGAGATCCTTTCAGCCTAAGAAACTAAACCTGTATCTCCTATTGTCTAGGAGAGCATCCAAATCACAGTTCATAGGATAGTTTACATTATATGGCTCACCTAGATTTTGGTTCCCAGCAATAACAACAATGCAACAGTTAATTGTGCATGGGAAGAGGGGGAGACAGAGGGAAGGGGAGTATCCAATCACCATGAACCATAAATATTCCTTGTACCTGCGGGAGCTTTAGGTCTATTGTAGAACAAAAGGCACAGCTTAAGAAGTCCACCAAGGAACAGAAAGGTGACTTCAGGCTTTTCTGAGTCTATGGTGCCTTAAAATAGTGGGGTTTATTATCAGGCCTGAAAGGTGAGTACCAAACTCACCACAATTCTCTCCCAATTCCTTCCTACTCTCTTCTCAGCCAGGAGCCCTTCAGTCATGTCAAGGTACTTAATTCACATGATAGTCTGTGGAGGGCATCAGGATCCTACCCTGGGACTGTGCTGTCTCAGAAGGCATCCAAACATTGGGTAAACAGATGCTCAGCACCACTTTGATACCAAGACAAGATGTTGCCCTGAAAATCATTCCCCTTGTATTCAGAACCTGAAAAACTTTAACTTGCAGCCCCTGTTCAGAGCACCAACTCTGGAACAAGAATACAGCATTTTGTGACCGCTTTCCCTGCAGAGGCAAAGCTCTTCAATGAGAACAATGGTGTCATTTAAAATATGCAACTATTCTGCTGCTTTCTGCATTCACGCACTATCCTCTTCTGTTTCATGGCTGTCAGACTTTACATTAGCACCCTCACAGCAACTCTCAGTACTGTGCCTTACAGTGGCTTTAAAGGTGCCTTCTGGAAAGCAGGTATATTTTCTATACTCATCGATATGACAGTGACCGTTTGAGTTTCCTGGGATAATGCCTATTCCTGTCCTAGAGAAAGCAGAAAAAGCACAAATTCTTGGAAGCAAAGCAATCTGCAAAATTTCTTAGGGCAATTTCATGCCACAGAAGTGAAAGAAATTTGTGCTTTGTAAATTGCAAAAAAACTGGCTTGAGAACAATTTTTTAAACATATTTTCAGTTCATGGAGAAATTTGAAGCCTCATGAATAGAAACATAGTGCTTGTGTAGCTTGTTAGAAGCCCTATGGTTCACATTTTAGTTATAGGCTGAGTTTTTAACAGCCTGTTCTTTCTTCAGTGTACTGGAGCAATGTAAATTAGGAGCAGATTTACTGTGCTTGGAAAGCTAGGACCTGCAGTGTAAATCTAGGAAAAGGCTAGCAATATAATGGTGGCATATCAAGGCAGATAAATACAGTAATAATGCTACAAAGCAATGATTCTCTCAGCTATTAGAACTGGATACATTTGTGTCTAGTTATTAACAAATTCTCCCTACTGTTTCAAGAAAAAGTATTCTTTTTAATATTTGATTATGTTACATTTTACTAGCAAAACTCTGTAATATCTCTACAGGGAGCAGTGTACAAAAGAGCTTCTTTTTTTCTGAGAAGGGCACTGCAAATCTGTTGAAAAATGAAGCATGGTTTTGTGCTTGTTAATAAACCTCCTACTCTGATCTGAAGTATGGGGATGAGATTGTATTTTTAAGTGAGTTGCACTTTTTAATTGAGTCTTTCTGTAATACATAAAGCAAATAACAATGAAAAGTGAGCTTGAAATCCAGAGGCAGTACCATGTCTCTACCCACACCTTTTGTTAGTTTTTGGTCAGTGAGATGTTTGTGAGAGGTTTACACAGCCCTGCAGACCCCTCAGCTTTGCTAGACTCTAACCTTCTTTGTTCTAGCTTTTGCTTAGCTTTGTTGTAGTGTGTGGTGCAAGACGTACCTGTTTCTGCAACTCACAGTGACAAGACAAGGTTATTCTGTGCAAAGCCAGTTTTCTGTGACTGTGAGATGAAATGCAGCCTGGAGAAGTGCAGGTATGAGAGACCAAGCACCCAAATGGTAACACACATTGTATATAGCTCTTTCAGGTGCAAAATAGTCTTGTTCTGATGAAGAATGAGCAAAGTGTACAGCACGTACAGAAATTATGCCAAGCATATCTTGTAGTAAGAAGGAAAACCCCCACTGACACACTCTTTTCCATGCAGAGCTCGGGATACTGATGGCTGCCTGGAGGTATCACTGCTCCTGAAACCAGCCATGGTAGGACTAGGTGGGACAGTGGGAAGGGGAGGCCTGGAAAGGAGGACATGGCAGCGAAGGGTTTGTATGTATAACATAATAAATTCCACTGACTGCATTTGGTGAACCCGTCCATTCTCATGTAATTGAAGCTTTATAATGGTGTCACAATAAAATTCTGTATGTTAATAATTTTATCTATTTCAGCTTTTCATGGGATCTACTCTTTCCCAACTGAGAGCAGTATCTGGAAATTATACTGTCACATGGCAATTTTAAGGAGATCTGCAGAGGAAGGACCAATGTATTCATAAGGTGCTTGATTCAATTTTTTTCAATATCCAGAAGCCACAAAAAATTTAATTTTTTAGGGCTTCTGTCCTGCAAAATCCAGACTATTTTTTTCTAAATTAAATTGGACCCAGGGAAAGGAAGAAATCTCCCTGTAAAGATTAGAGAAATATGAAATAACATTAGAAATGACCTGCTAAATGCTTTATGAAGTCTAATTTCATGATACATCTGCTGCTTAACTAAAACTGTATTATACTGCAAAGCAGTGGCAACTCAATCTGATAATTTTCCTGGTGTCATTCCTTACAAATGACTTCATCCTCAGGGCTGTGTGTAAGGGTCTTTACAGCAAAAGTGAGTCAGTAAAGATAGTGCCATGGCAATCCCTCTCCCATATATAGGGTAAAAAGGGAGACTCTGGGGGCAACAGTGGCAACTGGAGGGAAAGAGAAGTGAACCTATGGCTTTTTTGAAGGTGTCACTATCAGAAGCTCAGAAATGCTGAGTGAGAAAAATTCCCATCTCTTCCAGCCAATCAGTTTTCTTCCAAAAGTAAGATAAAATGCAGGAGAGAGTGAAAAAGGACAACAGGGAAGCATCTTACTTTGACATGAAGAATGGAGAAGGATTTTCAAATGGCATGCAGAGAGAGGCTTATCCAAGGCATCTTTTACAGGCTGTGGAAATGGGATGCAGAGCCAGCCCTGGAGAAGGCAATTATGACTGCAAGACTTCTGAACTGAAGTAATTTCATGTTTCGACTTTCATGGCCAGCTTGGTAGTAAATGGACCAGGTGAATTTAAAGCGCCTGCTGTGAAAGAATAGCTCAAGGCATACCTTTGCTGCAAAACTAATTTTCTTTCTCACACACACGCTCTCACACACACTTACCCACAGTTTCTTCTGTAATACAGAAATGAAATAATACCCATTTTATTCAATTAGGTTCAATTGCATCTATTTGGAGGTTTGCACATCCTTGATAACCCAGCCATGAGGTTACCATCAAAGAGCCTTCTAACTTCCAGAAAGACAACAGTATGCTCAAAACTGTATTTGATCATGCAGCAGGGAGTCTGTGATGTTGTTGTAGTTTAAGAAGAAGATTAACTCTATCCCATCCAGAACAGATGTATATTGGTGCCATTAAAAATAACAAGTCTTTCTTCTCACTATATTTGAACCCATTGACTTCAGCTAAGTCATAGGAACAAATTCTGTAGGACAAAGGATAGGGGATGTTTTCCATTGCAGAGATCAGGAAGCAGTATCATATCATTCCAGTCATCATCTCAACAAGTGAGTCAGAGCAAAGTCACATGTTTGAGGAGGCTTGGCCACACCTGCTGCTGCCAGAAGGCTGTTCTGTTGCCTCCCTTCTTAATACCGTCCAGATGGATGCAGCTGGGTGTTTGCTCTGCCCACGGTTCAAGCCAGCTGCCTGCAAACCATGGTCCAGAAGCCACGTAACAGCATTAGCACTGACTGTGCCTGGGAGAGAGAGAGGTCCTTGTGCCCAGGGTGTGCTGTCACCAGCAGCTACTGTCCTTCAGAGGCACAACATGTGAGAGCGATGGGCAGGGTGTGTTGGCTTGAAAGTGCAAGTTCCTACATCAGTTCCTCAACAAAAGTTCCTTAATCACTAAATGTGCCTCAAGCTGTAATTTTTTCATAAATATGGCTATCATGAACACTTCAAAGTGCTCCACAATACAAGTATTTAGATTCTTTCAGGATAAAATGTACTTGGTGTCTGTATCTACCAGAGAACAATACTTGGCCTTGGTCAGTTTTAATGTATAGGTAGATTTCTGCCTCATCCAGGATTTTAAGCATTTCTACATTTAAAGTTAGTCCATCATTTTAAGTGATAAATCACCTTGTCTAAATTGCTATGAATTAATCACATGACAGCATACAAAAATCATTGATATATTGGTTTCTTAGCAAAATATTTCTTAAAGTTTTTAAGAATGCTATTACATGAAGCATTACACTATAATAGATACAGATAATGCAGGGAAATGAAGATAAAAATCTTAGCATAAACACAGTGGAGTAAGTTTAATGACAAACAAATACAGAAAATGTAACTGTCTACTTTTTGTACTTATTGATTATATCTAGTAAAATAATAATCACAAGGATTTGTTTTGAAAGCAACATCTTTCATTTAGAAACTCACTATAATCTTTTAAATATTTTAAATTTTAAAATAATTACTTGAAGTACTTTTACTGTTTTTCAAAATGAGCAAAAGGTTCAGAACAGAGCAAAAAGAACACTCACACAGAAAAAAACCAAGATAAATTAACTTCTGCCTTAAGTAATGCTTATCTTTAAGAAGGAAAACAGTCTATCTCTGCTACGAGTAGTAGGGTATCACTGCTACATCGGCAGAGAAGTGAGCTTTAGGAGGCAGTTTTCACAGCCAGTATCACTCCATTTTTAGAAACATACCTTCTTTTTACTTGAATTTCTCTAGTTTAAGTTTCTGGTCATTGTGATGTTTCATGTGGGCAGCTCACACCTGCCTGTCACTTGTTTGCCCGGGTACAGATTACCTGTGACATGGATGCCAAGGGACCAAACCTGGCTCTGTGGGAAGCCAGCCCAAGCCAGCACACTGGGTCAGACCACTCCTTCAAGGGCTCACCTCATTCCTCCATATGTCTGGGGAATCCTACTCTCCCATTATTTCAGACAACAGCAGACAGACTAGGTTTTCCTGTTCTTTAACCATTCCTGTGGCTCTTCTTTCAGGCTTCCCAAATTTTCAGTGTTATTCCTTAACTCAGGTCTTACTTGATATTCCTCATTTTATACATTCACAGATTAATATTGGCTCTTCTGGCTACTTGTCCAGTGGTTTGAAGTGCGATTTCGTGGTCAATTGGCTTTTCATCATAAAGGTGTAGCACTTCCAAATTTTGTATGCTAGGATGCTATGGAACAACCTGTAAAAACGCCCTGCCTGCTCTCAATATCTGTGTAACTATACGAAAAATACGAAAAAAAGTGTATTCAGTTATTCAGTGTTTTTCCCAACATCTTTAGATTTGGTTGGTATCCTAACTTTTCTTCAGACAAAGTTATCTGAAGATACTTATCCAGACCTCTGAAGTGAGGATTAATAATTCTTATTAGAACTACTCCTCATTACTCCTAGAATGAAAAATATTTTTGCATTATCACAGAAAATATTATCTCCATTAGCTGAACACCTCCCCAGAAGAGAACAGAAATATGTAATAAGCAATTCTGCCTTTGGCAGATTAAAATTAAGAATTCAACCAATTGCACTGAAAGTGCTCCTGTACCGTTGTCAAATAATTCAGATAATTAGAACTCCTTTTGGTCTTGCCGGATTTCCCTTTTACTTTTGCTTTTCAAAAAATGTTCCCTATTTTTTCTGCTTATTTCTTAATTCTTGCTTTATGATCTTTCACAATAGAGAACCTTCAATTCTAGAGAAACTTTTTTTTTTAATCACTGGACTGTGTTTTTACCATCTTGTAAAATGCACTTGAATGGCTACTAATTCTAATTTCCCTTGTTCTGTTCGATTCCTCTCTCCACCTGAATTTGCTAACATTTGGTTTTGAGCTTTTGGAAACCGTTCCTTGTAAACCACCCAGCATGACTGTTCTTTGGAATATTCATTACACAGTTCATATTAATAAAATACACATATATAGAAGACACCACCAAATTATGCAGCTTGAGTTTTCTTTAAAACTTTGGTCTAGGAGTATTCAAGACCATTTGCTACAGAAAAGCAGACTGAAGGCTTAGAGTCCACCAGCTAATCAGTTCCTTGCTGGGACTGAAGTCAAATAGCATCATTTCTTAGATAGGAAATATTGCAAAACTGGTGAGAGCAATGCTGACGCCTAGTGGTAAAGAATAAAATAGAATCACAGAATCATAGCATTGTTAAGGTTGGAAAAAATCTCTTAAGTTCGTAGAGTCCAGCACTGCCAAGTCCACCTCTAAACCATTTCCCCAAGTGCCACCCCTACATGGTGTGTGCCACACCACTTCCCCGGGCAGCCTGTTCCAATGACTGACCACCCTTCCAGTGAAGAAATTTTTTCCTAACTTAAGGCCATTTCCTCTTGTCTTACTGCTTCTTACTTGGGAATTGTCACAGGATGTTGAAGAGTAAGCCAAAGACAAGTTGTAGATGAGAAAGAGGGGAGGAATGTAAGAGCACTAAAAGCAGAAAGATACAGCAAAGAGTGGGAATAACTGTGTCCGTGGTGACTGGCCAAGTAGTGCAACACTTCATAGAAACAAAATTAAACTAAATTGAAGCTTTTATTTCAACTTATTTAGAGCCAACACATTTACTTCAAAGATAAATTCAGCTTTCTGAGATGTCCTCCTTAATTTTTTGTTTTACAGTATTTAAAAAATTAACACCCCCACAAGAGTTCAGTTCTGGGTTGAAGAAAGGGAATATAGAGTGATATGTCTTGGGATATAAATGAAACAAATACTTAATTTATGGCAGTCTTTTCTAGCAGTTATTATTAAGTGAATATCACACTTTGGACAAGAGAAAATTAAGCCTTGGGAGGCAGCAGCATTCAAATACAGATACACTAGATGAGGGATAAATTTCGCAGCCTTTTTATTTGGCAGGATAGGAAGGAAGTGGTGAATTAATCGGACAAAGGCTGTTATTGTCAAAATCTTTCCTTTTTCTCTGTGTGTTTGCATGTATGTTAAAAAAAAAAAGGAAAATCTCAACTGGAAGAAAAATGTTGGTGAAAATAGACAAAAATACAAAAAAAAGTCTGACTGTCAAGCAGCGGTATTTGAGAAAAGGCCAAAGAGTGTTATCATGAAATGAAAATGTCTCTCCTCATGAGAAAAATTAGTGACAGGCAAATAAATGCCTTGAAAAAAACAATTTTTGTCCCTTCAAAACTAAGACTGACAAGGAGACTTCCATCTTCTTTAGAACAACAACAAAATAGGATATATTAACCCACAAATTTCTAGTCTTGTTACTGTCAAGAGATCATAAGGTCTTACCATTACTTTCTGAGATTTTTTTAAGTAAAAGAATGAAACAAAGAAAAACTCAGAGCCTGGCTTTTAGTGGGATGTGTAAAGCTACCTAAGCCTGGCTTTTCAAATAGAAGCTTTGCAAAATCGTTAAATCACTGTTTGAAGCACTAGGACATGGGTAAGCATGATGTGAAATCTGAAAGGGAAGAATGTATAGCAAATACCCTCAGACAACTTTGCTCTCACTTTTTTCAGGAAAAAGGACTGTATTTCTAACCAGATGCTGTCCAAAGTTCATTTTAGGACACTAAAGAAGGTTCCACAGAGACAACACACCCTGGGAAGGGGCTTCCTGCCCCCTCCAGCATTGCTTTAGGCACAGCAAAGCCTGGGTGACAGCTGGGCTCTGAAGGGTGCTCATGTGTTGGGCAGGTAATGTGGTGCTGGACCATCCAGAAGGTCTTGGTCTCTCACAAGTCAGTAAGAGTGCAGCAACTGAAGTCCTTCAGAAATCCACAACAAAACCTGTCCATCACAGGGAAGCTTGGTGGGTTAGGCTGCACCAGCAGAAGATGAGGTGGGAGTTTGAGGTTACCTCCAGTTAAAACTCTGGAAGCAAGTTGTACTTACAGCTGTTGAGTTATTAACAAATGGTTAATTCCCAATTACAGTTTGGGTAGCATCCTTTTATTTTCATCTAACTATGAAGCCACAAGCCTTTCTTTTTTTATTAATGTCCTTGTAAGCACATGCTACATGAGTCAGCATCATTCATGTATCAAGAGCTGAGGCAGGTACAAAGTGCAACACTAAAAGGTTCATGCTGAAATCATGTGTTACACCAGACTTCTTTCAGGAACAACAGTGGTTTCTGCTATCGACATAAATATCTGTATTTAATTACAAAGTCCAAATTATCATACTGAAGTGGGTAATGGCTACATCATGTGAGAAATTTATACAAACCAAAATATAAGCCAAATTTTTGGGGAAAAAACCTGTTGCCTAGTGAAGTATGAGTATGTAACTACAGTTCTTAGTGTAGATCATGTAGATCTATGTGTGCTTATACAATGTATACAATGTATAAATATCTTTAAAATACATTATTCAATAGTGTTGCCTTTTTTTTTTAAACATAATTCAGTACAGCTGCCATTTTTGTTTACATCTACTTTCAGTAGACTTGGGATAATAGCAAAAACCCAAGATGACTTAATTATTTGCTTATGAAATATCTTATTTGCTTATGAAACGACAACTGTTGTCATTTCAGTGATTATTTCAGTTCCTGCTCCATTGCCACGATAATTTTCTCATCAGCATTCCTTTTAAGAGAGCTCAGACAGGGGTTCTGCTTCTCCTTCCTGCCCGGGCTGCCTCCGTGAGCGGTCAGGCAGCACCATCTGCTGGACACTTTTTTCCTCCTTATGACACCTGATTACCCATTTTCTGAAATAATTTGGCAACCAGGTGATGGCAGAGCAGAATCAGCTGAGGTCTGTGCGAGATGAAGTGTTCTTATGGGCTCTCTGTTCCCCGTGGGTCTCTTGCATAGTGACTTTTGCCTCAGTTAATGTATTTAAGATTCCTTACATAAAAACTAATTTTTGTTCAGTTTCACAGCATTATTTCAAAATGATTAAGGTAACTTAAAAGAATAAGATTTGCCCTGTTTTCTACAAACATGTACAATTACACAGAGTGAGGTTTAAATGTTTATTTCTATTACAAATGTATCAAAAATGAGATATTGCCTGTTACAATTTACAAGACATCACATCTCAAAACTAGCCACATATAGGAAGCAAATGGAAAACTAGCAGAGGAATTTCCAGCAGGGCATGCATATGTTTTGTAACATGTGAGCATAATCCCAGGCATAAACCTTTTTCCACCATCTACTTGTTATAAAACAGGCACCAGCTTTCATCTGCCATGGGAAATCCAGTCTGTAATCTTGGCACCAGATGTCACCAGCTGCCTAATTAAAAACTGCAACTTCGTGGAAAGAAACCACTCTACTGCTGTGAACCCCACACACATTTAGTAGTAAAGAGTCTGGCCTCTACTAAATATTTTTTATCCTCACAAAAGCATATGTTCAGTGTGCACCAAATCCCTTTACTGTCAGTTTAAACTTACATCAATGTTAGGAAAAGACCTAACATAGTGTAGAAGGGAGTAGGGTAGGAGATATTGCCACATATTGGAAAAGTGGTTAAAAGTAGTCAACCAGCAAAACATATAATCTATTTGCATTCATGAGAAGGAACTAAAATTGTCAAGATTCTTCTGTTTGAGGTTCTGTGCAAATTTACAAGGAAGACTTTTGTCTCCAAACACACATTTCTAGGGGCTTGGTTGCTCACAAGAGTTTTTTTTTAAGAGCAAACAAGCCAGAAGTTATACCTACTGCTGCTGCTCCTTCCTGTATCTACATTAAGCTCTCCTTCTGCTGGCAAAAGCAATTATGAGGCCAAACTGGTCTGGGGAGCTTATTGCATCCTGCTGCTGTTGGATCATTTTCAACTTGGATCGAGTCTCCAGTTCAGTTTCCCGCACACTCAACACAAACTTGTGCTGGCACAAGATTGCGGAGACAGGACAAGCAAATCTCTGCACATAGTAACACACCAGTTAACAAAAGAGGTTTGGACAGGGTGGCATACATCAGTAATGGCAGCAACTGAGCATCTGAGCGTGTCCCCCTCTCTAGTCCCTCCTAGTCTCCTTCATCACTTACACAAAAAAACCCCAAATCTATTCAAAAAATGAAAGTTTAAGGCTCTTCCTTCTAAAAGTTATTTCTGTCATATTATATACTTCAATAATATTATAATTTTATATATTGTATCATATGCATGAAGAAAAATATTTTTTGATTAAATCTTTTGCCTTTACAAAAATTACATAAAAGTTCAGTTACAAATTGCTGTCAGAAATGCCTGATATATTCCAGTCTTCTTAACAAAAAGGGAAATATTTTAGAAAAATAAAAGAGAAAAATTCTAAAGATAGATTTCAACACATAGCATTTCCAAAAATAATGCTGGGAACAAATCCTTTTCCCTCAGCCAAGTTTGCTGAGTTGCTGTAAAAAATAAGTCTATATCACACTAGGGTTCTAACTATAAGTATACCTCAGTAATGTGCTTGCATCTAAAAGCAAGAGGAAACAGCAAATGTGGTAGTGGAGCGTTAAGCATTACGGATGGACATGATTTATGCTCCTCAGTAGACATGTTTCTATCTGAGGCTGCCAAACAAAACCCCAGAACTTGTTTTAGACTTTGAGAAGGCTGCAAGAAGGTCAGTCACATAAAAAAGGAGAAGGCAGATTCGGAGAAAAAAAATATTGTCAGGAATTAGTTCCTGAACAATGTTCTGAATGGTCTCACACCTTCAGAGATTACACCCCTCTTTTCAACTTATAGAGTATGTTCTAGGATACAAAAACATCCTAGGAACTTTGTGGTGCAGCTCCATAGGTGAAAGAAGGTGCTTGGAGACAAAACAGGAGCAGCAACCACCTGTACAAGCTGAAGGCTGGAGAGAGAAGTCGGACCATGGAAGTTGTTCAGGAGATGCCTTCAGATTCATTAACTTGGTCCGTTGTTGCTGATCAGGCTTTTAGAGTTATCAGACTCACAGCTCAAGGCTCTCACAACAGGAAAAGCCTAGTTTGGGACCAAACCCTTGGCCACCTCTGGCAGCTGCTACACAAACCAGGGAAGTCCATAGGGATATAGAATGAAAAAATTGAAGAGATGCAAAAAAAGTTTAGAAGCACATGATGAAATACATCAGCAAATAGAAAGAATAGTTATTAACTCTAAAGTAGCCATGCACTTTTTTTGAGATGCATGGCTTTTCATATGTAGATTTGAAGTACATGTATTTTTTGCAGTTTAAAACCCATGTTCATTAGTACCAAATTTCTGTGGACATTTCTGGCTAGTGGCACCATCCTTTGTGCACCCAAGGACACGAAGAGTGGGGGGTCCTAAGTACCGCTTTGCTTACAATGTTTTGAAGTGTTTGAGATGTCGTGGTAAAAAAGACCACACTGATTCTGTTAGAGGAAAAGGGGATGTGTGGTGGACTGAATCCAGAATACAGGAATAAATTGTTATTTCCATAAAATTATTTTGAAAATAAGATGTGTTTTTACTAATTGAGAGTCCCTCACACAATCAACAAAAGCAGCCAGAGACTTAAGTGGTGGCAGAAGTCAGAAATCAGGAAATTACAAACTTAATATTAATATGGCCCCTTTTGAAGATTTCTGAATGTAGATCAGTGTGGAAAAGACTGTTGTCCTACATAGATTTTGTGCTATAAGGAAAACTAAAATTGGGATTTTAGTCTGATATCCTTCGTTCAGTTCTAAAAATGGTTCCTTCTCTTTTGGTAATTTTAGATGCATAAAAACTTTTTAAAACTATAAAAGTTTCTCTTTGAACAGTTTGTACCAGTTTAATCAAAGTACAATTAAACTAAATTTTAATTCTTTGATGTGACTGATATTTGTAAATTAGATCTAATATACCCATTTTCATTTATTTGCAAGCAGCCAGCAGTGCAGTTTAAATTACTAAGGAACATGTCTGTGAGTGTCATGCATTATGACTCACATCATGGCTATAGTGTGGTTTCATTTATACCTGAGCTGCAACTATGGTGATATTCACAGAGAGAAATTTTAAAACCCCTGATTCGTACAAGAAATGTAATAGCCAAGCCTAACACAAAATTAAATACTTCAAAAAATATCTATTTTTTCCCTTTTGTTCATCTTTTCATGTTCCTGTTATGTTTATCATTTGATTGATGCATGTTCCACTCCCTTGTTTTTTATCTCTGGTTTCCAGATCAGACATATTTCTCATGAAATCAGTAGTGGTTTTAATGCCACAAGTGAATTTATTAGCAGCATGAAGGGACATGGTTAAATTAGAGATGTACAGGAATATTTATCAGCATTCTGCAGTTGCCTATTCATTATGACCTGATGCAAAACCCAGAAGTAAACTGGAGTACTCCAGTTAGTATCAGTGGGGTTTAGACCTGATTATCAAGGAAGCTAAATAAAATCCAAAGAAAATTAACAAAGGCAGATAGATCATCTTATCTATAATACCTGACAGTATTGTAACCAGACCTGACTGTCTGATTTAAATCAGCTTTTTAAGGAAAACTTTATCTTAGAAAGCGGCATATTGTGTAGTATTTTTCATATAGCAAATCTACAAGAATACAATTGAAAACCTGCAAGAAAATTAGATCTATATCTCTGGAGAAATATGAAGAGTAAGAAACAAAATATCAGTAAATTTCATGATAGAAAGGCTGCTGCCAGGTTCCTGGGATGTGTTAATTAGTTTTAATGTCAGTTGTTCAAAGATGATACCATAAAGTTGTAAGGCCAGTTCTTTGAGAGTGTTTAGGCACCTGAAGATGTAAACAGGTACTTAGTAGAATTTTCAAAATGCATGTTTAAACTTGGAGTACCTTCACAAACTCTACTTCTACGTTTGTGCATCAAAAGCCTTTGGAAAGCCAAGATTGCCTCAGCTAGACCATGTTTATCCATGTGCCTACTGACTCTCCAAGGAATCTCAAGAATTCCATGGCACGGGACTTACCTTCACATAAACCATGCTGATTCTTCTCCACTATATCATATCGACCCTTGAATCCATCCATTGTCCTTATAGTTTCTTAAAAATATATGTATTCTTAGGATTTCTACATGTTCTACACATGCACTGACTTCTGTAATGTGGTATTAATTTTATAGTATAAGCTAATTTAGAGTGTAAGATCATCAGGTCAGTGTTTGTCTCAAAAAACAAACAGCACTTAACAAGTAACAAATATAAATAATACAACATGAGAAATCACTACATATCTCCTATAAGCTATTTTCTTGTCTTTTAACTTCTAGTGGATTAAAAAACATTCAGAAAGACTCAAATGCTTTTGATGACATAAGAAACAATGTAACATAATATTGTTACATGAAAGTGACTTAAAGTGACTTAAATTATGTGATCCACTGCTGGATGACAAAAATTAGAAAGATTGGGAGCAGTTTGTGCAGTCACCCCTGCCATAAACTGGGTTCCTTCTGTTCAAACTTGCCCAGATGCACCAGTGGGGACAAAGTGCTTGCAAAGTGTCACCTGCCCTCTGGGCGATACGGTATCATAGACACCAAGCACTGGGTAGCCACCATCTGCAGAGTAGATGTTCCCAGAAAGGGTTTGAAAATCAACATTTTTCAGGAGAAAGAACCAGAATTACTCCATTTTACAGAATACGAAAGAGATGTACAGTATGACATACTGTTAAAGATGAGAGTATAATGCCAGGATTAAATTTTGGAAGTTCCTGAATGTCCGGTCCCTTTTCAGCCTGTTTTGCTGTCTCCTGCCTTATATTGTTGGTGATTATTGTTCCTTTAATGCTTTTAACTTTAGAACAAAATCACACTGAGATCTGACTTAATGACACACAATAAATTGCACAAGTAACTCCATTTCAATTTATAGTTTTTATTAACAAAAAAGTGAGATAGGTTTACATGTAAGATTTAGGTTTTGTTTGTGATATTGCTCCAATTTAAATACAGAACTCAGCTTGAACCTTACTGGTGAAACTTGCATGTGGCCATTCCTCCTTAAAAAAGGACTTATTCCAGACAGGAGGGTGTACTCATCCTGACCAGGAGACCACTCAGCATCGAGAAGTTAGTGACCCACACTAACTTAGTGAGGCTGAGCAGGCAGATATTGCTGCACATCCAGCATGGCCTTGAGGCTGTGCTGTGCTGGACTACATTCCCAAGCTGCAGTACAACCTCAGCCACCTCCCTACAACACTGGAACCTGTGGGCAGCTCCCGCTTGGTACCAGCAACTACACCACCTGCACGACCTTGCCTTTATCTGAAAGTACAGGGAGAAGTTTGCACCTGAATATCCTTTATGTGTATTTACTTATAAGAAAAGTATATAATAGCTTTTATGTCTAGAAAGAAGGAATCTGTGTCCATGGAAGGAAGACCCCCTGGAGGGGTCTGCCATGGGAATAGCCATCCAAGGTGTCTCTGATACTACAAGAATGCTGTGTGCTCAGCATCTGAAGACTATCTATGGTCCTTTTTTTAATGATACCTTATTAAAGAGCTATTTCATTAAGTCATTTGTTATCAGTCATTTCTTCAGAAAGAATGCTGCACCATCTCTTTCTCAGATTCCTAACTCTGCTGCTGGTAAAGAACAGATGATTTTGCACTGATTTAAGTAAAATTATAAATTAAGATATAACTTTGATTTCAATTTGTACCAGGAATTCTTTAACTCAAAATCTACCTCTGAGTCCGATACTCAAGTCATCGCACCTTTCACTACCCATTATTTTCACCTCATGAAAGAAATACTCAGCTACCTGCCTAAAAAGATATTGTTTAAAAAGTATCCTGAAGATGTGAGGTACTATGAAGTGCAAAACATTGTTACTGGAAATTCATGGGGCACATATGTCAGTCTGGAAACTGCTACTCAATAATCTTGTGCAACCATTAAGTGCTGCCTCTTCTGAAGAAACTTTGTGGATTTGGAAAGACCCCTCAAGCCCTTCAAACATGGTTTGCTCCTCCAATTACAAACTTCCTCAAAAAAAAAAACAACCTAGCCTAGAGGTGACAGCAGTGCACTGAGTAATTAAAGAACAAAAACTGAGAAAAAAAGCTTTAATTTAAAGAGCTTCACGTTTACCTCTGCCAGGGACAGCCAGAGTGCCCAGTAGCAGAGCATGCCTTTAGTAAGACAGGACCTTACTTTAAAAATGTGCCATCTGGTCTATTAGGGAAAGCATCAATAATTAAAGTTAATGCCTGGAAACTGGCATCAGCTACGGGCATGATGACTCAAGCTCTTGGAGATCCATTCATTACATTCAACTACAAAAGCTAGATGTTATAAAAAATGCATGAATAAATTCTTTAAGTATTAACACGCTACTTCTTTAAATGTTTGTTCTGACCCAGGTGGCGCTGCTCTGACTTTTTCTGCAGCTTCTTTTCACTTAAATGACCTTAGATTATTGTAGCTGTCTCTCAGGATTAAACAAATTACTCTCTTAAAATGTATTATTGAAGGTTCCTACTTAGTAAGAAATAGAAAATGTTCTCTGACATCCTGTCTTCAAACTCATTATAAAATGTTAGATTCCATAGCAAAGTTTATAATCTTAAATTTAAGTTTCTGGGGCTAGATATGCCATTTGCTAAATTTCCTTCCAGGGTTGGCAAAAGTAAGTAAAAACAAGATAAGAGTTACAGAAGAGATCCCTGTTTTGTGTTTCAAAACCTCATAAAGGTAAAGCAGGTAGAAACAGTTTCACAGCATGTATTTTGTTCAGAGGTGGTAGCACTCAAGTGTCTTCCACACGAAATCAACAGCAATAACAAATAAAAACAACTTTGTGGAGGTTTGGGCATTTCTCTTGTGGCAGAGTGAAACCTTTTTGTTCTGAGATTTTTGAGTTTAAGTTTCTAGTTTGCATTCATTTTCTGTTTTGCTTAAGTTTGATTTTAGAGTGATATCTCAAGATTCCTCATTGACAAGTTAATTTTGGTGGGTTTTTTTCCTCCCTGGTAAGATTTGTCTGAAGTTTATAAATCCACAGATTCTCAGATTGACAGGAAAAATTCTCCACTTCCTTCTGCACTTGAACGTTTCTTTTCAGAGCAAAAGAAGACAGTAGCATTTTGCAGATGAAAGAAGGGCCGTATGTTTCAAAAAGGAGAGTTTGAATCCTTCTGTTTCTGACTCTGCATCCAAACACCCAGAAATTGCAACCTATCCATCATTCTTTCTCAAAAAGGTAATCTTAAAGAAAAAAAAAAAGGATTACTTAACATCTGCTTGAAAAATAACTGAACTAGTTACAGCTGTTATATTACTTTATCCAACTTTGAACTAGTTATACTACTTTATCCAAGATGGAAGGAGAAATCTGGACATTGCAGAAAATAAATTACTTGATTTAAAAGACATATAGTGAAAATTTCACATTTTAAAATACTCACTGTGTTTAAACACTGCTACCAAGTTTCGAGAAGATCCAGTTTTTCAACTCACAAACTGCTGTGTTTGTTCTAGGTTTTATGAACCACCCATCTCTTACATGTCCCAAGTGCAGACTTCACCATTATTGACCATTGGTCATCATCCTACTAGTTAAATGTTAGAGCATCTTTTTGCTATCCCATTGTACATCCATGAATCAATCACTGCTGACGTAGTGTGGTACTTTTTTTTTTCAAATATGCATACAATGGCTTGGATTTTAAAATTCCATTTACATCCTTCTCTGCAAAATTATGGAGTTGAATCCTGTGATAGTTTGGGAAAGCTTGCCAGTTCTGTAAAGCACTGAACTCTCAGTTTCCACTGAAATTAATGAAAAACACAGTACATATCCCTGCCTCACAGAATGAGGCCCAGAAAGCAGCACAAGGGGAATTCATTCTTCACAAAACAAAGCTAAGAATGTAACCAAAAGGCTTCCTATAATGACTTAACAATTCAGTTCTAGTAACAGCAGCAAGAATCTCATGTCAGAGTTAATTTTGACAAAGGCAAATGTAGTAATGTGCTATCTAACTCAAAGCCCCTTGATGAAAGCACATTATCTCAGCATAATCAGCAACTGGGGAACTGTGTAAAGAGGGATTATGGCCAGAAAAGTGGCTATGTAGGAATGACTCCTTCATGTCACACAATACTGATCTTACATAGTGGTGTAAACTGCTACACCACATTTGTTTATTTATTGGTAAAAATGCAAAGGCACCATGTTTTGACTACTATTATTACCATGGAATGAATCCAGTTACATAAGAATATAAAGGATGCTTTCTTGAATAAACCTGTTCAAATTTTAAAATAAATTTTGAACATACATATTTTTAATCAACAACAAAGAAAGTAATTTTAAGTGCAGATTTCCACGAGAACTTTCAAGACTGACAATAAAATATAGTACATTTTTATTCAGAAACCAAGGTAAATGCTCACATTTCTTATCAACACAGCTTAACTGAAAGCTTATTTATGTAATTTGTTAGGTAGTTACTAACCTAGTCAGTAGGTAAGTAACCCTTATTGTATGTAAAGGTGACAGTGTGGCACAGAAATGTCTTTATAGCTGAGATTAAAACATGGGACTTACAAATTCCATGTTTGTAATACTTCTTTAAAACAGAACTACATTTTAAGTCATCATGATAATTTTACTTTTCTGAATCTTATAAGACATCTATGAATTTTTTCATTGAATTCTTGAATTCACATCAGCAATCTATACAGCTGAATAATACACTCTTAGAACATTTGCTTCAGTAACTAATTGTTCATTAAATCTAATTATACTATATACCTTATTTATTTAAAAGCAGTAAGAATGATAAGTCAACTAAAATTACAAAAGATTGGCATCTAGCATTAAAAACAGACACTATATGACCTTCATGTGACTAACTACAGGAAAACTCAGAGCCTAGCCTAGGCACATAAGTTCTTTAGAGAACATTTGGAGTTAAAATAGGATTAGGATATACTCTGTTTCCACTTCAAAGGCATTTTATGTATGGTTTGAAATCCCTTTAATGGTCTCTCTCACATCAACAGTGACTGCTTTGGCCAGGAGTAAAAGGACTGCCTTTGGGGGTGGGGAGGCTCTGACAGGATTTAAGGACTGGTACCTTGGTACCTAGAATCATGAAAGATACAGAACTTCTGGGCATCACCCAGAGGGCAGAAAATTATCACACTATCACAATGTGGTCAGTATCCAAGAACAAATTAGCTGCCCATCTTGACAGTTTTGTCTTACCTCTTATGAAAAAAATATACAATGCAAATGGTTCTAAAATCCTTCCTAGGATCATGTTCCTTTACTTCACTATCTTTATAATGAGTTTGTGAGTGTTAGTGAAAATATTCTTGCTCTACATTTTGTTTTGTCCATTTTAGGTATGACATGAAGAACAATATCATCACTCTCCTCTTCACATAAAAGCTTCTATACAGTGAGAGTTTTATTTTATGGAGGAAAAACAGTGAGAGGGTGAAGCAAATTTTCTCCTCAACAATTTGACTTTTTAAATCTCTCATGACAGTTTTGCAGACCCTTGTGATTCCTCCTTCCTGTGGATCCCAAATAGATGATGTGCTCCAGGCACCTGTAATTTCCAGGAATGTCTTCAGGATTTGGATACCACAATTGCAGAAAGGATGCTCTTGGAGTGTTCAAGGTTGAAAATGAGCCAACAATGTGCCCTTGCTGCAAAGAAGATAAATGGTATCCTAGTGTGTGTTAAAGTATTATCTACAGGTCAAGGGCGGTGATCCTCACCCTCTACTGAGCACTGGCGAGGCCACCTGAGTACTGTGTCCAGTTCTGGGATCCTTAGAGGACAGAGCCAAACTCTTTTCAGTGGTGCCCAGTGACAGGATCAGAGGCAGTGGGCACAAATAAAATGCTGGAATATCCCTCTGAACATCAGGAAACACTTTTTTATTGTGAGGGTGACCAAGCACTTGCACAGGTTGCCCAGAGAAGCTGTGGAGTTTCCACCTTTGAAGTTGCTCAGAAGCTGTCTGGACATGACCTGGGTAACTGGCTGTAGATGGCCCTGATTGAACCAGAAGTTGGACAAGGTGATCTCCAGAGGTGCCTCTCAAGCTCAAACGTTCTGTGATTCTATGATAACAATCTTTATATGCTTCATGGGGACACAGTATAAAAGAAATAACATTTGATCTTTGCCTGAATATTACAGAATCTTCATTGCAATTGACATCAGTTGTTATGGGACAGTGCTGACCATTATGCAGCAAAGTATTTCAAAAGGGATAGTTTGCAGCAGATGCCACTGCTTTGAGATCTCTACAATGTATCTGCTGACTGTAATTGCCATTGCTAAAACACTGAAGAAGTTTGTCCATGCTTTTTATTTCTATGTCACTGTTTGTTCATACAAGAGGTGAAAATGTCCACACAGTACCTCCAAATCCCAAGAGCTGAGCAGGAAACTTTTTCTGCATTTCATTACCTAGTTTACCTTAAGTAGACAAATTCTTACAGAGTTTAAACTTCAAGCTCTTTCTTTATAAAACAAAGAACTGCAAGCTCTACTGACTCTAGGATAATCATAATGCATAAAAATGTAGTTGGACATCTCCATTTGAATAGAAGACATTCTCTCTCTTTTGGAAGGCATTTCCACCATCAAAATATGCATAGTGAAATTGTTAAGGAGCAAAGAAAAACAAAAGAAACATTCCTTTAAAATGACTAGACTACTGCTGTCCAGCTATGGACATATTAAGTACCTGCAAAAGCAACAAAAAAAGTTATTGCAAAAAAGTTATGTTTTTCTCAAGGCCACTCAAACTTTTAAAATGTATCTGTCATTGTGATGGGAGTTACACAGAGGATAGAGGGCTTAGCAGTTCTGGGAGATGGTCACTGTCCCTGCACAGACCACTCAAAGCACAGATGCCTTTTAGACAAAGATATAAAATAAATGGGTGAGTAGTAGCAGATGGCAATTTGGAGGAGATGGGTTTCCTCCTGGATATATTAAGTGCAGAACAGAGATCTGCAGATATGAAAAACAAACAAACAAGAGAAGGAAGGAAAAAGACATTTTGCTTGCACTGTGTCTCAAGGTCTTCACATTATCCTGGTCTCTTTTGAGTTTTTCTCAAGCTCTTCCCCGGTGCTTTTTCTTTTTCTGTCTTTACTTGTTTCTTTCCTTCCTATGCACATTCACACACACATGCAAACTAACAGCACTGAAAAATACAAATTTTAACACTTATAACACTTAGGGAGATGAAAACTGAAGAAAATGTTACATTAAGAGACTAGATGAACCATTACTTACTAGGATTACTATAAAGTCTTTCAGTGTTTTAAAAAAAATTCTTTACATGAACCATAATTAACTCTACTACTATTTGTGTATACTAACTCTTTTTGCCTACAAATGCCCATTCAAACTCAGTGAAAATCTGTCAATAAGGCCAAGTAATAACACTCTCTGGGAAATTACAAACACAGAAAACAGCACCATTTCATTCACTGTCGCAACTGGTGGTTGATTGTTTTCCTTAGTGAAGAAAAGTCTCTGGGTTAATGATGTCTCCCCTCATGAGTCACAACCATTACAGCTTCATGAGGGGAAAGTCCTGCTTGTCAAATTCAATTTCCTTTTATGACAAGGCAACACATCTAGTTGATCAAGGGAAACCAGCTGATGTAATCTTTTTTGGATTTCAGTAAAGCTTTCGATACTGTCTCTCACAGGATCCTTCTGGACAAAATGTCCAGCACACAGCTGGATAAACACCTCATGTGGTGAGTGAGCAGTTGGCTCACGGGTCAAGCACAGAGGGTAACAGTGAATGGGGTGACATCAGACTGGTGACCTGTCACTAGTGGGGTTCTGCAGGGCTCCATCTTAGGCCCAGTGCTCTTCAACATCTTCATAAAGGACTTGGACACAGGACTGGAAGGGATACTAAGTAAGTTTGCAGATGACATAAAACTCAGAGGAGCTGTTGACTCCTTTGAAGGCAAAGAGCTCCTGCAGAGAGACCTTGACAACAATCATCCACTGTATGAAGGTTAAAAAAGACAAGTGTCAGATTCTGTACCTAATACAGGGAAACCCTAGATGCACGTACACACTGGGAAATGAAATGCTGGAAAGCAGTGTCATGGAAAGGGACCTGAGGGTCCTGGTTGGTGGCAAGTTGAACATGAGTCAGCAGTGCCCTGGCAGCCAGGAGGGACAACCAACTGTGTCCTGGGGGCATCAGGCAAAGCGTCAGCAGCCAGTCAAAGGAGGGGATTGTCCCGCTCTGCTCTGCACTGGTGCAGCCTCACCTTGAATATAGTGGGCAGTTTTGGGCACTGCAATAAGAAAGCTATAAAGCTATTACAGAGCTTCCCAAAGAGGGCAACAAAGATGGTGAAGGGCCTTGAGTGGCTGAAGACACTTGGTCTGTTCAGCCTGGAGAAGGCTGAGGGAACACCACATTGCAGTTACTACTTCCTCATGAGGGGAAGAGAAGGGGTAGACGCTGATCTCTTTTGTCTGGTGACCTGTGACAGGACCCAAGGGAACAGCCTGAAGTTGTGTCAGGGAAGGTTTAGGTTGGATATTAGGAAACGTTTCTTCACCCAGAGGGTGGTTGGGCACTGGAATAGGCTCCTCAGGGAAGTGGTCACAGCACCAAGCCTGACAGATTTCAAGAAACATTTGGACAATGCTCTTAGTCACATGGTGTGATTCTTGGGGTGGTTCTTTGTGGGGCCAGGAGCTGAACTCAATTGTCCTCGTGCATCCCTTCCAACTTGGGATATTCTGTGATTCTCTCTACAATATTTTCTACAATATTTACATATGAAATGATATAATTTCTGCAGCACAGGAGAATACTATATCACGTTTACTACTTTCATAGTGTTTTGAAGAACAAGAAGCTAGTTTTCAATTTTTTGGCTGAATTATCTTTTTAAAAAAGTCCACAAAACCATGCCCATCATGAACCAATACACTTTGCTAAAACATGTACAACGTTGCCTTTGACATTTTCAGATTGAGTTGCATTATTGTAGAGTCATTTGACCATTATTCAAAGCTTGATTTGTCTCTGAGAATATTAAATATTGACTTTTATTTGCTTAGCATTGACAAAGGAGTCTGATTAAAAACACTTAACCTTTTATACCCATCTAGAACCATTATTTGATCCCATTAAATAATTCTGTGAAGTCACTCCTTGCCTTCCTGTGTATGTCATTAAACACACCAATAACCAAAAGCACTTCTGGACTATCACTGAAGACCACAAAGTATCCTACAGATACACTGCAATGTTCTAATAGGGTCAGTAAGTTCCCTCATTTTTCCATTCTCAACAGAGACAAATCAAGTTTCTTGCTTCAAAGTTCCCTGCAGAGAACATAAGCAATTAACTCCAGTACCTGGCACATCATGATATAAAAACTACTGCTTTCATTAGAACAGGAATATACTGGGTAAACGGCATCAGAAAACTACTTAGAGAGACTTCAAGCCTCAGGGACTCATCCTTTGAATAATGACTAGATCACTTAAAAATGCTTTCAGTAAATAGTTTAAAAATATAAAAAGAATCCTGGAGTGGGCAATAAAAACTGTTCCTTATCTGTAATCCTAAACAGAAAAATAAGTCTTCAGCTTTATATCTAAGATCTACCCCAGCTTACCATTTCTCCCTGTACAGATGTTCTTTCTGTAGATCTAGATCAAGTGTTGTAGTCCATGGGGCAGTTATGACATCTACATGATTTTTCCCATTCCTCAATATAATATAAACTGTGCACACCAAAATTATCAGATATCACTCATCAATATACATTCATGCATGCAAAAGTGCAGATTTCACTATTTTGACCCTATAAACATTATTCAACTCTTAATAAAACGTCTAGCAAATAATTGTCAAAGCACTGATCTACCTTCTTTGCCTTTGAAAATAAAACCTTGAAGATTTTAAGGGCTTTTTAATATTTTTTTGTAATTCGAAAGTACCCACACAAAGTCTCCCTCTTTAGCTTTCAGAGGGAAAAGTCCGAGCGTTGAAATTTTCAATTTCTCAAATTTTCACAGTATTACGTAGCATTCACCTGGTGCATATCCTTGCCTTATAATAGTACCAACTTCACACCTTAAAGACACAAATAAAAGCAAAAAACTAAACACAGTGCAGCATCATCAGTAAATAATTATAAAATATTGGCAGAAAAATGTAGACATTGGAACGTTTCTTAGAAAATCAAGCATAGAATTCCCTCACTGACACTTTATTAAATATTACATGGCTACCAAGACTTCTTTGAGTCTACTAATCTCATGCTGCTAGCCCAGATTCATAAGTCTTCATCCATCCACACCATATCTTAGGCATAAACATGTTCTATTATCCCACAAAGCAATAGAAAGAAGAAAAGAAGAGATCTGAAGACTCGTTAGCATGTTCCTGGGGCTTGACAGTAGACCACTTTTGCACTACAAGACCTGCTTTTCCCTGTATTCATGGGCTTTTGTGCACAAGGCAATCCTCTGGAAGTTAGAGAAAGTTTTGGAGGGAAGTAGGAGGTAGTAGGATAAGGTAGTAGGCTGGGAAATTGCTTGAAAAGTTTGAAGAATTTAAAATTTAAATAATCATCTTTAACATTTAAAAGAGTATCCTGTATAACACGTTTATTTTACTATGCAGCATACCATTTGTTTTGCTACAGTGGACATTTATGTTGGACTCAGTTTGATGGGGCTGTGGCTTAATTTGCAAAATGTCAGAAAGGTACTCGTCAAAGTTTTGTTTTGCAAGATCAAGAGTTTGAGGTATGATTAACATTTTTTTAATGAGACTTTGGGTTTGCTTTTATTTGAAAATACTGCCTGATTAAAGAATGGTGCAAGGTTCTAGCTTGACAAAGTTGGAGGTTTGCTTTACTAGATAAATATTGAAATGTTCTGTTCTTCTTCAGAACTGTGTCTTAAAAAAAAAATCCAAATTTTTATTAATAAAGGGCTCCTGAAAGCTCACAGAATACATGAGAGTCACCTGCAAGTGCACTGTGGTGACACCGAACTCTGCTGGAAATTACTCACTGGCAAAAAAAGTTTGCAAACAGTGCTTTTGTTGTTTCAGTCAGAACTCCTATTGCAAAGTTTGTGCTGGTTTGGTTTGTTTAGTTCTGTCATCTCACATCTTCTTTATTTTATCTCATTAGGTCAGTCAGTGCATTATAAAAAATAAACCATTCTCCTTGGTTTAAAATCTCTTCTGCTCCATATTCTTTCATCTTCTTTGAATAGGATGCATACTGTATGTCCTATTCCTCTAGAAAAGAAAGTGAAAGCACTCACCATTGATCATCCCTGATTCAAGACCCCATGGAAGGGCTTCTCTCATGTCTGAAGTGGAAGGGGACAGGGGTACAAGTTATACCATCTGTTGTCATATGGCCTACAATTTGCCTCTCTCACCAAAGTGCACACAGGACCTTTCCATCTCATCTCCTCATAAAAAGCAAAAGGAGAGGGTTTCAACTTTCATTGTAGCTAAGAAAAGGAACAAGTGGTTGTGTCAGCCATATCTGCTTCTTGGGAGAAGAAGAAAGTGAAATAAGGCTCCACCTTTCCAAGGTCTGAGGAAGAAATTGCTGAGGGTGCTATTAAAGGAATGAAGACACTTGGCAGTACAGGTTATCAGTGACAGACATTGATGGTAAAGAAGTCATAAGAGTGTTTGTGTGTCCAAAAGCCTGAATAGTCCCTAAAGCAACTTACCACTAACATGGCATGAGCTGAACTGGAAATCATCTCATCAATGTGAGCCGTGAAACTTCACCTCATTAACACATTTACCAAATTACAAAATGCTTGGTAAAACAGAACAGTGATTGTACTGCCAATTCTGTGGACTGACCTAAAAAGGAGGATTCAAAAAATTTCAAATTGGAAGCATTAGAGCAACGATATCCACTTTAACAGTCACCTTCATTACCAGTGAGACAGCTGATGCTGCAGTCTCCTAAAGGAGGCAATATTTGTCAATATTTACCAAATGCTATAGACCAATCCTCATGCTTACAGGAAAGGTTTATCCTATTTGTGCAACTAAATGAAAACTATTAACTGTAACAAGACTGTTTATTTTGTATCCACTAAAAAATTGGAACCTAAATTTCTTTGCACATTATATTAATGTAAGAGGATTACTCTCTTTACATAAGGATATTAAAACTTAAAGTGCAGAAAAACATCCTATTCCTCTATATATTTCTTGTCCTGCTTAATGGTGAGGAAAAAAAAAGAAAAGATAACCCCACAGAGATTTTCTTTGGACTAGTTTGAAAGTCTAAAAAACCCCACCTGCATTCAGAAATAAATCTTCTATCTTGAATATTCATTGCCCTGGTATCAAATAATTGTTTTCATGTATCCTTAATTATCTCATTTCACCCTTGTTCTTTCTCTTCCCCTCTACAGAATGTTTCCCCCAGTATAATAACAGCAAAGACTCAACTCAAATTGCTGCTTCAATATGAGAAATAGTCACAGTTCTCTCAAAGTACCAGAATATTTTAGTATTCTAGTGTTTATGTCTAATAATATATACTTAAGGGCCAAGTTTCCCTACAGTATACACAATGCCAGTGTTCAATACTGTCATCTGCTCTTCTTTCATACCACAGCAAAGACTGCCAAGTGCAGGTCCCTCAAGATTGGGAAACTGATGTCAACCAGATTAGCACTCTCATACTCCAAGCAGGAATGACAGCTCCAAGTGAAATAGCCTAAAACATCAGAACTATCAATAATGTTGCACACTCCGAGCAAATGTTCTTTCTCCTTCCAAGTGATATTTGCATAAATGCAATGGTTATGTATATGGGGCAGCAGCATTACTGGATTAATAATTTATCAGCAGAAATCTATTTTACTTACCTGACTGTAGTCTTGCTGGTTCCTTTGAGCAATTATTCAGTAAATACTTAAGCTTTTCAAAATCTGTGTTCTGAAACAAGGGGAATATGCAAATAATGGGCTCTGCAAGTATGTAGGTTGCATCCCACCTTTCCCCACAGACACTTAATGTATTTTAATTATAAAAGTTTCTACAGTAGCCATGGGAAAATGTCTGAGATACAAATTATTTTTTTCTTCGGAAAGACTACTGAAATACATCTTAATCTATAAAACAGATTCTTTACAAAATGCATTAATATACAGGTTGTGAAATAATTAACAGAAAATAGTTTAATTTGAATGTTTTCTATTACATAAATAAAAACTCAGCTAACAGCTACAACTTTCTATTTCGAGTTTTACACAATAGCTAATTTTTCACCTGCTACATCCATTACCAAGTCTGTGTCTGAAACGTTGACCTTTCTGGTGTGATTTATTTTCTTCCTGCTGCTTCAAAAAAATAGGACAAAGTAGAAAGAATGTGTTGTCATGTGTCCAGGCAGACCACTACACCTGGCCACATCTCCCCTAAGTGAAGGACCCTATATATATATGCAGGGTCAACCAGATAGGCAGACTACAGCAAAGCTGGGGACTGAATGGGTAAAGTGAGGAGTAAATCTCTCTGAGTAGACAACATCTGACACCATTTCGTGTCTGACATTGCATACCACAAAAATGGGTAGAAATAGCAATACTTAAGAGGATAAAAAGTAACACAGGTAAAATAACCTACGAGGGAAGAAACCATATACTTTGCAGAGGTAAGTTATGGATGTACAAGTTTTAAACTGTCCAAAAGACCCAACAATCCTATTGACACATTGCCCAGTTGAAGGTATACACACAGGTTTCCAAGAGATTTTTCTCTAGAGAACTAGAAATAGAGAGACTGACAGAGCTAAAGCTGACATGGGGTAATATTGAAATTCCTCCCATGAACCCATTAACAGAGAAAAGAGAGGGAAGAAAAGGCAGAAACAAATTGTTAGTTTTCACATTTAAAATCTTCAGGTCCTTCAGGGACCACTGGAACTTGTCCAATACATGGACAAATGAACTGGGAAAAAAAAGAGAGTAGATAATGTGGTAACAGAATTTACTGAGAATACAAAACTTTTCAGGTTGGTCAAATTTAGGGCTGAAAGTAAGTGACAAATAGGCAGCATTTTGATGGCTGCTACATTCAGCTGAGAGATGCTCTCCTAAAGTAGAACAAGAAAAAGTTGAGCAAATGTAGCAAGATTGATCAGAGATATAAGGAGAGTGTAAACAGGTTAGGGTCCTTCAGCAAATTAAATGACTAAAGGCAAGGATACAATAAAAGCCTATAAAATCACAAACCATTTGAAAACGCAAAGTAACCCTTCACTACTACTTACAACAAAAGCATGAGTAGATGCCTAAAGATAGCAGGTTTAAAATGAAAAGAAAAAGAACATATACTTTTTTATTCAACATATTAACAGAATTATGGAACTCACTGCCAAAGGATGCTAAGGAGGACAAAAGTATAAATACTTTTAAAATTAAATTAGATAATTTAATACAAGATAGGTCTACTGATGGCTACTAAACATAATGGAGTGAACACAGTCTCAGGCTTAGAATGCCCTTAAGGCATTGGTTGCCAGAATCCAGGTGACTTTAGGAAAGACCACTGTGCATGGTCCCAATTTGGATTCTTTCTGTATTGATATTCTGCTCCAGAGGCAAGGCAGGATAATGAGAAAGAGGGAAAATCTCCCTTTTCGCCTAATATGACTGTTTCATCTTCTTGGTATCACAGCTATTCTCCCTATGTACTCTTACTGGGAAGAATACTTAGACAATTAAAATGGTTATTTGTAAAATAATCACTGGTTTTGAGTAACAGAGCTCTTCCAACATGAGGCAGCATAAGCTGAACATTGCCTACAGCAC
>WEIV01026463.1:920-35728 GCA_013390005.1 Calyptomena viridis
GAATTTTAGGCAGTGGTAAAACCCCCCTATATGAGTTGGATGTATCTAAGTTGACAATTCTTATTAGGAAGGTCTATGTAGAAAATAGGCATTTTTCTGTATCATGGCCAAAGTAAAAGAAAGCTGTAAAAAAGTTTGCTAGCCTCAAATCATGGTGTCACTAGCATCTATTCAGTGTCCATTTAATATTTTTTATTTTGTTAACAGGTTGATAATGCCATCAAATATTTTAACAGTTTATGTCTGACTATTCCATTGTGCAGCAGTATCTGCAAACAGAAAAGTGTACAGCAGATATTTCTAAAATTAAAAGAGTTAGGACATAAACATATTTGGCATTTAGAATAAACAATAATTTTCCTATTCAATGCTTAATCTGTAGATCATCATCTTTTTTCCTGTGCCTTTCTTCATTCATGTTACATAAAATCTTAGCAGCAGACAGTTAAAAAAATGAAAATTACCTTTTCCTCCTAAATAAATGTTTCTAGCTATTTCTTTAAAAATACATAATTTAAAAAGAATGTTCAAAAGGTAACAAGGTGTTTTTAATCTCTGTGAATGAAAGAACAACTTCACATTTCCTCCTCATGTAATATAAACATCAATGTTTAAATGTAAATATACATAGGTAAATGGGATGAAGCAAAGCCCTAATATTATGACTCAGCTCCTCAAATCTGCTTTCCACATATTTTCTTTTGTTTGACTTTATCTTGCTTAAATCCACCTAATTCATGATTCTGCTTTTAACTTCCTTAAAAAAATTAGTCTGCCATTAAACTTGAATAAAATTGGAAATATCTTCTGTGTTGTTCTGCCTGTGTTGATCTTTATTCCACTTAATTATACTTATATATATGTCTGTGAATTCCTAGAAGCCTCCCTGTGTCTTTTATTGCATTTATTCCAAATCATACAAGCTTTCAGACTCATTATATACCTGAAAGTTGACCAGAAGCTTGACTCAGTGATTGGGTGATTGATGATTCATTTGGGAATTTGGGACATTGCTGTTAAATTTGAATGGACAAAAGAATCACACATTGTCCCAAAGTATGCAAAAGAGGAAGCAGTAATAGCTGATCAGGAAAGAGTTGTGAAATATTTGAGTCTCATAAGAAGCCCGATGGAGAAATAATGGTAATTTTTGATCTTCCAAATAATAGTTTTCCTCTTCAGGTGAAAAATCATCCATTTTTTCCATGTATAGTAGGCGAAATTCTTTTCTTTTACATCTATACCTGTTAACTCTCTTAGTATCAACGTACCATTTCACTAGATACTGAAAGTTGCACTTTAATAATCATGAAGCTACTCATAGGTGATTGGAGATTTTAAAATATATTTTAAATTGAATAAATAATGTATCTCCAAAAATATCTCTCTGCAATCTTCAAAGATATCTCTTTGCAATCTTCCCACTAGTCATTCTGAACTCTTTGGGTAGAATAGGGTAACTAATGCTGTAAGCCTCTGTAGAAATCTTGTTAATATTACTGTTTTTTCCTGTTTCTGCTATAAGGTTATGACACCCAGACGTGTCAGGAAATACAATGTATGACTGAATATGCTATATGAGAATTTTTGCTGTTATGTATATTCGAAGCACAGACCTGCAGACACTATCTACTGACATAGAAGCATGAAACTCAAAATATACCTTTTAAAGGAATTTCTACAGTAATCATATTAGTTTAATTTGCTGTTAATCCTCTAGCATTTTTAGACCAGTGTTCTTATAGCATGATAAGGAATTCTAGCCATCCTCAGAATTTGGAAACACAGTCACCAGTTCTAGAAAGGATTTGACTTTAGAAGCAGAGGTTTTAAACCAACTGGGAACAACGTGACAGAAATCTCTATCTGCATTCATTCTGTGTTTAGTTTTTTGAGATGTAGGCTCAAAAACACAAATCAGAAAACACAGATGAGACAGGGTAGTATCTGTTTATCCTTGGAGCCTTCTGCAATGGTTTCTGGTCATTTTCTCTCGTTGTCAGTCTCTGTTCCTCATCTCTCATCTGGTTCTTGCAGCCTGGACATAACTGCTGTGCTTATATTTAAAATCTGGATTTTAATATTTTAACAAACATTTGGGGATATGAAAAGGGGCTCTGGTTACAGCAGGAAAAAACACAAAAGCAGAGGTTTCCTTCTCCTTATTTGCCTGCCAAGTTTGTAATGTTGAAGTTCAATAGAAAGGGTCTGAATCTTCATCCCGCTGGGCGCTGGAGCAAAAAATCCCTTGGGCTGAGCTGCACTAAGTTACTCCCCTTAGCATCAGTGAGTGAAGGAGTACAGCTCCACATGCCAGACTCTGAGGAGCCTCAGCTGGAATACTTCTCTCAAGGGTCAATGACTTCTCTTATTTGAGCATCCTCCAACAGGAGTCAAAAGATCTTTGCTTTCCACTTTGAGGCCCTCAGTGTGTAGTGTGTTGGAATATTTTTTAGCAGCAGTGTAATTTCATAAAAACCAAAGCTATTTTCAGACCTGTGTGAATTTTTGTTACTGCAGTAACCCTACTAAAATCTAAATTTTTGCATTTTGTTGTCATTAATTTGGTATGTTTACCAATTCATTGAGTATAGAATGCCAACCTGAAACACTTGTGGCTCAGTCAAAATGCAAGTCAGCCCATGAAACTTAGGAGGTTTAGCTGGTAAGAATAAAAGGAGTGGTTTATATTTTGAAGGAAAGGTACTATTAGGAGAAGGTTGCTTGGTTGCATTCACATTGATGCTTGAAAGTAAAAACGTTTTCATGTATTTAGAAACATTTGTTTTATGTTATCTAAAAGCAAGGGTTTTTTTTATGACCTGGCCACACAATAGCGCCTTGTATACAGTAGATCAATGATGCACGAGATAATGGTGTTTAATTCAAGAAGTAGTTTCTACAAAGCTTTGTCAGGGATCTGTTTGCTTCTACTCCTGATTTACTTTAAGGTCATGAGTAGTCCCATTAGTTTAAATGCTGTACTGACCAAAGCCAGAGAAGCTTTGCACAGTCAGATGTTAAGCATGTGTACCTCATGCTGCTTGATTCTTTCAGTTAAGATATTCACTAATATCTTAGATTCGTTAACTTAATAGTACTTTTGGGTTTGATTCCTGCATCTCCTTCACACTACTTTAGACTACAGGATAATCAATAATCTGCAGAATTATTTGGATTTTAATAGCCTTTCATTGCCTTCTGTTTTTCCAGGGGAAAAAAAGAAAATCACAGCAAAATCTCATAAGTTCTGGTGCCTTAGCACACAATTTCTTAGGTATTTCTGTTGTCTTTTACATTGTGAATTTTAATGCCATTTTTCATTGAGATTTACTTATTTTTTTATGAAATTTGTAACCTTGTATTGATGTATCCTGGAAAACCAGTCCTTGTTACACTGAATTGGGATAGCTTATAGTCAACTTCCTAATTATAATGTGCTCACACCCTCTAATAAGTTAATTGTGTCTCTCTCTTCTCCAGCATGAGTGCCCAAAGCTTAAGGGAAGAAAAAAGCAGCTTTTCTAGACAACTCTGTAGCTCTGTGTGCATGTTCCTCTGTTCTGTATTTGATACTCAGCAGATATCTGAGGCAGTTGAAATTGATTTTGAGGATCCTGAGAGCTGGTCTTGAAAATGTCTTACTTCTTATTTTCTTCTTCTCTTTGTAGTTAATTCTGCTTTCTCTTTTATTTTTCATCTGTCCTACTGAAGTCATGGACTTGTTAGATGGACTATTATATTTCTAATGGATCAGTTGAGTACTGGAAAAGCCAGAGAATATTAGCCTTTTCACATTCAAATGTGTCATATACGATATGTGTGGTTATATGAATAATTAATTTGAGTGAAAGGCCTGAGTATGATTTCACTGAGTAAGAAATTGCTTTTCATTTCTAGATTTTCTGACTATCCAGTTTACTTCCATTTTTAAAATGCTTATGGAATATTTTCAGCCCAACTGAAACCTGATTCCAGTAACAAAGTTCATATTGGGTTTTTATTTTAATTTTGAAAGATAATTTCGTCTGTTCAATTTGTCTGATGTTTGCTTCATCCTCCTGTGTTCCCTTGGTTGGATCTTTGGGGGCTGTGTTGTCTGTAATGTACCTTAAGTGATCAAACGCTTTGGCACTTAACAGATAATGAGAGTTCAGGTGTGATGCTGAAAAGTGAGCTATAATTTTCCCTATTACTTAATTCCATAAGAAATGGTGTTGAGCTTCAGATTGTTGTGCTGGAAATTATAACTCTGTGGTCAGAGAAAGGAAGCTGCTTTGTTGTCGAGGGAGCAGGAGCCTGTTCCCCAATCGGCAGTAAAAAAATTTATGGGAGGGGTATTTGTTTCTCCAGCAGAAAATAAAAACTGTTTGCAGGGTATTGTAGCTAATGACAGGATGGATAAATCATGCACCTGTAGAACTCCTGGTATACAATAGATATAACATTGCAGAAAAGAAATCATAGCTTTGATAAATGTCCTAATCCCACAGTGATGTTTACAAAAGCATGCAAGCCCATCCACAGGAGTTAGCTGGAGAGTGGTACATTGGTAAGCTTTGTAGGATTTATAGAATTCCTCCCAGTGGCCAAATGCATTTCATAACTGCAATGCATTCAGTAAAGTAAGCATTTTGTGGACATGAAGGCTTGTAATATGCATGTGATGCTGGAACCAACACTTTGCCTACTGCAGCTGAGGAAAGAAATTTGACTTTTTATCATTTGGTAGAATTGTAGAAGTGATGTTGTGCCACAGACATTTTTCAGTTGTTCATAGGCATCTGTTTTCCCTGGTATCTGAATCTGGATTGCACTCACTGGTTAATTTTGCAAACTTGCTTAAATTGTCAGGCAGCTGTTACTCTTGGGATTGTCAAAAAAAGTTGTATCTTGCAGATCTAGTGTGAGGAAAATCATTTTGTATCCAAGACAGTGGTTGATTTATTGTTCAGGGAGTAATTCAATATACATGTAGTAAGCAGATACTGCAGAACATAGTGAAACATGCCTTTGGGTACTGTAAAAGGGGAAGGAATTCGCGTGTTAGTGAAATAATTATTTTTCTCCCCAAACTATCAAAAAATAATGAGGTTCATGAAAGATGTTAGCTGTCTGTAAAAAGTTCCAATTTAGCACACAGCTAAATGCTAAAATCAGTCATTAATCAGTAATGCTCCCGTACTTGTGTTTCAGTCAGTGATGCATAGGTCCACATGGAAAAATAAGATGTAGGTATAAGTGGTTTGTTGGCTTACCACAAAATTAGTACCAGAGCCTTCTGTACCTGGGAATATGATCCTAGGAGATGCACTCATAACTTTTATTTTCAATTTTTGCGTTATTCCTTTGTGTCCTCTGTTTTATCAAGGGAATGCTGCAAGTCCCAAACACTGCTGTGTGTTTTGCAGAAGTCCCTCAAAGTGGCAACTCTCATATATGAGAGAGGGATTTTTGAGCCTTGTAAAAATACTACTCTGGAGATCTGCCAAGGTCAGAGACATAATATGATATGTTTTGTATGTAATCAACAACTTTCCTTAAGAATAGTGTTCACCATTAGACTTTCTTATCTAGAACAAATTCTCTTCTTCAAGTTCTTTGCCTCTGTGGCTCGTGCTTAACAGCTCTTGGCAGAAGAACATCCTTTTCTCCAGTCACTGTACAAATGAGATGTATGTGCCACATACATCTCACGCAATAGAAGTATTGCATGTCCCATCTTATTTTACATTGGTGACTTCTTTAGAAACCAGAAATATGCAGGTCATCTGTGGCAGGGTCTTAACCAGTGCTATCTTACCAGATTTACTGGGAACACACTAATCATGCTCATCTTGGAGTAACTGAATGCTTCACTACTTTAAATTGTGACCATGGTGTTGTAAAAAAGGCTGGAGTAAATTTAACAGATGCCAGCATGTTTTATTTTTGGAAAATAATTACTTAATGACCTACCAGTACAAGGTCATATTCAATGTCCTTTTGAGATTGTTTTGACTTAAATTTATCACAATAGATTGACTAAATAATATTCCGAACAGAAGAAACTTTGACATGGCCTTACTTGGAGTCAATATGGTCACTGTGTTCAAACCTAAATTAAACATTTAAATTAGACCAAAAAAAATCCCATCTAACAAGATACATTTTTACAGTTTACTTTTTACAACAAATGTAACAAAGATAAACAAAAAATATCCTTTGGAAAGTCTCCTTTTTCTTCCGTGGAAAGAAGACATACAAATGAGCAATCCAAAAGCATTCTCTATGGCTTGTTACAACACAGGTAACAAAACCAATATAAGTGTCTCTTATGCATGCAAAATTCCTTCTCTTATTCTGGGGAAATCAGTTTGAAGTACAGGAGCATTTCTTGAGACTTTTACTTGGCCTTTGCATTGAGTTTGCCTGCTGAGATACTGGTGGTGGTAATGCTTTCAGGGAGGTGTGTATGAGCAGAAGTTGACTGAAACCCAGTGGTCTCTTGCCTAGAAAACCATCAGGTAACAACAACTTTGGATTTCATGCTGGTGTCCCACACAGGTTGCCAAGAGACTTTAAGGCTTTAGTCTGGATTACCCCTGGCCTGTCTTTTGTTACTAATTCTTTGCCCCTCTTGACACTGACGTGAATGATAAGATGGCATAAAACCAGGCTCTTCATGGCCTCTTCCTCAAACCGTGAAGGCCTTCATTTTTTTCCAGCAACCCTGCTCACTCTCTTGTGACTACAAGAGCAATGTTTTATACTTTGCCCAGGAAAAAAAATGCTCTTAGGATTCAAGTAACAGTTAAAAGTACAACATGAACTACAGTGTTGAGTCACTGGAAGTGACAGCAATTCTAACCAGAAAAGTGTGAAACCCGTATATATTTTGTTTACAAGGCATAACTGGGGGAAAAATAACAATGAATGGCAAATTCTTTTTCCAAAATACATTCCTTTAGAGTTATTTGAGACCTATCCTAATAGTCTCTCAATTTAGCATTCCTATTGGGCCCCAGCTCTAAGTATTCCAGCTGTGCAGGCCTGGGTCCCCTTCACTTCATTGGTGAGGAGCTTGCCTGCCAAACAAGTCTATCCCATGGAGAGCATTCCTCTCACACCTACTGGGAGAGAGCAGATGAGCTGCACACCCTGAATTTTGGCATGATGTAGGCTAGTGCTCCGTGCTCTTGGATCCATTGGATGAGCTATAACCTTACATTTATGCTAAGATATGAAATACAGCCTCATCATTTCTCTGTGGTTTCAGTGGAATGTTATTTCTTTCAGTTGATCCTGTTTTTCCAGGTAGAGCATATTGAGTTTCAATCCCATGTCTGGAAAAATAATGTTTTTCTCAAATTTGGTCATGTCTGTGAAGCTTTTTCATGGAAGTTATGAGACAAACTTGATAAACTTGAAATCTGCAACGGCCAACTACTAAAGCTCAGTTCTTACTGAAAAAGACGGAATCTGGTTCTAGATTGCAAAAGATTTGTGTGCTATAGTGAATAATTATGTTCAGGAAAGTAACAGCACAAAATTAATCTTTCCTGCTATTAAAAAAAAAAAAAATCTGCACTATCTTCCATGCTTAGTTTTCATAGCAATCCCCCAAAAAACCACCCTTGCTCTTCAATTTTCTAAGTAACACAATCTTTGAGATCTCTTAGGCGGATTTTGTGATGAACTAACTTCAGATTTGGTTTGCCAGTTTCATATTTTCTCTGAGCATGAAAACAAATGCAACATAATGTTCCAGGAAAGCTATTTTCATTTCTTACTTTTACAGGTTATAGGAAACCTTTGATTTCTATGGGAACGTTAGTATTTTGTAAAGCATCCAAACTTTTAAGAGCATAGGACTGTGCTTTGCATCATGATCTGATCCAAATACAGGCATATAGAGTTCCTGCAAGCAGTGTCTCCAGAATGTCAGTTTCTCTCCTTGGCTTTTCCCATCTCCTGTAATTATTTTAGCATCCAAAATAAGGGGTGTCAAATCCCTCGAAGGGGTAGGGGGAAAGAGGGTGGATACCCTCTCAATCACAATTTCTTTCAGAAAAAAAGCCCAGAAGATGCAGCTGAAAACAGAAACATTCTATAATCAAAATCCAGGGGACTGGAAACAACTCAAATTGTGTGGGCTGAGAAAATGACATCATAGCTCTGTGAAGTTGCTTTTAAAAGATGAGGTAGTGGGAGGTTGAATTCAGATGTTATTTACACCTCTTTAATCTCACTTGTCTTTTTTTTTTTTTTTTTTAGTCAATGTTATTTGAGAGGTAACGTAGAGGAGAATATCTGAGTCTCTCTCTTCCTTTGGAATGCCAAAGCCAATAATAATCATCATAGCATCTTGGAATACTTGGCGAAAGGGTGTCTAATAGATGTAGTAAATCTTGCATGTAATATGATGTAGCATTTCAGAAGTTAGCATATATTTTTCTTGTTAGTTTACTGCATGGTGACACCCTCATGAAAAAGAATGGAGGGCATGGGTGTGATGACATGAAGACTAAAGCTATGTCAGAGCCTTACTGTTGTCTAATGTCCTAGTCAAAAGATGTGCTTTATTCACATATGAATGGTAAGGAGTGGCTGCTATTTCTTACACCTACTATAAACTTATTTAAAAGTTGGAAATGTTGCACTAGTCAAAAAATTGCCACCACTTAAAATTTACAGTGCTTTGATGATAAAACGTGTTCTATAAGTACTATGTTCTATTTTTTCCACAGTTAGACTTCACACATCAACTATTACAAGAACTAAGAACTGAAAGCAGTTAAGATCATGAAATAGTAATAATACTAATAACACTTTGTACTTTGCTTATGCTTATGTCCAAAAATGTTCAAAACTTTTACCAACATGAGGAAAAGGTTAAACTAGAAGTTTTAAGGTAAGATTATCCATACTTATAAACCAGAGAAATTAAGGCACAGGAAAAAAAGGGTGATACTTTGAAATATGCTTAGATATTTAAATTTTATTGAGATCAATTTTAGGTTGCATCAGACCTTTAGGGTATAAAGGTACTGGATTGAGTTATTAAAGGAAAAGAAAATTCCCCCCTTGCTTTGTAATATTTTTTGCAGAAGTTTTCTGATAAATGTTGACGAGATTGTACCAGAAGTGACAGCAGTGGTCTGCCATTGACAACTGAAGAGATACAAATAAAACAGGATTATAGGGAGAGGTGATTGATACCTTTTTTGATGGAATTAATAGTTGAGGGGAAACAGATACACTTCTGTTTGTGCCACGAGACCTGCCCATTTGCCTTTCCTGGCTACCAGACACCCACCCAGAGGCTCTTTCGCTCCCCCTCCTCAACAAAACAGGGGTGAAAAAGCTGGTGGGTCAAGATAAAGGCAGGGAGATAATTTAGCAATTACCTTCATGGGCAAAACCAGACACAATGTGTGAAAATTAATTCATTGCCACTTAAGTTTGGATAGTGAGAAGGAAGGGAAAATTATGACAATACCCACCTCTTCTCACCCCTGCCTTTTTTCCAGGCTCAGCCTCACTCTGTTGTGGAGCCTGAGCCTGCTTCTCAGCCCTGCTGGCAGAGGCACTATGGGGAATAGCAGCTCCTCTCTCATGCTCATCCTCTGCTCTTATGTAGGGTGGGCTGTAGTTCCTTCAGGACATCTCCACCACATCCAGCATGGGATTCCTCAAAGATCCTGTCCCACATCTGCTCCAGGTGGGCTCTTTAGGGGCTTAAGGGGACCCTCCTCGCCCTCCTCCTGCTCTCCCTCAGTGCTCACAGACATGTTTCTCCCTTTTTTCCGTCACTCCTAGGCAGCATTTTGCCCTTTTTAAAACACTTTTTCTCAGAGGTGCAACCATCCCTGCTGCAGGGTGGCTCAGTGGGAGCTGACTGGACCCAGCTGTGTCTGGCACAGTGCAGCCCTGGCCTCACCTCACAGAGGCTGCCCTGCCCCCTGCACTGCCAGCACCTGCCCTCAGGACACCATTGTTCCCTCACTACTCTCCCAGTTGCTCCAGTGCATTTCCCACAGTTGCTTCTGCATTGTGCTGGGAAGGTTGCAGAGATGTGCAGTGTTTTGTTGATCAGAGGACACCTTGAATTCAAAAAGTGAACTTTTGGGGTCCCTGGTCTCATTTCTAGCTCCCCAATCACCCAAGGGGACCAGGCATTCCCAGGACTTAGCAGCTAGTGGTGCAGGTATCTTTCTTCTCCAGCTGACAACCTGGATATCTTCAAGATTTCAAAGCAAATTATCTCGGGAATGCCTTCGTGTAGTGACTTATGTTTTGTTTTGCTCTGTGGTTTGTTTGTTTTTTTCTGGAGGTAACCCAACAGAAAGAGAGCAACTTCCATCCGGTCAGGCATGGTAGTCCTCCACCAAAGCCATTCAGAGCAGAGAGTTCTCCTCTGAGGGACCCCTCTCCCATGGCTCCCAGCCACCCTGAGGGGGAGTGGGGTCTCACTTCCCATCTCTGCATCACTGGCCACCCAGTGCATCCTTGGTGCTCTGAATGGCTCACTGTTCCTAATGCACCCTGCGTGAGGCAGGAGGTGGGTGGAGAAATGGAAGGCAGAGGTGCTTTTCTCTGTGCCCAGATTTAGCTCTGGGGCTGAACCATGCCTCCAGCACAGTGGCAGATCCAGGAAGGAGTTTTGTGTAGCACACAAACATGAAAAAAACCTCAGTCGATAGATAGAAGGCTGTTCAGCACCTAAGGCTGTTTAAAAAACAGGCTCATTTTTGCTCCTGTTGTGTAATACAGGAACAGGTACTGTGAACATCTGTGTAGTGCCAATAGCACACCTCTTCTTTCTCTAGTGGAGTTCACTGCCATAGTGAAAATAATCAGTTAACAATTATCACAGGTGACAATGTATCTTTACATCCTGTCAGCCACAGGTAATTTCCACTGGTCCATACAATGTGTACTGATCAGTAATAATAGGAAGGAGCGAAGCTATTGTTAGGATAGAACAGCTCAAGGTTCACAGAATATTCCATGGGGGATGAACTTCTCAAGAGGCATTAATAAGCAACCACATTTGAATACCTGATGTTTATAAAGAGGAGAAATTTATACAGAGAAGTACATTATGGCTAAAAACCTATTTGATCTGGCCGAAACAAAACCTAGCCTTCATCTCTCATGTAGAAGCAAGTCTACCAGGGCCCAGAAAGAGAGATTTGTCTTTGAGGAATTATATGAAAGATAAGTAATATGTCAAAGGAAAGAAAATGCAGTTTCTGCTCCTTGGGGAAAGAGGGTAAAAGGGGAAGGGAAAAAAAAAGGAAAAAAAAAACAACATTAGAACTCCCCAGTTGTTTCCTTTTTTTTTTTTCCTAGTTGTAGCCGTA
This sequence comes from Calyptomena viridis, assembly GCA_013390005.1. NCBI lineage: Eukaryota > Metazoa > Chordata > Aves > Passeriformes > Eurylaimidae > Calyptomena > Calyptomena viridis. The sequence goes on from WEIV01026463.1 coordinate 12,269, forward strand.
GCCTCTTTCCTTTGATTTGTCATGATTTAAATTCATACAAAAAGATTTATTTCAAATAAGCCCCGTTAACTGTAGGGGCAGATTTTTTTTTCCCTAAAGCCTTTTTGTAAGAACAAAGTAACCACTTGACACACACAGTGACTAATGAGAGTTTAGTGTGGGTTTTAGTGTTCATTCATACGCTTTGTATTCAGCTAGTCGTAAGTTAAATCTTTAGAAACCACACCGCAGGAATCCTTCTCTTAGGGGTGGGGGCGGGAGGTGAATCTGTCGAGATATTGAGAGCTGGTGAGCGGAAACTGCTCTTTTCAGGCTTCCTAATCGGCGGCGCAGGAAGTAAACACATGCAGGAAGTCATCTGGCCTTTTCTTGAACTTAAAGTTTATACAGCAATTGATAACTGAGGCAAACTTTGCGTACTTAAACTTGTGAAAATTAAATGAAAGGAAGAGGGCATGTTCAGCCCATGCCAGTGTAGCTTGTAGTTTCTGCAACCAGCTCATCTAAACACAATATTAAAAATTGGAAAGATTATATAGGGTATTTATTTTTATAGCTAGAATACGTCCTTGGAATGTTTTTGTATGTGTTCTTTCTGTCCTCTTTTCCTTCCATTTCTCTAATTCTGTCCCAATGAAACTGAGCTGAAGCACTGAAATGAAACTGAAAATCATGTTTATGAAGGTGTTTTCTGGGCTTCTGCACCAGACTCTGCTCTTTCATGCTTTCCCTGACCTTCTCATTTATCTTGTAAACACTTCAGGGTAAGGAGGGCCTTAGACTGTGTGAAACACCTTGTTTGATGGTGGCCAATATTGATATTTGGTTAATGCTACATATATGGTGTATAAAAGTTCTCTTTGAAAGGAGGGTAAAGATAAATGAACTGTCATTCTTTAGTATAGCTTTTGAAATCGATAGTATCAATTTATTAATGGGGACGTTTATAAGCATGTCAAAGAAATATTATTTGTGTTCACATTTCTCAAGCTTTAACTGCATTAACAAGGTCACTGTAAATTTAATGCTTTAAAAAGAACAGGTTTAGTTTTATAATAATTACAATTAGTTGGGGTAAATTTGCGTAGGAAATTTAGAACATCTTTGCCAATAAAAAGAAAGCAAGCAAAACCCAAATGCAGAGCAGAATATGCAGCAAGAAGTACATTTACATGTCTTTGAAGACCAGCCTAAATACCTGTTAAAAATGTATCCACTCCTATGCATCTTCGACTCTTTTTGAAAATTGATATTTTTTTGCTGTTCTAATAAACCACCTGTAACAGTGCAGATGTTTATTAGGAGTATTTTTAATAAAAAGAGGCCCAGAAGCAGAAAGCTGCAGTTAAAATAAAAGACAGAAAGAATGCACATAAATTACAGATGTGTGGTCTGTGTTACTTGCAGATGAATTTATTGAATTAATTTTTTAAAAAATAATTTAAGATTTTGGATTTTTTTCCTTCATTTTAAGTAATTAAAACACATCATGAAATTTCAGTCTGCATAGAAGGTTACATATTTGAAATGTAGCTTTGTGATGGCTTGGGTTACCTAGCCACTGGATGGGATTTCAGGCTTCATTAAATACATCTAAATATTGGCTCCAATCTGCCATTTACCATAAAATGGACATAGCTGATCAGGATTTCAAAAAATGTCAATATAATAAAAAATATGGAAGTTTCTACTATTAATCTACTTTCTACGCATTTTCAGAACATCCCCTTACTTCTATCACTTATCGATTGTCCATTTGATTTATGTCCAAGCCTGAAGTCTAACAGTCATCAGTCTTCCTTCTGGGCATTACAGTGACATAGATCTTTCACTGATATCTTTGAAGGAATCAATTTTTTCTTTTCCCTGTCCCTTACAGGAAACACTCAAGTTCATTCCTGAGCATGTGTCATTTTATATATATGCACAATGATGATATGTAGCTGTATTATTTGTATTCTACCCTAAAAGCTATTTTTATGTTGCATTTCTTTCTTTTTTGATAGTCCAGCTCCGCAGTGAGAACATACCAAAACAGTAAATCAAGAGTGACCATGAGCCCTGGCTTTAGCTCCCAGTGGAATAGCAGCCAACCTGCTTGGAATACATACACCTTTCCAAGAGCAAGCTTGCACTACCAGTCTCATGCTAGCTACACCTACTGTGCTGGACATCCTGCTGTAAGTAATTAAAACCTTTTCTGTGGTTACCTGAATGAGCTCTGTGATTGCCTGGGAGGTGGAGGTGCTCAGGGGCTGCCAGTTCAGCAGCCTTCTCCAGCACTCCTTGTGTCCCACGGCAGTCAGGACAGCTCATGTGCGCTCACCCTAACTCTAGAAAATATTAGAATGAGTCTTAGACGTAAGCAAATGCGAAAGTTTCATGGCTCAGTAAAAAGATATATTTTTTGTATGTCTAGCAGTCCTTCTCCTTGCATGAAATTATTGTGTGCCTGGGTTTTAGTGTCAGAGATGTGATTTGGAAAGCAGTATTATAGATGGCCTCTCTTCTGTTTCTAGTGAGTCTGTTAGATGAATGGATTATTCTTTCTATTTCAGATATTATAAATTGTGTGGATGAGTCAGTGAAGGAGGAGCATCTCTTCTCATCATTAGATTTGTTTATACTCACTACTTCATCATTAATGTGATCAGTGGTGAACATGCAGTCTTGTTGCTAAGCAAAGACTACTGGTCTTCTGTAATTTGCCTGAACTGATGGGCAAAAAGAATGGGGAGGGAGGGCTCACTGTTGTTGTGTGTTTTAATTTGACAACCATGAGAGGGTCACAACTGCAGGCTGATGGTGTTTTTTTCATATTGGTATAGTTGACTGCTTATAGCAGAGGCCTTTCATTCTTTTAGTTTCTGGTTTTGAAAGACCATAAGAGAGTTAACGGGGGAAGCTCTCATTAGTGTAAGCAGTCTTCTTTTTTTCACACTCTACACTTTGTTGTTTTAGTGTTTGGATTTGAACTTAGCTTTAGACATTCGGACGTAGAACTTAAAGGACATAGTATCTTTACTCCCTGCTGTGTGTACATAAACAAGTTTTGCCGTCCTATAGTGAATTCCATTAGGAAAACAGGAAAGTGCAACTTTTACTACAGAGTGGAAATTATGCTATGGAGTCTTATTGCAGGATCTTTGTGATTTGATTTAGATTTGCTGTCTTACCTGCCAACAGAATTCTAGCCAGAAGTTTGGATTAGGAATTGTCTCAAACATGAACATGGTAACTGAAATAAAGGAGAGGAATAAATTTGTAAAATCTTATCTCTTTTCAGAGGTGGTGAGTTCTCAGGATGAATTAAACGTATCTATGGATTCTGCTGTTTGCTTGCTTCCACTGTAGTGTCATTGAAAATGTTAAAAACTGTTGTGAAGAAATAAAAGGTATTTGGCATCAGAAGGGCACAGATATTTTCCTCATTTAGAATGATGGCTCAAAAAGAGTCCCTTTACAGCTTAATATAACTTAAACTTTGGGTATTCAGATCAGTAACTGCTCCTTTACTTTGATGATTTAGAATTAACACTACCCACTCTGTGAGTCAAGTTTTGACTCTGCTAAGCAGAAGAGAATACCAGAAGAATGCTATCTTTCCTGGAAAAGAGCTTAAAATTTGAATTGAAATGTCAGTCTTTTTCAAGCTACTTCCACAGTTCTTCTTTTCTTTGTTTAGACTGAAGTTGATGACTAAAACTGATTCTCAGCTAGAATTATAGCACAATATTTTTATATCTTATATATATACAAGCTGTACAACATTTGTTTTCATTGAGCATCTTAATATGTAGTAATTGGAAATGATACTTCTGTCTGGAAGTTAATTTACCTGATTGCTGGAAAGTTGAGATTTCAGAATATGTGTATTTGCATAAACCTTTGTGCAGATTGTTCAATCAGTCCGGCCCTCAGTGTGCCTGGGTTCAACTGTTGATAAAACTTGGCTCATTTCTTGGCTCTTGCTCATCTGAGGAGTTCTGCTGCAGTGCTACTCAGCAGAGGTTGGACTAATTTCCTGGGCTGCTGATTAAAACCTGTAACACGTTAACTGCCATTGAGGTGCAAACCTCTGTGATCACATACTTTGTCCATACGTTCCCTACTTTTGTGTTCTCTGAGGGTGAGGCCTTAAGCAGGGCCTGGGCAAGGCACTCCAGCAAACTCAGCTCCTCCCTCCTGCAGCATCAGATGAAGTTCAAGTTTCCAAGAAAAAATGATGCCTTAATATTTGCTCGAATATTTCTTTCATTGTATATGATGAAGTTATAATTAGTCTGATTCCTGTTTCCAACTTACATTTGTTTAATCTGGGCTCAAATCAACCTTTCTACGGCAGATGACAACAATAAAAGCTGGGTATGGAGGAGCTCCATTATTGGTGAATTTTCCCAGTGTTACGTGCTCAACTGGATATCTACTTTACTTCAGAGGATTTTATTTGCCCTCATCTGACACAAGTTCACTAGAACAAGCTGTAGGTTGTAGTGCTGTGTGAAGCTGTTTCTGCAAAACCTCCCACATGGAGTATGTCTAAAGATCATTGCAGTTCCTTGACACTTTGGGGGCTAACAAACTTACGAGCGCTTTGCAAGTTCGAGGCAGACAAATGTCAGGGAGTTGGATCTGGCCTTGAAGTACTTAAAGATATTAGTCCCTGAAGACAGCGCCAAGAGAAAAGCTTTAGATTTCTCTACTGTTTGGAGAAAAGCTGAAGGAAACAAAAAAGATTCATTTTAATTGGGACAAATGTAACTTAAAAAAATCCTTTAATTCATTTTTTTTTTCATCTAAATGAAAGAAAAAATATCTTACAAAATGCAGTGTTAAGAGACCCTTATGATTCTGGCTGGTCCTGAGAAATATATCGGAGCCAAAGGTGGGGTTTTTATTTTGTTTTATCAGAGAGCACACTTGGCATCTCTCTTCCACAGTGCCGCAGTCATTGATTAAAAGCAGTCTTTCTACCCTAGGACAGAAAAGAACAGGAAGCTTCTTTAAACAGAGTAATTTTTCAGCTCTATGTAAGGGAAAAAAGACTTCGTATCATCCCAGTCAACAGTGAAATGCAGTTTTTGAACAAACAAGGTGCTAACTTCTAGCTATACTGGGAAGCAGGATACCCCATAGGATCTGTATATACGGGTATGAATGATATTGTGGCAGATGGCCCTTACAAAGTAAAGGATTATTGATAGAAGGAGCTAGAAATTTCCCTGGCATTCACATTTAGAGGCTTGCAGCCAGAAAAACACAGCATGTAGTGCTCAGAATAAGAGAAGACATCTAGTCATCTAAGGTGCTTTTCTCTGAAACTTTCTTACACAGGGAGATAAAAAATATACAAAGTTATTCTGATTATCTCTGTTGCGCAAGATAGGAACAGCCCTCTGAGAACTTTCACATCTGAGCAGGCTTCCTACCCATGTGCAAAGTCTCAAAGACTCACTTAATTTCTCTTTCTCCACATTTTGCTGGAAGTACAATAGAATCTCATAGATCTTCAGAACTGTTGTCCATTGAATTAACTCTAACAAATGACTACTTAGACTGTGCTGTCATTTGAAAGAAGTAAAAATGTAAAGTGGGCAAACAAAACACAGATCCCAACAGCTTTAGACTATTTCAGCTGAAATCATAAGGGAGTCTCTTACATCTTTCTTGAATATTCAAGTAGCAGTCACATACCTGCCACGCTGACTTCTGTAGAAGTCAGTCCTTACCTATGAAGGAATTTGGCAATGTGTTATTTTTTGATGAAGCACACAGTACTGTCACAGACCGTGCTACCCTGCAGGGTTTGAAACCTTTGTTGTATGCCCATGGTATGACGAATTTAGTTGCATATATTAGTTCTCTCATGTGCATACATTGCTGTAGCATGCACAATGTCTTTGAAATCCTTATCTAGACATGCAACTCAGCATATGTAAGACTCAGCTAGAATCTATCCTGCACTCAAACAGGATTTGGTCATGCTCCACTAGATCAGTGACAGCCTTCAAGGCATGATTGGTTAAATCTGTAAAGTTATTATTTGAAGTTCTACACATAATGTTTACAAGCTGTTACATCTGAGATGTCATATATAGATCAGACAATCAATTTCCTTAGCAGTCCCCACTCCTACAGTCTGTCCCCAGACTTCTTTCTACTAACTTTAAATGTGTGATTGCTTCTGAAATTATGCTGTTAGTTGGAATGTGTAAAGCAGAATTAAAAAAAAAAAAAAAAAGTGATGTAGAGCTCTCTAACATGTAACTGGCATTCTTCCACTCACTTCTCTGAGTCCTAGTAGGATCTCAAATCTTTAATCTTAGCAATCTTAAGACCCAGTAGAAGGAGCTATAGCTCCTTTTACAAGTTTCCGCTGGCAGTCCTTGGATAGAAAAGCAGAAAGAGAGCAAGGCTGTCGCTGTGGACAACACTAATGGAAGGTCTTACTCACTGTCAGCATGACTATGCAGAGTCCATCGGAAAAATTTCCAATGGCAGGTAGGTAAACCTCATTGCTGATGACAGAACTGCCCGACTGCAGCATTGCACAGCTGTAATGCTTTATGTAAACTGACTGGTCTGATTATTGCCACACAAATTGGATTAACATCTGTACTAAATCTCACTGATTGACTGTTTTAACAACTTATTTTGTATACATTTATAAAATTAGAAAACCTGCCCTTTTTGATATTAGATGATACAATGTTTAGGGACCACCTGGAGATGTGAGATACAATTATCAATTTGTAGTTATCTATATATTATATATATATAATGGCTAAAATATTAGTTTATAGTATTTGTATATATAAACACTATATATGATTATATATATAGATATAACACAGATCAAACTTTTGACTAAAATCTTTGCAGAATGATGTAGGAAGATTCTCAATGCAGGGCTGGTGTTGGGTGTCAATCTCTAGTCTGATGTGATCCTGTTCTCTGAAACGTAAACCTATTTAGGGAAGACATTCTTTTTTGTAAGTGTAACATCCTACTCAAAATTGGTTCTATAGCACCAAAATAAGACTGTCAGAAGCAATACACTGGTACTTGCCAAATTCATAGTATGGACCATAAAGATGTGACCATATACTGTAATGCAAAGATAATAAGAAGTATCTTTCCTTAAATCTAGGGAGTGTTCAATACATATAGTATGTGTGTCTTATTCAAAACAGGCCTTTATATCTCTAGAAATACAAGTAGAATAGATCAGCACTCCAATTTATTATTATTTTTAATACTAAGATCTTTCCAGTAAGTAATTCTGTTGCATCTCTCCTTCGAGAAAGAGACAGTGCTAAGAGTGAAATGCTTATGCAGTACAATACTGTCATCACTAATTTCCAAGATATCTATTTAAACAGAAGCTGTCACTTTCTGATCTGGCTTGAGCCTCCTGCCTGATTCATTTTGTAATGTCACGAACAGTGGATTGTGGATTCATGGAGTAGAGCTGGTTTGATTAGAGATGAAGAAACTTCCTTTTACACATGCACATCCTTAAAATCAGCAGTGATGGGGAAGCAAATAAATAGTGCAGTAGGCGTGAATTGGAAGTGTCTCTCTAAGAACCTCTGAATTTCACTTGAAGTTCTGAAAACTTGGTTTTCTCTGTCCGTAGTGTTAACCCTTTCTTAACTTCAAGGGCCTTTTATGTCGTCTTTTATGTCATAGTATATAAAGTGTAAGGGATGTATTTTGAACCTCTAAAGATGGTGATAGCTCCAGCTTCAGAAGCCTATTAGTTAATCTGGGGAAAGCTCAACCATTGGCTGGAAAGAAGTGGAAAAGTAAGTTTCCAACCAGAAGTAAAAGAGAGGTTTATTACCAAAAGCTATAATTTGTAATGTGTTCCTTATAAAATACTGCAAGAAGAAGTGAGGGAGAGCAAATGAAGAGGCAGTTATTAAAGTGAGAATGGGAAGGATGACATCTCCATTACTGGATATCTGTTGTGGTATAGGAGAAAAGCTGTGCCAGTTAGGAGGAAAGTAAATGAAGGACTGTGGAGAAAGGAATATTTTTAATTGACAAGATGTTGTAGCTATCAGGTGCAATGGGTAGCCTAGTGATCAGCTGCAAATCCATATGCTATCTGCTGACATAAATTATTTATTTTGTTTATCTATTACCTCCATCTACAGGAACAAAGCCTCAAAAACATTAACTTATTAGGCCGCAAACGTAAAACACATTTTCACTGTGCCTTGGCTTCTTTGGAGAAGAGAGGGTGGAAATTTCAAACCCCCAAACAAATATGTCTCTTAATTAACTTTTCTCACCATCTGTGCTTACTTATAGCTGAGGCAAGCGGTACCAGTGACTTGTGAGATTGCTTTCAATGCTGCCTCTTTAGGCCAGCTTTTCAAAGCAGCAATCACATGCAGTTAATTCTGATCAGATCAGCTTATCAGCTCAGTTCATTGTAGTGCTTTCATAATCATTCGTGTGTGACAGCCCATTAAAACTTGGCCAAGTCTTTAAAACAAAATCACAAAATCTACCGATGTGTTTTACATTCAGCCTTTGAGGTATTCAGCATATTTGTTTTGTGCATTAAGCTTTGAAATTGAACTTTTGTGAAGGATTGTAGGGAAAAGTCATCAGTAATATAGGACTGTAGCCCAAGTAGTTTACTGTATTTTACCTCAAAGAGTAGTTTTATTCAAAAATATGTACCTGATGCTGTAATAATTGTGTTAAATGCTGCCTGTGGCTCTGCTTGGCTCCTGCAAAGGTATAATGCTGCGGATGCTGACTGTCAGATCCGAGGGCTAACGTGGAGTGTGACAAAGGCCACTGCCCATGGATGCTTCAGGTTGACTAAGGGAGTTTTTCCTTTCTTGAGGACTCTTGGCAGATGGCAACTGCAGTTTGAAGTTGAATGCCCTGCTCCAAAGGGGCAGTGCCTCTCAGAGAGAAGAGCACTGATAACATCAAACGCTTCAACTGACTTGCAACAAATAGTTTTCAAAAAGTCTGGGGAAATGCGAAGTTCCACCTAGATCTGAGTTTGCAGATATTTGGGTTCAGAATTCTGTTTTTTATGTATGGATGTTGTTTTCAAGTTATTTTTTTCCTGTACCCACTGTTCATTTACACATCACATATATTATGTCTTCTTACAGTTTCTCAACAGATTAAGTTAAGAATTTTGTGGATAGATATTTGTGTATGTCTTTTATGGATTTGTTTCTAATGTGTAATTTAACAGAAAAAAAATCATATTTTCTACAAAAGCCACAGGACAAAATATTCTTTTCTTAACACTTAATACTAACAAGATTGGAAAAAGAGCCTCTGTATATAACTAGTGTCCTTATTTTCAAGAAAAAAGATTTCTTCATGGAAAATATAATTGAAATCTTTGAAATGACAAAAAAATACTTATATGTATATATCCACAGTATTACTAAAATAAATACTTATCACCTTGAAGTGGTAATAAGGTCAACCATTTCGGAGACAGAAACTTTTTGTTTATAAACAGACTCTATAGGAATTTTCTTGCTGATTCCACATTTTTATTCCTGTGTACTGAAGGGGAAGGTGCACAGAATGAAGGTATTTTTTAATAGACTTTAAAAAGACAGACCAGATGCTGCCTTTTTTCTTTTTTTTTTTTTTATAGAAGAAAATGCCCTAAATTTAGGCTTGTAGGAGGCAGTAAATACAGATCCTAGTAATTGTCTATAATTTACAGGTACATATATATATATATATCTTCCTATACACATCTCTATATGTATTTATGTCTGTGTTCATAAATTTGTGTGTCTAAAAATATGTATATACACGCTTCCAATGTTTATTTTTGTTTTGGTTTTCTGCTTTAGTTTAGCAAAGAGGAGGTCTATGGTTCTAATTTAGCTTCTCCATCTCATTTTCAGTAAGCCAGACAGATTGTCTTTAGGATTTGTTAGTAAAGGTGATGAGTTCCTCCAGGCTCCAGAGAAAATCCTGGTCTTAGGGCTTGACAGTAGCTACTACAAACTGCCAACCTGTCACATGTTTTGGAGACACCTGACACTTTTTGAAAGATTGATTATTTCAAAAGGCCAGCAACTGTGTTGCTTTCATTTTAAATAATTAACACACTCAGGCATCTTCCTTGTTGTATTGCAGCCTCCAAGGGTGAAGAGTTTAGGACTAGTCTGAACAAATAGTGCTTCAAATAATTTTGCTGATGGGCTCTTTCCCTTCTCTCTTAATTTTATTTGGGGTTATTGATTTAATATAAACCCACCTAATTCAGTGAAGGCATAGGGGATGAAATTTTCCTTTTGCACTTAGATCTACCTGCTTGCTTCAAGGTTTCATTTACACCAGGGATGCTATTCAACAGCACTGTCAACAGTGACTTCTGTTTACAACAGGAGATAGAAGAAACGCATGTCTGTGAGAGTTACTGATTTGTCAAAAATGGAAATGTTCTTTTGATGACATTTCAGGTTTTTTACCCTTGACGAATTTGAAATGTTGCTTTACTGTAAACCCCAATGCTGACCAAAGTTCATTTGTCCCTTGCTGATTTCTGACATGTGTTACACCAGTGATTTAAACACTGTTGAGAGCACATGATCTAAAAATGATCAGAATCCTAGAGTTCCTTGAATGACCATGCTTAATTTGCTAAGCAACCTAAATATTGATCTTTGTCAGCTTTGCTGAAATGTTTGCTGTTGCTTTTATTAACTGGATTTGCTTTAAAAGAAACACCGCAAGAGACAGTCTGATCTCTGTGTCCGTTTTGGGCCAGTTTTTCAGCAATTTCTCTACTTTTGGACAGTTTCAAGATGAAGGTTACTGTGTGAGAACTTACCTTATGTTGGGAGACTGAAAGCATTGTCTGGAAGATGTTTGTTTCATGTGGCACATGAAGGAGGGAGCTAGAGTTTTTGTGAGGGAAAACAGAGATCCACAAAATAACAGGCTTTATTTATTTCTGATATTCAGGGTACAACTCGTTACAGTGCTTTGTTGACTTTTTCCATGATAAGGACTCTACTGACCTCATATTTGTACTAAAATACAGTAAAAGAAGGTCCTTATCCCGAAGCATGTAACTAGATGGGACAGAAAGTAGGAAGGGAAGCAGAGGCATTAAAAGAAGGGATCCTACCCAAGGTGATGCATCTGTTTGAGGAAGAGAGTGGCAGTAAACTTTGGCTTTCATTAATTCCAATTTGGTGCCTTATCTGTCAAAGCAGACTGGCTTTCTGTATTTTCTTCAAGTGTATAACTAGGCAGTGTTTACTTTTGTTCTAAACCCGGTAACTATAAGGTGATGGAGGTGTTTTACTGAAAGCAGGTACAGTTAATTATGTTCTTTGCTTTCAACCAGTCTCTCTGTTCTATGTTCAGGTTCTCGTTCTGGATATTATATACATTTATACTTTTGGAAAAAGAGACTTGCTTCCTGCAAGGGCATCCCCTCCCAAGGCATCACTCCTTTGTTTCCTTTGTTTCTGCTTTTATTTCATTCAGGGACCGAATTTTAGTATAGTTTTCCGTGGCATTTTTAGCTGTGAGGTGGGATACCTGGATTTTGCCAAATAGACTGACTACCTTTAGGTTTCACAAGCTGCTGAACATTTTTCCATTTGATCTATTCATGTACAAATACCTATCTTCCTTGGGTATACAGTCAGCTTTCATGCAAGAGGAAAAAATTGAAAGGGCCTGGAAATATTGCAAAGGTCATGACAGAGATTCTCTACAGTATTTTCTACCTTTCACTCTTTTTTCTCATCTTTTTAAGCATTAGCCCTTTGGCATGGTCAGGTGCTAGGAATTTCCTGGCACCAAAGGCAAATGCTCTGTTGAGTCTCTGTCCTTCTGCCCTGGTGACCTGTCCTTGGATGCCTGCCAGCATGGCTTGCTCTGCTGAAACCAGAGCCACTGTGGATGTCTCTGCTAAGTGCTTGCAGTCAGTGAGAGTAAAACTCAGCCTTTATGTTCAGCATAGTTACAAACTCTCTATGGTTGGACTCAGTCTTTATTTGTTCCCCTGACTTTGTTTCTTTGTATCATGTAAATTAGAACATTTGCCCACAAACACTTAGATGTGTAGCTGATTTTTTTTTTTTTTTGCACTGTCAATGATTTATTTTAACAGGAAGATCTTGTAAACTTCTAGAAAGGACCTCAATTTTTGCTTTATCAGGGTAGTCTGTCTTTGAAGACTTCCCTTTCTTCAGAAGCTGCACTAATAGAAATCCTCATATTGTATACAGCTGAGTGAGAGGTTGAGTTGAGTTGTTTTCCTGCCAAACTATAAAGTGATTTTCTTTTTAAATCTTTCTTTCCATTTGGCTGCTACTTAATGTCTTTTGTCTGCTTAAGGAGGACAGGTGCAATTATTCACCTCTCAGACCTAGGAAAGAAATAGTAATTCAGCATGGTCTCTTAGAAAAGAAAGTAATTCTCTGCCCCACATACAGTACATTATGCAAGTCAAACAGAACTGTGAAAGCTGTAGCATTGTCAAGGAGAGCATACAATGAACAACACATGGTACCAAGTCAGGCTGTTTATCTTAATATTTTGTTTGGGAGTAGGAAAGTAAAAGAATTAATTATAGATTAAGGCTTGATAGAGTTGTCTTTTCAGTCTTTTAAGGACAAAATCTCTTGGCACTGCTATGTGAGAAAAAGGATGTGTGAACCTTCTCCAACTAGTTCATTGTGATGCAGATTTTAAAGCAGCAATAGTAGATCCATCATTGCTTAGATAATTTTATATTTTTTTCTTTTATCGTGATGAAAATGGGGATCAAGACTTCAAAAGTGTAGCTCAGAATGTATTTCTGAAGAGTGAAAGTTCTCATAGTTTCCTTAAAGGGCAGCCCAGCTCACCACTGAGATAAGTTACTCAGACTACATAGAGGTTTCAGCCTAGAGTGAATATATTCAATAGATATTAATAAGTTAATGATGGAAGAGATCTGCTTACAAAACAAAATTCTGCACTGGGTAAACATACAGAGTTTCTGAGAGCTGTGGTCACTTAGGACTGCAGAGCAGCTTTGTCCCATCATACTTGTTGCTTAAGAATTTCACCAAATCAACAAATTTAATTTCAATATATTTAATTCAAGTTTCAAGAACTTTTTTTTCATCCGTGGGGGACATAAGTCAGGTTGCTGCTTGTGTATATCATGGCTAAATGTTTTCATTTCGGTCCCTCTTTTTTCCTGCTGATAAGTTAATGACACTTGTACCTTTCCAGAGAAACCTATGAGGTCTGGTTTGATGCTAAAGGGATGTTGTCACAGAATTTTGAGTAGAGTCCTTTCTGCTGTTTCATAACCAAGAAGTCAGATGCACATTTCCCACCTTTATTGAAATAAATAATTTAATCATCAAATCTTTTCTTCCCACTAAGTGCAAGACAATGTTTTATAGAATAGATAGCAGTCTTTTCAGGCAGTTAAACATTCATGCTTTCCCTCTCTCCCCTACATGATCAGTTATTTGAGGAGTGGAGAGATGAGCTTGATGTTCTCCAGTAGAGGGGGTCTGAAGCAGAAGCTTGGTCATTTTGACTTTTCTGAAATGCAAAATGGAGTAATTTCGTGATTCTCTGCCATGACTTTTTTTTCTTTTTTTTTACTAGAGGAGTTAATTCAAGGTTAAAGAGGCAATAGAAAGAGGACAAAGCATTTGATTTGTTGTTTTTACAGCCGAGTATCATACAATAGGCAAACCGACTATGGAAACTATATCTGCTTATGGTAAGATGTATAATTCCGTCAGAGAAAATACATGCTGCTGTGTAGATCTAAAAAAATGCTTAGAATCTGGGAATAAACAGCTGTGCTGCTGTTCCAGGACTGAGTGTACCACATGACAATCACTTTGTTTCTCTTGAAATGTTAGTGAAGCAGAAAAAAAATTCACATAACATTAATAGAAGAAAGCCAAGCATGTTAGTGCTTTTGTGATGGCTAAGTTGCCTGGCTTCATGAATAACTGCTTCTTTAAAGGGCAACCAGCATTGGAATCTTGTTAACTGACTAAAAATAAATCAATGATTTGAATGACTACATCCAATTTTGATATTTTGTTCTAAGATGTTCCATGTGAACAAACACATTTTTCTAGTCTTATTAACATCATTAGGGGTCTTTGTGTTGGTGGGGGTCTCTCTGGATAGGGTAACTGGCATGATTGAAAATATTTTTCATTCTTTAAGACCAAAAAAGAGAGGGGAAGAGGAAAGATTTTTTTTCCCCTCTGAAAAAAGGAAGCATAAACCCACAGAAAAAGAAAAGTGTCAATCAAATTATGTTTCGGAGGAAACAGCTAAACTGTCCATAAACAAGATGTCAAACATAAAAAAGGAGGGAAAAAAAAACTTAGATATAATCTGTTTCAGCAAAAGTGGACTTAGATTGTAACCCATAGCATGGCTACATTCTTAAGGAATTTTCTTTTCACCGTATTTGTTTGTCTTAACCTAATATCCTGCCCCTCACCCACCCAAAACCCTGACTAAATCAAGACCCAACAGAGATGTCATTCTGACTCTAGGAATGGTTTTTAAACTGACTGTATACATTTTTAGAAGTCGTATGTCTCAAGGAATAAAAATATCTAACTTTTCTACATCCAAAATTAAAATATTTCATTCTGCTTTGAATAAAATGTAATTAAAAAGCAGACGTAAGTAAGGCTAGCAATCACAAAGGGATGAATTGCTGGTCCAAACAGGGAATTTGAGGAGAAACTTGAGAGTCATCCTACACTTCTCCATTAAGGAGAAGCCTTCTTCTTGCTTTGCACAGTTGTTTGTGATGGTCAGTGATGGTGGTGGTATCAGCAGATCTGCAGCTGAGCACAAGAGTCCTTGCTGATACACTGGACATTCCTAATGCAGATTCCAGTCTGAAGAGGTGATGGTCTGTATTGCTGTGCAGAATGCCTCCAACAGATATTTCCCCTCTATAAAACCCCCATTTGCTCTTTCTGTGTAGAGAATAAAATCAGCCAAGCTCTCACAGGTGATGAAGTCCTGCTGGCCTCAACCAAGACATTCCTGTTTGTATTCATTGATAATCAAAAGTAGATAGAAGTTGTGTTTGGTGCCAAGATGGACTTCTTTGTCTTTGTGTTTTTATTATCTATTGTATCAATACAGTGAAACAAGCCTGGTTCTGGTGGTTCTAAAAAGAGGCAAATTGGCTCTCAGTTTTGCCCTGCCCATGTTGCTTTGGTCACATATATATACTGTTTTGTTCTACCCCATCTGTTTTTTTTCTGAGATCATGGGAGACAGGAAAATACCTTTTTCACATGTGGCAAAGAGATTCTTTTTTGTTTTTCTTCCCCCTATTCTTTCCCTATGTTTTGTTCTTTCACAGGTGAAAGAATCGCTTGCCTACCTGTGGGGATTTTAGGAAAATAACCTCTTCATATGGAAGTGTTTATGTTCTCATTAAGGGGTGAACATAACATTGATTTCTTCTACCCTCACCCAAAATCTAATTGCAAAATATAGTGACAGGAGATACATCTGCCCATGGGGTTTAATGGTGTTTTACTATTTTAATTAGGCTTTACGTTTAAGGTGTTTCATGAGAAGAAAAGGGCTTCTCAATAGTTAAAAAGACAGAGAGAAACAACAGCTGTAAGGGCACTTTCCCATGTACTTGAGCATGATTAAATGTAGCAGGGGGTTCTTCCTTCACTGAGTAAATTACCTTTGTCCCACGTGTATATTGATATAAACCTTAAACATTTGCCTTTGCAATATATCTCAGGCTGCTTCTCTTGCTGCTCAGGGTCAAGAGAGAAATTCATGAATGCTGACAGGAAATCTCTTTTTAAGTATAAGAAATAGTTGTACAGTTTCTCAGATAAACAGAAGACTAAAACTGTCAAATTCTTTATGTGTTTACTTTTAAACAATGCACACAGCAAATAAAGAAACCTTTTCACCAGATTTATATTAGTGATTCAGATGCCACATCATTTCTCTGGTGTCATACATACAAAATCCCTTGAAATATCTGCTTCCCTTAACAGATTGTTTAAGCCTGGTACAGTGATACAGGGAAAATGTTGATTTGGGTTATTTGTTACTATTTTAGAAGCCAAAATATATGAGCCTTCAAGTAACATTACCTGATATTGCCACATGCTACTCAAGTGATATTCACATCAAGGTGCCACAGGATTTTAATAGGAAGTGTGCTTTTTCCTACAGTGTAGGAATAGAAGAGGAGTTCATAAACTTTTCATTATCTCTCCTACTCTCCCATCTCTATCCATCTTAAAATATTTTTCTCCTCTGTAGAATTATGACAGATTTAAGACCAAAGCTGAAAAATAAGGCATAAATAAATTAATACATGATCCTCTTAATCCAAATGTAATTTGTTAAAATCTGTTCAAAATCTTGTCTAATAGGCTAACCTATATTTTAAAATTCTCCAAATCTTATCCCATATATCTAGAATTACTTTAAATGATTTGGGAATGCTAAAGGTTGGATATTAAATAGAGTATCAATATATTTGTATTTTTACATTTTAATTTACTAATATTGAAACAAATACAAAGTTTCCCTGAAGTTAATATTCAGATGGTATAAACTTGTGATGTGCTTTTCAGTCAAGCTGAAGATACTTTCTTGGCTTCTGTTTTCATAAAAACATTACTAACCGTTATAAAGAAAATAAAATGGTTCGAATCAGGGTGTGTAAACTTTTAGATACTAAAATGAGACCAAACCACCTCTAACAAAACACTGATGTATTCACTCAGCCTATGCCTTAATAACTGTATTTCCTGTAAGCTTATTCCTTCTGAATGTGGGGTACACAGACTTCACGAATCACAAAATGGATCTGGCTGGAAGGGACCACAGGGGACCATCTGGTCCAACCTCCCTGCTCAAGCAGGGTCATCCTAGAGCACAGGATTGCATCCAGATGGTTCTTGGATATCTGCAGTGAGGGACACTCCACAACTTCTCTATGGAAGCCAGAGCAAGGTAGCATTTAGGCCCATGAGGTTGTGTCATCCGGTGACATCCAGTCACCAGCTACCAGTGACTCTTACCTTGGCTCTCGTGCCACCACCAGTCTACACTGGCTCCTGAAACATCTCAAATTGATATTTGCTCAACAGCAAGCTTTTTATCTCCATTTCTGATGGAGAAGTACTTCAATGAATATCCTTGTTCGGCAACTGCATACTATTTTAAACATTTGTTCCATTTTAGTCACTCTTTAGGCATGCTATTTTCTAGCTCATGCTCTAAATGCACTATTTAATAATACTGGTGGGCAGAATAACTTTAGTCATATCACTAATAATCATCTTAACCAATCTATTCTGCAGCTGAACAGATCAAGTTAAGTCAGAAAGCAGAGGGGTTTGGAAGCAGTTTCCCTATCAGAAAAATGTAAGACCAACATATGTTGATTCAGATTTGAAAAAAAAAAAGCAAATCGCTGATCTGAAGAGAAATATATGCCAGTCAGAATAAATATTGTCCTTGATGAGAGTTATTTTGTTGGAGAAAAGGATCTAGTATTCAGGAGACACTTGAGCTGTGGTAGTTGTTCAGTATTGTTTATTCAGGCAGTAGAATTGTTGGGCTGAAGCAGGGTAAGTTTATTAGCCTTGCCTTGGGCATCAAACTATTAGATTTCATGTAATTTAAGCAGGTTTCTAGGAAATATTTTACACCTTCATGAGTAAATGTGAAATTTTGGGCATTGGGAAACTAGATGAGCATTGTAATTTTTATACCATTTTCCAAAGAATGCTTAGTTCTTTGAGACCATATTTTTATTATAATAACCATTATTTGTCCCTTTGTACTGTTGGTGCTCATTTTCTTTTTAAGGAGAATATAAGAATGAGTGCTGATATAAGGTACTGCATAACTACTTTAAAAATAAAAGGAGAGGTGGGGGGGGAAGGTGGAGAGCTGCCTCAGACAGATGAAAAATGCCAGTATGTCAAGGAAAATATATTCCCCAGAGTCATTTCATGCTCCACAGGGGTCTATTTTCTTGAGTCCAGTGCAAATGCATACTCTCAAGAAAGCCATTTTCTGCTTAATGCGGAAAAGAAGAATAAAGCAATTTTTTATTCTACTTTTATACAATCTTGTCAGGAAAGAGAGGTAGGTGAAGAATTGCAATCTTCAGAGATGCCACCAAGACTCCCTAAACACAAACCTTATCAACCCCAGTCTGAAATCATGTCACATTTCACAAATTAGGCAAGACTGGATTCTGCTTTGGATACCTCTAAGGAAAACCCGTGACACAATAGAAACTAGCATGAACAATTCCTTAAACAGATCTCTTTTTCCTTTTAGTGAACAGTGATGAGATGAATATGGAGAAAGTATGTAAGTCTGCCTTTCCATTCCCTGGAAGGGATTCTCTACCACCCCTTTCACCCCACCAAAATTAATGCTTCCCCTGACTTATTTTCATATTTTGCATTGCCTGTGCTGCGTGCCAGAGAGCAGGCACAGAGCAGCACAGAGAGTTCACGCACCCGCCTGCAGAGAGGGAACACGATGCAAGAACAAGCTAAGACAGGAGAATTGATCTCTTCAATATCCTCGTGGCAAGCATGTAGTGTACAGTTCCTAAATGAGTCTTAAAAAAAGTTCCCTCTGCCCTTCGAAATGTCATAGAGGTTATCCTTCCTTACCTACAGCTCCTGCTCTGGAGGACCACAGATCTCCTGTAGGTTTTGTGTGATACCTGCCAGGTCTCTGTGGTTGCTGGAGGTACTCTAGGGCATCACAAAAGGCACTATGCAGCTATAATTAGGCAACTTAATCAAGCCCTTAGTTCCTAGGACTGCTTTGCCAAATATCTACTTTTAGCTGTCAGTGATGCGATGAGTGGACATTTCAGATGCTGCAGAAAATGACAATTGTCACTATACGACTCACCAGTTCTGCCAACTCAAATGAAGTGCTCAGCAAATGGTGAAAATTTCAAAGACCAGCACCTGTAAATGGGAGTGTACCCTCTGGAAAATGAGCTTATTTTTGGCTAGTCACTTTGCTTCCACTGGATTTTATGCATTGGAGGGGAGAGTGCTGTATAGTAGTAAAAGCAAATGAACACAAGGAGACAAAAAAACCTCCCAACCAAAAAAAACCACAACAAAAAAGAGCCTTCCTGAGATTAATTGCTATAGACAGTAACACCATTTAATATTTTGATGAATCCTTAAAAGCCCCCCCAGTCTCACTAAATGAAATTCTACAAAGGATTCTCTTTTATTATAGGCCGATCTAAACCCAAAAGCTTGGAGAAAAAAATTCTTTAGCTTGACAGTTTTTTATTAAATAAAAATCTATAAATAAAATTAAAATATAGCAATAATTTTCCTGGAGCACTGCATGAGAATAAACTAACTTTCCAAGATGGGTAGGGAGAGAGTTAGTAACACTATTCATTTTAAGAAGCTGCCTTGAGAATACTCTGCTGCATCAATTCCAGAATGCGTAAGTAGCAACGTTTGGAATATTTCTCAATGTGTTTAGGAAATTCACCTTTCACATCTGTATCTGCCCTTAAATTACATGAATATAAAAAAAACCAGTATTCCTGCAATTGATAAAGAAGAAAAATGTGTTGTGTCTAGAAAATGGCATCTAAGAAAATGCTCTCTGAGAAAATCCTTGCACTTTTCCTATTGATGCAACAGTTAAAGTATTTTCATGTTATACTCCATCCCCATATGGTTTTCTTCAGTGTTGTTTTCTCAGTTGATGGAGGGAAATTCCCTAGACGCATTTTACATAATTGCTTTTATGGTTGCTGTTGCTTACATTTGGTCTGTCAATTGTGGATGGTCCAAAATAGTTCCAACTATTTTGTTAGAAGTGCTCAGAATGCTTAAAAATGTTGGAATAAAGTATATTTAACACAACCACCCACTTACAGAGCTGTACAAAGCTGGAATTCATCCCCAGCTCTTCTCTCAGCACCCAGCTCCGTCTTGTGGAAATACCTTTGCTGTTTTCTTTTGCTTACTTTAACACTTTTTTGAATTTTTTTTTTTGGCTAATTTTTTAGAAATTATTTTGGTAGTTTTAGAAAATACATTGTCATGATCTTTTTTATTTGTAAATTGCTTTTGTCCTTTTTGAGACAATGCAGGTTTTTGAAAGAAGCCCAGGCTCTAGACCCAGGAATTGTGAGGTTCCCCTGCACTTTGGTTGATGATAGTTTTCAGATTAATGAATTAAAGGATCCTGTAGCTTCCTGCAAGCATTAGTAGTTAACTGCAGTATTTCAATGGAAGAACATTTCCTTTATAGTTTAAGAGAACTGATGTAAAGTGAAATTAGACAAGGAGCATTACTGAGATTGGCACTCATCTTGCTTATTACCTACCACCTCACTAAATGTACCAGAAGGTATTACACATTTTCTTCTGTAGCATTTTATCCCATAGCAGGATGATGTAGTAATACTTGCCTTTAGCCATCCTGATGTTTTGAAACTAATATCACTTTCGAGATGGCATTAAATCTGTGTGCATAGAGACGGTTGCCTGAGCTAGAGGTGAGGGTGGCTCCCCACATGGATCACCCTGCAGCATTTGGGATAGTTTTTTTCCCCCACCATGTTTGATCTCTCACTTTGAAAGTAAAAATACAAAATCAAATGAAGTCTGAGCTGGTCAAGTCAAATATTTTTTCCACAGACTTGCAGAAGCCTCCACAAATTTGATCTATGATTTAGACAAGTTACACAGGGTTTTTTTGGTTGGTTTGTTTGTTTGTTTTTTAATTCCAAAAGAGCATGCTATTGGACATATTACAGGTGACATGAGAGTGAGCAATTCTGAAACGTATGCTCTGCAAATACCTATTCAATACATTAATCTTTTAAAAGCCCAAGTATCCTGTCTTGTAATAAAATAAGATGACAAATCTCATAAGGAAAGTTCTTCTATTTGGACTTTCTTCATTTACTGAAAAATGACTTGGGGAAAACTACCTGAAAGTCAAACCAAAAGCAATAGATTGTGCCTGTAAGAAATCATAAAGTTCATTATGTACACAACGACGTGACAGAGGAGGAAAGCTGAATTTTTAGTAGCACTGGGTGAAAATTAAAGTAATCCTGGGAAAGTAATATGTTGCAAAGTGATAGCTGAGTATGTTTGAAAATAATTTGAATTCAGCACTGATGATAAGTGAGATCTTAACAGGACATTTTAGAGTGTCTTTTCAAGTCTGTAACCAGTAGGACAGAAAGGTTTTGATTTGATACCTGCATAAAACAATCAAAAAAAGTTATTTGCTCTGTTTTTATATGATAAGTTTAGAATATTTGTCCCATTTTATATATTCACATAATAACCCTTCACTGGGGAAACCGTCAATTATTCCTGGTTTTGAGTTCAGATTTTTACATTCTGTTTTTTAAACCAAGGTGAGAAGTAAAATTAATTTCCCAAGTGATTTTGTTTTTCTTTATAATAAGAAATGTAATTTGTAATGTCTCGGATGATGCAGAAGTCAGCTACAGATTTAAACAGCAAATTTCTACTTTCCATTAATATGACAGTTCATTCCAGTTGAAAAGCCATCTTTCCTGGCATATGTGGACATCCTGCCATGCAAGAAGGAGATACTGTACTTGAGAGAATTTGGGCTTTTTGGTTTGGTTTTGTGTTTTAAACTACTTATAATGAGCCACAGTCATCTATCAGGCTTAATTTTTGGGTACAGAAGGAGAAGCCCTTTCCATTTGAGTTCTATTTGCTGTAACTAAGCAAACCAAGAGAGCTACATAAGACAGCCATCAGCCCAATGTCGTTTCAAATCTAAGTAAAGGAAATAGCCCTGAGAATTTGATGCCACAGGAAGTTTAAGGTATTTCTAAATGTTCCTGACAATAGTTTACCATCCCCCAAAAAAAAGCAAATTGTCTGCCTGAATTTCTATTAGACATAGGACTCTTTCACAAAAAATGAAGACTTTTTATTTTGTGGAGGAGAGTTCAACAAAGTAACCTTTGTTTTGCCTGCTGTGCACTAGTAATGTTATGACAAAGTAATAATTTTAACCAGCTTTTAAAATAACATGTACTTCCCCAAATATGTACATTAGCATTTTTTCTAGCCTTCACTTTCATGCAAGTAGTATGGATATGCCAGTTTGCACTTCAGACTTTTTCTTTTCATTTTGAGGCATTTTTCCACAATGTTCTTCAAAGGGCAGAACTGAGGATGTGTGGGTTTGGCTTGGATAATCTGGACAGGACTGGAAGTTTCTGCCAATGAAGTGACAGGAAAAACTGATTTGCTGATGTTGTGGCCTGTCATTCTCTGTGCTTGGACTCCCCAGTGCCCTCAAAAAGCTTGAGGGTTACAAAGAAGATTGTGGCTTTATATCAAAATATTACCTCAAAGATTGCCTGTCAAACTGGTGAGAAATTACCCTGAGGCTGCTCTTGTGTTTTGTTTTCTTAAATTCAGAGCCTGGGGCCCCAATGCATACAGCAAGCCCTTGCCAGGCTGCATCTGAACTGGAAAAGAGAAAAAAAGGCCATTCTTGCCACAAGCAAGTTACTGGCCAGCAGGAAAGACAGCGAGCACACAGGAAGAGAGTAGTGCAAAGAAGCCAAGCAACGGTTTTGGTTGAGGTTGTAGCACCTGGTGGCATGGGAATGTAAGATCTGTCTAATCCAGTTACCTTTTTTCACCAGTGGCAACACAGTTGTCTTAAGACATGGAATGGAGCAGGGCAAACTTGTAGTGCCAGACACTGCTGCTTTCCCAGCCTCCAACAGCTTGTAGCTTTCTGAGCCAGAAGATTGTTTCTTTTTTTGGAGGCATCGCAGGAGATCTGAGGAAGAATGGGAAAAACAATTGTTCTCAATGGTTTTTAATGGAAAACTCCTCCCCTAGGTAGTTCCTGTGAGGGACAGTCTAAGGAAAATGTGTTTTTGACAATTTAATACACAGTCTTTGGGGACCATGATTGCAATTGCAAGTAGGAGCTGACTTACTGGTACAAAATGAGAAGGAATACTTAATTGTTCCATGTGAGAGTGAGGATCTCCTTAGAAAGACAGATTGCTGTTGTTTCTGGTGGAAGTGACACTATTTACTTGCCTGTGTTCAGATGCCTCTCTTTCCTGTAGTGCTTGAAGTAGA
The DNA here is from genome assembly GCA_013390005.1 of Calyptomena viridis. Lineage (NCBI taxonomy): Eukaryota > Metazoa > Chordata > Aves > Passeriformes > Eurylaimidae > Calyptomena > Calyptomena viridis. The sequence goes on from WEIV01026463.1 coordinate 35,449, forward strand.
AGAGACACTGACCCAAGGAGTGAAGGATGTATCATCCTTTAGTTGTACTGCAGGCTGAAGTGTTAAGAATTGAATAGCTAAGACGGTAGAAGGACTGAAGTGCTTTCCGAGGTTTTACTTAAGCTGCTACCAACTGACTAGATACCTCTCATCTGAACAAACACTTGAACTGAAAATATTTGTGTTTTCCAAGTGAAGTGTTTCATCAGTCATCAATAACTCTTGAGGTTATATACAGCCACCTTTACAAGTGTAACAAATAGCTTGAAATCTGAGGAGA
>WEIV01026464.1:3448-13986 GCA_013390005.1 Calyptomena viridis
GTCTATCAACTCCAACATGGATTAAAACACCATACAGAATAGAAATAATAGCTGCAGACAAAATCTTTGATGACTTGATAGCTGGAAACCACTGTTTCACTGGGCCCTATCTATGGTTTTTTATTCCTTACAAAGTATTATCAAATAGTATGAAAAATTACTTAAAAATTTATTTTATGCACATAAATTTACCACTTCTTTGAAAAGTATAAAAACAAAATTATTACATCATTTCAGATGTATTTCTAATCATAATGATGTACTGCAAAAGATATATGATGGAAGAAATCTATTGATTCCTGGGGATTTAAGCTGTTTCCTTACATTATTGCCCATAAAAATTGTATATTAAAAGTCATTCAGAAAGCAATGCATGTAGTTTTTGTGGTATTTCAGATTCAACCAGAAAGTGCAATTCTAATTCCAGGTAATACAGCATGTAAAAGACAGTATAAAAGAGATCAAAGCTACAAGACTGAAAAGGAAAAGATTAGACTTCATTATATCAGCAATTATTAGTACCTCTAGGGAAGACATTAGCTGATGCTCAAGCAGTCAGAAAAACATGAAACATAATCAAAACTCTTAAAAACACAATTCAGGCAAGTTTTATTGGGAAGACAGCTTCTAAGCATACCCTTAACCATAAGCTGCTCTGCACACCACCCATCACTGAACCTGCAGTTTTGGTAATCTTACTCACTGGGGAATGAATTGATGGCAGACTGCGGTCCTGATGCAGCTGATTAAGAGTAAGCAACATAATGACATTTCATAGTTGGACAGAGGGAGAATTAAGAATACAGGTTAAAGCAAGAAGTAATTAAAATTTAATACTCTCAGTTTTCATTGCCTCATTTTTTGAGATTTTTATTTCAAACGTTACATATGCAACAACTAGAACTGATATACAAAAAGGTAATGTCTGAATGAAGTTCAGAATTCTCATTGAACAAGCACTTTCCACTGCCTGCTATGAATATTTCACTTACTAAGAAACTATTTCTAAGTTATCTGGAATTTTACAGAGCAGCAAAGGATGTTTGCAGAATGAATTCAATTCAGACAGCAATTTTTGTTCTTTTAAAATGGAAGCCTTGGCTTTGATGAATTTGTTAAACATAAAGGCACTTGAAATCTAAAAATTAAAAAAGATGATCAAAGAAAAAACTAATATGAACTCAAACAGTAGCTACTGGCAAATGCTGCACCTTTCAAATAGAAAAAGCAGCAGCCACAGCAAGTTAATAGAGCTGTAAAAAAAATTGTTAGAAGGAGCAATTTTAACAAATAAGTCCTCAAATTCATTTCCAAATTTTATTTTTTTAAATCACATAAAATTTGTCTGTTTACAAATTTTGCAGTCCATTTGAAGAAACAAATTAATACAGCAAACTAAGAGCAATGACTCAACCATGTAGACACAGATACGTACACAGGGTCAGAAGAAAACAATAAATACTTGTAAAAATCAACGGTTAATCTAGGCAATCAACTCTTTCTGACAGCGGCCGAAAGTAGGCAAGAAACAGTGTAAGAAAAGCTGTCCCCACAATACTCTTCCAACCTGCAGCAATTTGCAGTTCAAAGGTTTCTACAGACAGAGGTGTCATCTTTCTAGTTAAGAGTATATCCCATGGGCTTTTTTACCAATTATTCATCCCATCACATCCTTTCACCCATGTAAACTTTTAGCAACCATAGCATCCTGAAATTTTAGTCTTCTCTTACTAAGAATTAAGTAACAGGTAAGAGAATCATTTACCTTTTTTAACACCACTATCTCATCTTTTCACATTCTGTTAAGAGGTATCACAACTATTCACCAGGCAAAATGCTAATCGTTTATTCTAAAACAAAGGTAAAACCTAGGACAAATAGCTTGCTTCAAAATAGCAAACATACCAAATAAGCAATCCAAACTTCTATACAAGATACATGAGCTATTTCCTTTTCCTAAAGGCTATTTTGGACAAGTATTCTTAGCTCAAAGCTCACTGACACTGGCTGAAAATACTAAAATCACACTGATTCACTTCAACTCCTCCTACATTCCTTGAAAATAAAATAATAAAACAATTTTATATTTATGCATAAATTATTACAAGTGATTAACACAAATTCAAGGTGTTACACAGATCTCTCTTTTTTAATATTCTAAAACATTAAATAAAATGTTTAGAGGATTTTTTTTAAGTAAAATATTGATTCTAAGTTTTCCAGTAGTTATATTACTGGTTTTGGACTTAACGACTACAATGCAAACTAAAAAGATCACTGCTGTAGAGGAGCAGTTTGACAGGTCAATACATAACAATACTTCTTAAAATTGTATTTTAGCATGTTATGCTGTATTTAATAACCATTGTTAGAACACCAGTACATATATTACTTGACCATGAGGTGTATCTAGTAATTTCTTAAAAATACATTTAGACATTATAATCTATTCAATGTTAGGAAAATACAAAATATTTATTCTGTTCAGAATATCACAGTAATATCCAAATAGTATAATAATTTCAAGGAAATATGTAAAGATAATATTTTTAATTTATCCACATTTCTGGTGGTAAATTCTTTAAAGAATACCCATCATCATTAACAACTGTACCACATAATCAAGTATCTGGAAAAAAAGGCTGAAAAAAACATATTTTACTTTCTTTAAACAGGCTTGAAACAATTTACCAATTATGGTCATCACACTTACCTTGTATTTCCTCAGAGAAATATTGTAAGATAAATAGTAGTTTATATAGAAGACCACTATTCCCATCTTCACTAATTTTGAAAATTATTCAAACTTATTGTAAATTACTATCAAAAGTTTTTATTACTCTCAACAGCCTTTGCATCTGCATTTAATGCAATATGGAGATAAAATGGGGCACCTGACAATCAGCTCTTATCTGAACATTCATAGAGATTTGAAGGAGCTGACCCATTATTTTCTCAAAGACAGAGATTAACACAGATCTCAGTATACTGGTAAAAAGCAAAGTTCAGGGTTGTAAGCAGTGACCTCTCTGCACATAAGAATAAAATACGCTTCAAATGCATTTTTTATTAATTTCATTTTTTCGAAAGTACTCACAAAAGTGACATGATGCTACCCTTTGCACTTTATTTTTAAACAAATCAGCCAAGAGTGTGACGTATTCTATTTTTATGAATATGATTTCTGTATGTATACATTATTACACACAATCCTTTTTCAGTGTTTAGTTTTTCCTGTTATCATCTCATGGCTTCATTTCAATACTAATCTGGCAAACAAGATATCAGTTGTACAAGTAAGATTAAAAAGCCCACATGATTGTCTGTAACAGCTCAAACAATAAAGAGGAGTAAAAAAACTAATTAAGAGAGAGAATGGACAGGAGTAGGAGAAATATTACAGAAAAATTTGTGCTCGGTAACCTACTCTTCACACAACCATTCACCCACACCAATGAACACAATAAAAAAAACTGCCAGTGTTTTACTGCACCTTCAAAGTCATTCACACACAGAAAGAAAACTGCTAGGAACAGAATTTCTGCACCATTTATGGATTAGGAAATACAATCAATCTCCCTCATTAGATCTGGTTTTACTTAGTATTTTTAAGGACACAACCATGCTTTTTCAGCACCCTTTTGAAGCGGGTGGGCCAAGTAGATTCTTTGGAAATGCACACTAGAAATCAAACACCTTAATGACTGCTCACATCGAGCTCAAGTACAAGTAGATCACAGAGAAAGGGCATCATGGAATCAAACCCATTTAGGTTGGAAAAGACTTTCAGGATCATCAAGGACAACCATTAACTTGGCTCTCCCAAGGCCACCACTAAACCACGTCCCCTAAGCATCTTATTTAACAGTCTTTTAAATATAACCAGGGATGGTGACTCAACTACTTGTCTGGACAGCCTATTCCAGTGATTGGTAATCATTTCTGTGAAGAAGTATTTCCTAAAATTCAAAGTAAACTTCGTCACTGGCAAAACTTGAGGCAATTTCTTCTTGTCCTGTTGCTCATTACCTCATAGGATTTAAGTTCCAGACCCTTCACCAGCTTTGTTGTCCTTCTCTGGAAATGCTCCAGGGAGGGGCCCTAAGGACATAGGCTTCAAAGTGTGGCCGCATCACTGCAGAGTACAGAGGGCCAATCACTTCCCTGATCCTGCTGGCCACACTATTCCTGATACAAGCCAAGATACCATCAGCCTTCTTGGCCAGTGGGGCACACTCCTGGCTCATGTTCAGCTGCTGTCAATCAGCAGCCTCAGGTCCCTTTCCACTAGGCAGCTTTCCAGCCACTATGTGCCCAGCCTGCAGCACTGCCTGGGGGTTGTTGTGACCCAAGGACATGATCTTGGGTCATGCTGAATTTCATCCCAGTGACTTCAGCCCATAAATCCAGACTGTCCAGATCCCTCTGCAGAGTCTTCTTACCCCCTAGCAGCACAACACTCCTGCCTAGCTTGGTGTATTCTTCAAACTGACTGAGGGTACCCTCGATCTCCTCATCCAGATCACCAAAAGAGGACTGACTCCAATACCAAGCCCAGAGGACATTACTTTTTACTGACACCCAGCTGGATTTAATTCCATTCACCACCATTCTCTGGGCCAAGCCATCCAGTTTTTAACCCAGCAAAGAGTAGACCTACCTTAACTTCAACCCAAAATTCTCTACCCAGCCCCTGTTCCCTCCACCTCTATCCTCTACTCCCATACAAGCAAGGCACAGGAAAAGAGAGTAAAGATTGTTTCAGTTCATCCCACATGGTCTCTGCCACTTCTTCCTTCTCAAGAGGAAGACTTCTCACACTCCTGTGCTCCAACACAAGGTTTCTCCCACAGGAGACAGTCTCCCACAAACTCCTCCATGTGGGTCTTTCCCACTGGCTACAGTTCTTTATAAACTGCTTCTAGCTCCTCTGCATTTCCTGTTAATGCTTGAGTTTTGTCAGAAGATCCTTGCTTATCCATCCAGACTCCTGCTGGGAGAAGGACTACTCTTGAGCTTAAAGAAGGTGAAACATCAACCAGCTTCCTTAGGCCTTTCTTTCCTCCTGGTCCTTATCCATTGGGACTCCTTCAAGGAGGTAATTGAAGAGGCTAAAGTCTGCTCTCCTGATAGCCAGGGCTGTGGTCCTGCTTTCTGACTTGAGATCTTCCTTTAAGACCCTGAACCCTACCATCTCATGGTCACTACAGCCAAAGCTGCCCTCAACCTTCATATCCACAACAAATCCTTTCTTGTCTGTGAAAGATCCAGCAGACAGCTTTGGTCAGCAAGTTGTTACTGATGTTCTCCAGACTCTCTTGGATTGCTTATGCCTCTCCTGCAGCCTTAGGTTTAGCTACAACTCAAATGCCATCCTTAACTCATTTAGAATCCAAACTCTATGCATAATATCAAGGTGCTGCTTTAAAATCAAGTTGGCTTCTCTGTCAAGGGATATAGCAGAAAACTCAAGTACATCTGTTACTAGAGCAAATACCACATTAGAGATGCACCTTCAATTCAGCAAAAATAACTATTAGTCTACAAACTCCACTGAATCAATCACTTCTGTATTACTAAAGAAATACGCTCCCCACACATTATATATGTGAGAAGGTAGGCATTAGAAATTGTCCTATCAGTGGAAAATATCTAAGAGAAGAAAAACAGAATTAAAGTGTATCTTCACGACAGCAGCTGAGGAAGAGTGGCGAGAGACACAAAACTATATTTATGTGTGCTTCTTCCAAACTTGGCTTTTCTCTATGGAATGGAAGATGCAATTGTCAGCACTGAAGTCAGATGTGTTTTATGATTCATTATACACCTTGAATCAGCCACTTTTCTTTGGAAGTTCTCTTGAAATCAGATAGATCCCCCCCCTTTCCCTAGTAGCTACACCAGTCCGTGTAGGGCTCATGCTTTTTCTTGAGTCACCTACATTGTCATTATCCTATAAAGTATTGCAATTAAATATAACGGCAATAAGAATACATACAACACAGAATAATATTTCAAGTAAACCTCAATCTGGAATTTATTTTCTATAAAGCTCTATAGAGGGCGCAAAACACTTGTTCTCATAGATTATTTCTTTATTTGTAAAGACTTAATCTGAATTCAAAGATGTCAAATAACCACAAAGACATTGTAAATAGATAACAGAGATTGTGGAATAATTCAGATATCACAAGGGTAAACTTTGAATCATTGATGGTAGTTGTCAAATCTCAAAGCACGCATCAATACCTTTGTTCTTATTTGTTTGTTTTGCTGGATCTTTTTCTGTTCCATGTAACACAGGCTTTATAACTTTGCCTCATCTTCCAAACCCCTTGGAACCTGTCATCCTCTGATCTAAAAAACCAAATACTACAAGATCTGTGATCTCTCTGGCACAATGCCACCAAAGTGCTGGATTCCATAAGTAACAATAATGTTTCTTAAATAATCCAAATAGAAAAAATTAAGGTTTCACCATGCTTCAGATATAGACATCTCAATATAAAATTGACCACCCTCAAGTGGGAAAGAAAATGTAATTGGTAAACTGCTAAACTGAAAAATAGAGATTTACAGCACAGGAATATTTCTCACGAATTTTCATGGCCCATGTATGCCTATAAATCACATTTTCACTAAGTTTCTCATGGTTTTCTACCTGGAATTCTGTTAGATATTTACCTTAAATGTAACATCTATTCTATAAAATGCATTTTGTAAAAAATAAGCATTTGGTTTGTTTCTCATAAATAGGCTGCTATGACAAATGTATCCCACCATTGCCTTTCTCCAGTATGGTGCCCTAAATGTCAGTATTTTGCATTCATCTCCTTTAGCCAAGTAACGACAATCCTGAAGGAAACTGAATGAAGACATAAGAACAACCCTAATTTCAAACAGAATCAAAAAGATCCTTTCTTAGCCCTATCTTCTAGCATTAAGACATGAAAAATATTAGTTGTGCAAGTACACCATCTGCTGGCCAAAAATAAACTGTCGAAAAATTATTCTAAGAGACGATATTTTGATCAGTGGCATCATAACTTTCTCACCAACAGCTTGGTTCCAGAGTTTTCCTTCTTTTCCTTTGCACACCACTGGGGTTTACACCACCATGTGGTTCTCATATTAACTGCTCAGTCTGTTCACACTACTCAATATCAATTCCTTTCACTAACATATCTCCTTTTTTATTTATTTTTAAATAATACACATTTTGTCATAGGCACTAATGTTTTCTAATTTTACCTTTTATTGCTTTCTTCCCCACTCACTGCTACTTTCAGTGCTTTGTTTCCTTCTCCTATGCACCTAGCATCTGAGTTAGGATCCCTGAATGCTGCCTTTCTCACTTCCTCCTTTGCTTTTTTTTTTTTAATCTTAATTCCTCAGTTTCCCAATCTAATGAGAGTAGAATTGCACGAGGAAATCTCTGACCTTCTCTTTGACCAGTCAGCACTTCCAAATTAGATGTTACTGCATTCATTCTCTTTCTTTGGAAATGTTGCTCATGCAACAGTAAATTTAAGATCCTGAAGACCAAAGAAAACATAATCAAAACAAAGCGTACATTTGTAAGAAATTATATCATAAAGCATTATCTGCCAACAATAAAGAAAAAATAAAGATCAGAGAATAAAAAGGGCAAGCTTCCATTTCTTGAAACGAACACTGGTTTTCTGTGCCTCATTTTAGTCTTTTCTATAAAGCAACAACCACCTAGATTGTCTCTTCTCCAAAACATTCCACACCAGTGTCTTTAATCATTTTCTAAATTTTTTTTTTTAAACAGGACACAGTATTGGGTGTCCAGGTTGGGGTTTTTTTGACACTCAACAGAATTTGGCCTTGCTGCTTTCTCTCAACAATACACCATTGGATATCTATGGCTATCTTTCAAATATCACAGAACTCAGTGCAAAAATTGAATTGCCTTCAGCCGTACTGGCTGACCATATTTATCTTTGGACATTTCTCAAGTTATCTGTCTTCCATGAAGAAATGTGAAATATTAATAGAGCCTCAGACCATCTGCCAAAGCGAAATCATAATTTTTTTTTTAATGATTGTGTTGCCTGAAATCAAGGAAGACAAAAACTAGACCCACTCCTAAAACTGCTCCTCGGAGCCTCTCTAGGCCCTATGTTTTGTCTTGCCACCCTCATTATCTTCAGAAATAATGTAAACATTGCTAAGAAAGGCCTAGTAGAAACCTATTTAAGTGAGCCTATACAGGCAAGCTAGAATTCTAGAAATATGATGAAAAACCTCAAGGCATCAATTGGAGAAGGCACTCGCACAGAATATGAAATAACTCTAGAACTCTACACATGGTAGATTCTTTTCATAAAAGTTTGCTCTGTATTTTTTAAATCTTCAAATCTAACATGCTAACATTTCTTCTGTTAGTCTCATTACTTAAATTACTCCTTCAGATGAAGTTCCTATAGTTACTTACATAGCCTTATTGATATCAATGGATATTCTGTAATTCTTTGGATAATGAGACCTGTGTTAAGAGTCTCCTATTATCCATGGAGATCTTGGAAAGTTACCAGCAAAATTCTTTTCCCTAAGAAATTTCAATTTTGTCTGTTTTAATTGAAAGGTAAACAGTAAGTGTAAGCACATCTTCAGGAAACTGCAGGCATTCCATGCACGTATAAACTACAGCTATCAACCAATATTTCTCAGAGAAAGAGGGAGAACTAAAGGTATGTCATCTTTTAATTTTAATGTAAAAGCTATTTAAAATAATAATAATATCTAAATTTCCACAGAAGTGCACAGAAAACACTCATACCAAAATATTAATAAATACATAAGTAGGAAGTAATCTCAGAGTTCTGGAGAGTTCAAAGTGAAGAAAAAGGATGATCAGGAAAAGTAGCAATATTCTACTGTAAGGACAGATCTGTCTGACTCTTGTAGCTGTAGAGTTAATTTCAACCTTGCTTGGAGTCTTTAAAGTGAGTAACACAAAGATTTCAAAAGACAGATTGTCAGGCACAAAGCAACACTGTATCCTCTAAGCCCCTTAAAAGAGGGCTGGAAGAGATAAACTTCATAAAAAGCTATGCATACTTCATCATAAATGCTCCCATTGATATCTGCTCCATAAATTGGTGCCACAAAAGTCAAGTTCTTCCAGTATTTACGCTCCAGATCTTCATAATCTACATATCTTGGGGTGCGGTATCTGCAAAGGAAGAGGTAGGCAAAGGTTCATCACGGTCTTTCAGCAACCACCTTCACAATGGACTATGCTTCTGAAACCTGAAAATTGAATTCTGAGAGATCACTTAATTTCAAATTCAGAGAGGAATTACTAGTTGTCCTGAGTTCTTAGTTTCATGATTAACCATATCATGGAACCCCCACCCTGACAGCTACAGTAACTAAAGTCATCCACGCACCCATAAAACATTTGCTTCAGTCTCCAGCAACTCATCAGTACATGTACTGACTGCCCTCCAGCTGAACCTCTCCTTTTCCTTTCTCTTCCATTAAAAAAGACACACATGGAAAAGCCATGCAATTTACAAGTATTTATTATTTTCCTACCTCATTACCAGTTCTGCAAAGACACAGATGTAGGTCCCGCATAAGCCTGCCTCAGAATAACTCGAATTTACTAAGTCAGCCATGCATCAACCCTGCCAGGCAAAACCAGTACTTTCTTCTGTTCTTCCTTCTCAAGAAAAATCTCTCCAGAAAAGCTTTAATATTTCAAACAACTGATACCAAAATGCAGGAAAAAAAAATCAGCACAAGATACCATAATTATATGCTTAATTGTAAGTACATAGTACACATGCTTAAATACACTTTCCCTAAATACTTTTGGAAGGTTACTCATGTAAAATCTTGTGGAACACAACACAAGCACACTACCACAGAAACATCTAGCTACAGCTTTGCCTCAGGATCCTTTGTCAGACCTCTGTTCTCCCATATTTAGGTCTTCAGAAAAGAAAATTTGCTCCTCCATTACTACAGCTCTGAGAAACTAAGTTTCATTGTGCTACACTTGAACAACTGGAAAGAAAATCCAAAGATACAAGACTTAAGCAGATCAAGTGCATTTACATCATTTAGTAACTGAAAAGAGACTTAGCAAAACATATCTTAACCAAAGCATTCTGAGCAACAGAGTTGTTTTAATTATTTCTCATGACACAGCTCCAGAAATCAGATTGCTCTTCTGCTTGGCACTGAGTAATATGCTACATAAACTCATCGATTACAGGATACAAGTATACTCTTATTTCCCAGAGGTCAAATAGAGAAGTATTTTGGTTCAATGGTGAGTTGCACACATCTAAACAAATAAAAGATTAAATACATTACACTGAGTACACATGATCCTTTTAAAGGCAACTATCGTTTAATTTAGATGTTCTTGGCCCTTCTCTCTTACCCAAACAAAACATATAACATACTCAAGAAAAGAATCTTTAACAGAGAAGTCATCTCCATCAAGGAACAAAATTATTTTAATGGGAGAACAGAGGTTCTCAGCTACCTGATAATTT